>CP137680.1:8941307-9338850 GCA_037976565.1 Mesocentrotus franciscanus | reverse complement strand
ATTATGAATTTACGAAAATAGCTCATTCAAGATGCCGATGTGCCAGGCTTATGGTTGTTTGAATCGGCCAGGGGATGGTAGTAAGAAAAGTTTCTTTGGCATCTTAAACCCTTTGAAAGACAGGGGGAGATGTTCCCAATAGCTAAACAAAATTGGGATTGACAAGTTCAACATACGAACGTACAAATTTGGTAAAAACAGACTTGACAGAGTGGTATGTGAGGACTACAGTCTAGTCTAGTCGAGTCGTCTCTGTCTGTGTTGTGAGGACCCCACGTCACAAAAAATGTCGCGCAATGCATTGTGGGGGAGAACCAGCTCGATCATTAACTTGTTTTTTGCTCATTAAAAAAAATTATTAAAAATAAGTCTGAGCACCATTTTCCAAAACCAAGTTATATTTGGGCTTTTAGATTTTGTCTATCTAATCAGCTCAACTTTTCAGTGGAATGGACTTGTACTTTAATATGCCTCCCTTTTCTTTTTCAAGGACATGGCTGAATTCATGGATACCTTGGTAAGTTCTATTTGCAGTTTATTCAGTTAAATCTGAGCTTCAATATGTCCATATCTGAAAATAGAAAACACTTTGGCTGCAATTAGAAGCCTTAAAAGGTATTGTATTAGTAAATATATTATACTGGTAGTCAATGTGCCATTTTACTAAGTAAACAAGAACCAGATCAAAATATACGCCATTAATCATTTATAGGTTACTTAGACAAATTGATAGAATTTTCGTTTGAACTACAAGGATTTTACTATTACCATAATTTACATATGAAAGAATGCCAAAGCCTTTATATTTATGCTCAGCACAGAAGAAAACACTTGTAGTATACACACAGGACAGTGTAATTTTATAGAACAAAATCTCAATGTATAAGGCTTTAATCTTGGGTAGAGGTGTCGTCAAGTGGTTTCAATATTTTGCTGGTTGAAGGTTGTGGGTTCGAGGCCCCAGCGTGGCACCAATATCCTTTGGCAAGACATTCATCTACATTTCCCATTCTCACCCAGGTGATAAATGGGTACCGTAGGAAGGAATTTCTTGAATGCTGTGAGCACCAAAATGGGTAGCCTAGTAGCCAGAGCTTGGTCAATTATGCCTTGATCACCTTGTGTGGTGGATAGCCTACATGTATGTGTGCTATAAAATATCCAATATTATTATTATTATTATTATTATTATTATTATTATTATTATTATTATTATTATTATTATTATTATTATTATTATTATTATTATTATTATTATTATTATTATTATTATTATTATTATTATTATTATTATTATTATTATTATTATTATTATTATTATTATTATTATTATTATTATTATTATTATTATTGTTATTATTATTATTATTATTATTATTATTATTATTATTTTGTTATTTTGATTATTCACAGTGTATCCCCCAGGCCACTTTCATCGGGCATGACTGGGGTGGTATGTTTGTCTGGAACTATGCTACTCACTACGCAGACAGAGTGAGGTATATAGTTACACAAAGCTCTTATTAAGATTTTACCATTTGGCCTGAAACTAAAGGCAAAGAATACCTTTCAGATTAACATTTGCAATTTGCCTTGTTCATAAATATTATGCACAGCTTGAAGCTTTAATAATTTCTGCAAAAGTTGACCTACAATATGTATTTTAGTTTTGTATATGTTTATATCTCTATGTTTTAAATTTGTTTGTAAATTGAACATTTTCAGCTTAAGCTGCTTGTTTGATGTGTTTTTGCAATAAACTAAACCAAACATCAATCAATTAGTTTTATAATCGCTCTTAATTCTATATCAATCATGTCTTAATGATCTTATAACATAATATCTGTGCATTTACCCCACCCCCATTTTACTTTCATTCAGAGAACCTTCAGGTATGCGAATCAACAACATTGCCTTTATAAGAATGAGGTTACAATTTGAAAGATAAGATCTTAACATTTAAAGAACATGATGCACTGAATTAAAGCATTCTGGAATGTTATGAACATTATTGGCATTTAATAAGATATTATTTTCAAGGTTCATGTTGTGTTGGTCTATGTGCATTTGCCAGAGAATAAACGGAGTATAACAAAACGCGAGACAAAACACACAACTTCTAAGGTGGTAATGAAAGAAGTGTTTAATCTTAATTTTGGTGCCAAACTCTAACAACTATTTATTATTATTTGAATCTTTTTCCTCATATAGTGCTGTAGGTAGTATCTGTACCCCTTTCTTTCCTGCTAATAAGACTATGAATCCAATGGAGAGGATGAAGAAGGATCCTGGGTTGTATGACTATCAACTATACTTTAATCAAGAGGGCGCCCTCCCTTAAAATCCGACTTTACTTCCACCCCCAAAAAAAAAAAAAAAAAAAAATGAAAATGAAAATGAAAATGAAAAAATAAAAATACCTTATTGAAACTGAGAAATAAAACAAACAAATAGAGTTTAAACTAAAGAAAGCCTCAAGTTGTGAATACCATGGAAACCTACAGAGAATATCTATAAAAAAAGGTTGTTGGATATCTTGCTCGATAGATGTATATGAGGTGTCTTGGATCAATGGATAAGTCACTAGACTACAAATTAAGTGGTAATGATTTGTTATATCCAGTTGCATCACTAGTGTCTTTTCAGCGAGGCATTATAAATGAACGTTTGCCACTCATGAAACAGGTGAAGTAATGGGTAATGTATAGGAAGGAATGCCTGAGCACCTCATGTTAGCTGGGCTAAAGTTAGGGTTATACATCCAATAACTTCATAAAGTGACATATCATTTATTGATTATTATAGATATAACTGCAATATAATGTTATTTTAATTTACAGGGACCGGCTGAAGCTGAGATCGAAGCCAATATAGAGAAATTTGTTAAAGCTTTCATGAGACGCCCTCTGGAGGTAGGTCAATGTCCTGTAGCACATGAATTATTGTGCCAAGTATTTAAAACTTTCCAATGAAATAATTCTACATTTGTCTTGAAATCGTCTCAGATTATTCCTACAGTATTTTCAGTGTGTGGGGCTAAAATGTGTTGCTCATCAACTTCCAATTTCCAAATATAGCAAGTGAGCAAATGTTTGAATCTTTACTACAATGGCGATGTAAGATGATTTATAAAACTTAGAAACTGACCATCCTGGTGCTCAAATACAAGGTGGTTATCCAACTTTTCTTTTATTATTTGTTATAAAAAGAAAGATTTGTCATTGGTTGTCACATTTTCAGATTATACCAAAGCACTAAAAAAAGCATGCGGTTGAAAATGTATGTTACAAGCTCAGGAAATTTGAAAGAGAGTTATGAAATATTACTTGTATGAAGAACCTTACTGATTTTGTTTTTGACTGTGGTCCCTTCTCCAAACACATAGGTCATGTGATATTACAGAGTAAACAAAATCTTTGCTTTTGTAGGAAAAAAAATCTTAGTTTTGTTTTACATTTCTCTGTCTGCAATATTTGAACAGCTTAAAGAAATTGGATTCACTGTTGCTGGGGTGAGAGCAAGAGGTAGGTCGTAGTTCTGTCTTTTTTTGTGGATGATACGATGTAGACTGGAAAGTCAGCTGAATGATAGAAGTTCCATTTTCTCAAAAGAAAATATGTATTTATACATGCACCCGAAATATTGAACACGTTTCGACATATCCCCTTTATGTATGAACAACCAAGAAATCAGAAATTAATGAAAATGTCAGTAAAAAGCTAACGGGAGAGATGCTTTAAAGGCATGACACAGGGCAGTGTCAGACACAATTTTCCCGATCCATCTTGAATTACCTAGATAATAGCTATCTAGATAATTTACTTACGTAGGTGACAGACAGGCTACAAATTATCTAGATAGCTGTAATCTAGATAATTGATGGGCCATTGCGCATGCGCCGTTCAGGTAGATAATTAGCGTTGTGACATCACACGTTCAATCAAAAGTAATGCGCAATTAACACGTCTCATTAAATGCGCGCTAATATAATTGTGCGCAGGTTATGATTGCACGTTAAAAACCTTATGCCAATCATTAAGTTAAAAGTTGACCTTACACTGACCTTGAACAGGATTTTTCGGGAGAAATTTCAACATTGGTGACAGACAGAAAAATCCAGCGAAAAATCCTGTGAAAAATCTTGATAAGGGAGAATCTTCTTGGTTCGTTGTAGGATTTTTCGCGGGTTAATTGATGACTGACAGACAGCCAGTTATCTAGATAGCTATTTTCTAGATAATTGGCCTCTGTCTGACACCGCCTACAGAGTTGCCAATTCACATATGATCAATTCCAAGTTTAACAATTCATTCCTTTCTCATTTTCCATAGGATTTTCCTCAACTTCTGCCAATTTGTTTCTCTCACATGTTTGTTTTTATTAAAAACCAATTTAATATCAGGTTGGACTTCCCCTTTAAGTGGTACATGTAGTATTGTTTTTCTTATGAGGCTGTTCATTATCCTCACCCTTTGTAGGGGGTATCTTGGCGGTATTGCTGATGACATCAAACTCAGTACACTCCTAACAGAAGATGATCTCAAATACTATGTCCAACAATTCAAAACAAGTGGACTCAGGTGAGCACATTTCATATGACATAGGGTCGAATTATTTAGTGAGTTGTATGCAAGAATTACAGGGTTGCCAGCTTGGAAGTGAAGGAAAACCTGGAAAAATAAATTTGTTTGTTTTTCAGTCAGGGAACAGTCAGGGGATTTGAGAAAAATCACTCAATTCTGGAAAAAATCAGGGAAGAAAGTGGTTTATAAGCTGATCGAGGACGTATCTACTGGATCATTGTCTATGGTGGCTTTTTTTAGGGTGTAAAATGCCTCTTTTTCTTCTGGGGCCATTATTATTCTCATTCCACATTTAATGATCATTTGTGTAGGTGTAATGAACCTGGCATTTTGTAACTCCATTAGGGAAAAGTCAGGAAATTTTGTTCTCATGAAATGTAAAAAGGTAAATTTGATAAATCAGGTACAAATAAATACTGTATGTTCAGCTCTTATCAAGCTCACTTTCCGTAAATTTCATCATTTAATACCTTGTTTTATTTTTATCTTCTAGGAGTATGTTAAACTGGTATCGAACATTAGAAGCTAACTGGAAATATAATCACCGTGCAATTGGTCGAAAGGTATGTTTTGTTTTCCATTTCATATGTTCATGTAATTTTAAATTCATTTCAAATTGTTGTCTTTATGATAAAGGCCAATAGCTTCAGTGTGGCAAGGTCATGGATTTCATCGTAATATGTGTCTTTAGTAGGGTTTGTTGGTCTAGGACAAAATTGATAATACTTTTTTGAGGGGGGGGGGGTGTTCAGTAGCTTTAAAAGCCAATAGACTAAATTTTGTCCCCTATTTAGCTTCACATTTCTCCCTTGGGAATTCACACTTTGTACACTGTATTTTATTTTTGAATTTTATTTGTTGATTTATTGATTGATCTGTTCATATATTTATTTATCTATTTATTCCTTTATTCATTTATTCATATTTATGTTTTGAGGATTGTCAACAGATATTTAGCCTTGACCTGTGTATTGTAATGTATTGTAAGTCTTGGAACATTCATCCGTCTTGAATTCATATGATTCATAATTGAGTAATCAGCCATATCACAAAGATATTTATAGATTATAAAGAAGTGTTATAAGTCAAGGATAGACATTGTATATTTAAAAGGGGGGCACTCTCTAGCCAATGCCCCCTGTGGCTTTATGGCATCTATGGGACTTTAAGGGGTGTAAGGCTGTACCCCTTTTTATAAGTTACAATTTTGTCCTCTCTTTTTTTTCCACAGCTTTCCATGCCAGCCTTGATGGTAACCTGTGCATGGGATGCAGTCCTTCCACCCTCAGCGAGCAAATTCATGGATCCATTCGTAAGACATTTTTTTCACTCACTTGCCTCACATTATGGTTTAACAAATATTCCATTAGGATTTTTGTGCTCATGGAAAAGTGAAAAGAAATCATTAATTTTCATGAAAATATTGAGAACCTATTGAATGTGAAGACATGAATATTTAGGCTTTAAAGATGCTATGCTACAATTACAGGGGCTGTGATGCAAAGTCAGTTATATTAATGGTATATGGACAACATAAAAATATCCATACAGTTTTAGAACTTGAAAGTGTTTGAAAGTTAGAGATTAAAATGATTTTGTGGAAAGTGATGTTGGCAGCAACATAAATATGAAAGCAAACCTCCATTTGGATTTGTGGATAATTATGACAAGTTTTGTGTAATATTGTCATTTGTTGTTTTCCCCAAGTTTAGAATATTTACTTATCCATGATTCAATCACAACAGAATGCCATTCATAGATATGTTGGAACATCATCCAGAATATCATGTTCTCTAACTTTCTTCAATTTTTGGAGTACATATTTTTGTATTCTCTTTGTAACTTAAATCCTAAGCTTTATACATTAATAAGTTTCCTTGTCATCCTTTGTATATTACCGTAATTTGATGTATGTTAATGTTTAAGCATTAAATTTCTGTAATTGATAGGTGATGCATTGTTTGTCAAAGTTTCTATTATTGTTTTCTTTATTGTACAGCACTTTAAAACATTTGTTTAAAATTGTTTTATACCATGTTTTCACAATTTCTATTATTATATGTATTATTATTATTATTAGTCCATCTCGTCCTTTATTTGATTAGGTGGTAAACTTAACCAGAGCTCAGCTTGAAGACAGTGGACATTGGGCAGCTCTAGAACAGTAAGTACAGATGAGCATGATATGACACAGTCACAAAACAAATTCACCTCAAAACACTTTACCTGACATTCTATGGACTAACAGATAAGGAGTATGAAGAAAATATAGAATATAATAAAACCCAGTGCACGGAACCCTTGTCTGACTTGGGTTCTGAGCGAGCCTTATTCTATGCGAGCGTATGTCAAGTAGTCTACTCACAAGTCGCTATTTTTGTAATTATCCCCTCGCCGACGAAGTCGGAGGGGATATAGAAAAGCCGCTGTCCGTCCTTCCTTCCGTGCGTCCGTCCGTAACAAATTTGGTTTCCGATCAATAACTTCAGTAATGTTTGATTGATTTTAATGAAGTTTGATATGAAGGTACATGGTATCAAAATACAGGCTAAGTTTGATTTCGGAGTATGTAGGTCAAAGGTCATAGCTCATTAAATATGCGAAAAAATACACATCTGGTTTCCGATCGATAACTTCAGTAATGGTTGACGGATTTTAATGAAGTTTGATATGAAGGTACATGGTATCAAAACACAGCCTAAGTTCAATTTCCGAGTATGTAGGTCAAAGGTCATAGCTCATTAAATATGCGAATCTGGTTTCCGATCGATAATTTCAGTAATGTTTGACAGATTTTAATGAAATTTGATATGAAGGTACATGGTATCAAAACACAGCCTAAGTTCAATTTCCGAGTATGTAGGTCAAAGGTCTTTGCTCATTAAATATGCGAATCTGGTTTCCGATCGATAATTTCAGTAATGTTTGACAGATTTTAATGAAATTTGATATGAAGGTACATGGTATCAAAACACAGCCTAAGTTCAATTTCCGAGTATGTAGGTCAAAGGTCATAGCTCATTAAATATGCGAATCTGGTTTCCGATCGATAATTTCAGTAATGTTTGACAGATTTTAATGAAATTTGATATGAAGGTACATGGTATCAAAACACAGCCTAAGTTCAATTTCCGAGTATGTAGGTCAAAGGTCATAGCTCATTAAATATGCGAATCTGGTTTCCGATCGATAATTTCAGTAATGTTTGACAGATTTTAATGAAATTTGATATGAAGGTACATGGTATCAAAACACAGCCTAAGTTCAATTTCCGAGTATGTAGGTCAAAGGTCATAGCTCATTAAATATGCAAATCTGGTTTCCGATCGATAACTTTAGTAATGTTTGACAGATTTTAATGAAATTACGATATGAAGGTACATAGTATCAAAACACAGCCTAAGTTCGATTTGGAGTATGTAGGTCAAAGGCGAAAGGTCATAGCTCATTAAATATGCAAAACACCTAACTATATATGTGAAAATGTGGTTAACTTCCTTGCCTAGTAATATAATAGTATAGTCTAATGGAGGTAAGTTGTTCTGACGTATATAGGCCATTTGTACCCTGCGAGGATGCGACGCTTTGCGTGACTTTTCTAGTTTTAGAGTTTATGTGAACTTGCAATCATTGCGAGATCTCTTTGTAGAAGTAATGATTGATGCTCATATTTTGAATATAGTATAGTGACATTAAACCCCTAAGATACAATATAAATTCTTCTCTTTTTGGGGTGAGTGGTACACTTCAAATTTTTTAATTGTCAGTTTTGGTCAACTTGGCTTGGCCGCTTCCTTGTCATGTTTCATTTTCTTTTTTTATTCCAGGCCAAAGAAACTCAATAAGATCCTTGTTGATTGGCTGAACAAGGTGCACAAAGATTCCAACCGACCAATCTTCCCTTCCAGTCTGTAAGGATACAGACATGATGTAAACCAACCCCTGATTGGCCAGTGACACTGGATGGAGACTAAATGGACCGATCATGGGCATTATTGGAGAATAATGTGTTGCTAATCAGATACCTCAAATTATGAACATCAATTATTTTGAGATTAAATGCTTTATTATTACGAAATATCATTGTTTTTATATTGGACTTGAGAAAAGGACTACAGACCATTGGTTTATGTTCTGATGATTAGAAGAAGAAAAAAAAAATATTTGAGAGGACAATACAATAATTGAATATAATTTGGGGGTAAATTTATCAGAACTTTGTAGGTATTAGGTGCATTAATTAGCTTTTCCATACACCATGCTTGTGTACACTTGTAGCCTCTTTTCAAACATAAATATCGCAAGTAGTCATTACTGTGCTCCCTCTTTTACCACTATCTCATAGCTGCCAACCATTCCTATTTGGAGGAATGATTCCTATTATTTGGCCTTCAGCCGATATTATGAACCCTAGATTCCTCTTTTGTCCGAAACTTCTGTATAAAAAGTATACTAGATAAACTGTATTCCTAATTTTGCCTGGGAGATTCCTAAATTCTGCTATGAAAGGATGGCAAGTATGCTCTCTTATCTCAAGTTTTCTATTTATCTTTCCTTCTCTCCCTCTCTTTCTGTACATCTACTATATACACATATTTTTACCTCTATGTTTATCTACTGTTGAAAGTCAAAAGGATGTTAACTCTATATGAATTGCATTACTTAGTGCCCATCTGATGCTCAGCAGACAGTATTACCTTGTCTTGCTCCATCACCATATATTGTTTACATCTAAAAATCAATGCAGTATTCAATTTGTTCATATGTTAAAGAAAAGCAAAGCAAACCAATTCATGGCTTATTCCCTAGTCGCACTGCCAAACCACTAGCATGTTTGAAGGATGGGCAAGGGGTGCATCCCCGACAGATTACCAACCAAGAAAAATATCATTTCACTTTTTACTTACTATTATCAGGTTAGGGAATCATGTGTACATTTAAGTCAATAACTGTAAGATTGCACATGGAATTGCATGAGGTGTAAACATATTATCAATAGATTTGTTCTTCCTCGAATTGTCATTTTCTTTGACCCCCTCCTTAACACAAACCAGGGCCCTAAAATGTACTTTCCTTACTCAAAAAGATTACAGTAAGCTAAGATGTTGTGCCCCACCTGAGGCCAAGATCATGATATGTCACTTTTCCAAACTGACCAATAATCAAGTAACACTTAGCCATGCAGGGTAATGTAATAATTTTGTTTGGTCTGTCTTTGGTCTGGTCAAGACAACTTGCGTATAAAGATTAGTTCAATATTTGAAGGGTTTCTATAACGTGAGATTGTCGCGTTTAGACGATATAAAATGTATTTGTCAATTGTTGAATTTGGGAATTTGGGTTGTGCCTTGATTTGATACAAACAATGATAAATTCCACCCCAACAAAAAATATATATGGTTATTAATAGCAACATTATCCAATGTCTATTTTAGAGGAGAAATGTGATTGAATCGCTCTTCGTTTTAAGCCATAAATTGATGTGAATCATAACAAATTGTAACGATATATTGTTTCTCAGGTATCTGTAAGTATTATGAATGAAGCATGGAATATCATTTTTGTTTTCTACCAAGTCATGGAAACTGTATTTCTTCTATATACTAACATTGTAATTATTTTTATGTTTGATTGTGATAATAGCTTAGGCATTATATATATATATATATATATATATATATACATACATATATTAATATTTGCCATTCTTCTCATATTTGGAGATTATCTAATGTGGTTTCCCATTTAGTCTAAAGTGTTATTATACGATTATATAAATAGCGAAAGAATAGTTGTCAATATGATGTTATTGTATCCCCCGGCAGTATGCCGGTGGGTTACTAGGCTTTGGATCAGCAGCGTTACGCCGCGTCCGTCGCGTCATATTTCTTGTGTGCGCTCTAACTGCCACATTCCTCGACGGATTTCTTTCAAATTTTGTATGGAGATGTATCTTGGTATAGTCTACACACCTATAACTTTTGGTGATGCTGCCCTCAGTGTTCAGTCTTCTATAGGGTAAAAGGCCATATTTTCGTGGATGGTTTGTGTGCGCTCTATAGGCCACATTTCTGAAGGGATTTTGTTCAAATTTTGAACGAAAGTGTATCTTGGTACAATCTACAAGTCTATAGATTTATCTGCCTCCAGTGTTCCGTCTTTTATAGGGTCAAAGGTCATATTTTGATAGATATCTTGTGTGCACTCTAGTGTGTGGTCTAACTGCATCATTTCTTAACAGATTTATTTCAAATTGAGTATGGAGGTGTATGTTGGTAAAATCTACGCACCTATAGTTTTTGGTGATGCTGCCACGAGTGTCCCATGTTTTATAGGGTAAAAGGTCATATTTTGGTGGGTGTCTAGTGTGCGCTCTGCAGGTCATATTTCATAACGGATTTCTTTCAAATTTTGAAAGGAAATGTATCTTGGTACAATCTACACATCTACACTTTTGGGCGATGCTGCCCTCATTGTTCCGTCTTTTATATGGTCAAAGGTCATATGTCTTTTATTCGCTCTAACTGCCACATTTCTTGACAGATTTTTTTCAAATGTTGTATGGAGGTGTGTCTTAGTACAATCTACACATCTTTAGTGTTTGGTGATGCTGCCACCTGTGTTCCGTCTGTTATAGGTTCAAAAGTTGTATTTTGGTGGCTGTCTTTTGTGTGCTCTAACTGCCACATTTCTTTAAAGATTTCTTTCAAATTTTCTACAGAGATGCATTATACTCTAATCTACACACATATTGGTTTGGTGATGCTGCTCCTATCCTAGTCTTGACAATAGTCCGGGCCACTAGTGGCAATCTCTACGTTATCCTTTTGTTTCAGGGAGGGGAGAGGGGATCTTTGTCCCTCCTTCGAACATAAGGATGACACAAAATCGCTGCCACTGCTGGGGGATACATTCGCATTGCGCTGCAATACAGATTGCGATATTTCTAGTTGTTCTAAGAAGAACTGAAATATTCTTGTAATTTGTATAAGATAAAGCAGTA
Organism: Mesocentrotus franciscanus; assembly: GCA_037976565.1. Classification (NCBI taxonomy): domain Eukaryota; kingdom Metazoa; phylum Echinodermata; class Echinoidea; order Camarodonta; family Strongylocentrotidae; genus Mesocentrotus; species Mesocentrotus franciscanus. The sequence continues at coordinate 9,327,264 of CP137680.1, read as the reverse complement.
TATGGACATGTAATTTGATTACAAAAATAAATATTTTCAATGAATAAAATATGCATTTGAGAATGTATTTGTTTCTTATTTTGTATTCTCTAGATTAACAGTTTTGTTATATTATTTGCAGTTAAATTCAATTTGACGTAAAGTAGGTCTATTTTTTTTTCTTTTGCATTCTCTAATTCCTTTTATATCAGCAACTGAGAGCAATAAACATATAATAATAATCATAATCATAATCATAATCATAACCATAGCCATAATAATAATGATGATGATAATAATAATGATAATAATAATAATAATGATAATAATACTAGTAATATGTAGGGTTGGACGTAGCTTTGATGGCAACGCCATCCCCATGTCAAGAATCAAAGAACGGTTAAAAAGCTGAATCATAGATGCCTTACCGGTAATCTATATGGCTTGCAACGAACAGTCACGTATCACGTATCACATTCACGTTCACGTATTGCGCCCTTTCGTGAAACAGGTCACCCAAATCTACAAAGTGTTTGGTTACGTGACCCAACAATTGATTTGCTATATGCAATCTACGAAAGCTCACGTATGCTTTAGGCCATACGCGCCAGAATCTGTTGTGTAACTCTGTGGTTTACTCTGCGTATATGTATGCTCGACTAATTCAGTTAATGGATGAAACAAATACTACTACCATTACATCTTGTACTAAAATAAAATGTAAAAAATCTATAATGTACAATAAATTGTAAAAATATAAAATAAAGTATCTTGTACGGTGCAATGATCACGATCGCAAGGAAAAGCCATGATGAACATGATGAACATTCTCACATGTGAGAATGTTCATCATCATCTGCATATTTCAACTTTAGCTAATCATTAATTATTAAATAATGCGATTAAAAATGAATGAGACACCCATTTGGCTTGCCATATTCCACTTCCAGTCGTTCAAAAAGTCATGCATAATTTTACGAACATGTATCTTTATGAAACACTAGGCCAGGCCATCACCAGTCTTACTCTCAATCTGTGTCAGTCGACTCGGTAGATTTGCACGACGAGAACGTGGACTGCTACGTGGACATCCTTTTAAGGCAATGTGACGTCCTTTTAAGTGCCTTAAAGGCCTTAAAAGGACGTCACATTGCCTTCAAAGGATGCCACGTAGCAGTTCACGTTCTCGTCGTGCAAATCTAAAAGTCCCTATTGCAAATGTCACACGTATACGCGCTGTATGTAACAATGACAAATCTACATAACAATAGAATATATTAACGAACCAGACAGAACAGGTTGGGACATGTCTGCAAAGCCAGACAGCGGCCGGACCACGTCATGACTAGTCTTAGTAACAAGCGCTTGCAATTTTAAAAATATTGATTAAACACTCACGTCACGTTTTGGTAGACGTGATCATTCGTGTTTTACTGGCGTGGAAAACAACGAATAGTAGGCCCTACACTTCGTAAATTAGAGTCACCTATTTTACGAAACAGCGCATAACGTGAACGTGACACGTGATACGTGATACGTGACTGTTCGTTGCAAGCCAATCTATATATATGTCAAAATTCTGATATTGGATAAATTCCTGGCAACTTAATTCTGCGGCGGGATAAACAATGATACAAACATAATTATTTACTGATTTATTGTTTGGCATTTACTTCAAATTATATTATGTGATTATCTATTATATCACCTCTCACCGACGCTTATGGAATTCTTCTTGTCTCGCCCATTAAATGAATTTACTCAAGGCACATGCTTGTACAAAATGAATGTAAGAAACCCCAAGGCACCCCCACCGACAGCCCCCAAAAAAAACCGCTACAGTCTCCATACTTTGATTGAAATCTCCTGATAAATTTGTTAATAATTCCAAATTCTACGATCATTGTACTTCTTAGTTTACAAGAACTTAGTCTGAAAAAGAATGGAGTCTGACAAAATGAGATGAAATATGCTTTGCCAATAGGCTTCAAACTGCAAGAATTTGAATGACATCGGGGACGAGAAATCATAGATGGGGTATGTTCTCCAAACTTTCAGATGAAGGCACGTGAGTTAGAGTCCGTCTACATCTAAGAACCGTGGTCGTAGATACAATCTACCATACAGGCGTAAGGTCATATTTTCACGGAGGGGGAGGGGGGGAACACCTCTTGCCGTATATCAACGAATATCAACCTTTCTGTCTATACATTTTTCTAGGAAGAAGAAAAGTGACACCTAGATATGGTAAAAGTGTTATGTCGTCATTCAAAATTAATATACTAAACACGATATAGAAATATGATATTCAGGCACCTCGATCGCTACACGAAATGAGGATATTCGGGCATGTCGCTGCCGGAAATCATTCAGTTTCTAAATGCTGTATGTAGGCCTAAACGAATCAGGCGAGCCCCTCCCCCAAGGAAAAAATTATCATATTTATAATGCTACTTATTTCGTCATATTAGATAATAATCGGGCACCTCGCCGCCCGAATGTGAAGTGTACATGGTTGCCCGAATATGAACTATATTGAAATATAATTATATCTCCTAACCCCTCGAAAGCCTATGCAATCTGCGCATATACAGATAAAGGTCAATAATCCACATTGTACAACTTAGATAGACAATAACGCATACATGCTCCTGAAAGTTACTTCATTATTATTTCCTTTAAGTAACAATTATTCATTAACGCAGGTTGAAGGATTCTTTTCAAATTAGGGGATCGAAATCCCTGGACCACTATCTTCTTTCAATAGGCGATTTCGATCGTTAAGACTAATCAAATATAATGCTTTGTAAAACGTCTCGTTACAAATTATTTCTTTCGCCTGACAGACCATTATCTTTTGCTACAAAATTTAGGGCAATTCGTTTTTCGCTAGTCCCCTAGCTCGCAAGCCAGATAATATTCACATCCATCATTTCTCAATATAACTATATATATGGAAAATATTGCTAGTGCTCTACAATACAAAGTTTCACCATTCAAAAGTTGAAATTTTGCTTACTGGGTCGAGAGGCTCCCTTGATGTTGTGATTTTAAGACTAAAAAACCGTCTTCACCAGGCGCCAAAAGCGAGAAGCAATATGATTCCTCTATCAAAGGGGCGGGCTTAATCGTATTTGCCCCTTTAAATCCACAATTTTGCAGTACAGCGACGAGCTTTCTATAGCCCCGTAAAATACAAGGTTTCAGCATACAATAATCTATATATCACTGTTTGCAGTAATATATATTGACCCCCTCAATGGACACCTACCGTTACCAAAGAGAAAATAAAAAAATAAAACATGTGAAATGTTTTAGATGTAACGAGGTATCATAATATTTCTTTTATTTGCTCTAAAATGTAAGATTTCAACATTCCGAGATAACAATTTTCTCGCACTGTCGCCACGCTCCCTCGCTAGTTAATTAATGAACGAAGTGTTTCTTGCATTAATTTACACACCCTCTATATAGGTGAACCGCAATACCCGAAGCAGGGGGTCAGTGTATATAATTCATTTCTCTACAAAAAGAGGGAGAAGTAATTCCCTCAGTGGCGGATCCAGGGGGCCGGGCCCCCTCCTCTAGCCCAAAAAACAGGTAAAAACACCCTTTTTTGAAAAAAGAAGAAGATGGGCCCCCTCCCCTGGCGCCCAAAGGGGGGGGGGGTGGCGGTGGAAAAATAAAATAACCCTTCCAGTAGCGAAATTTTTTTTTCGGGTGCCAAAAAAAAAAATTGTGCTCACTACCCCTGGCGCCAAAGGTGGGCGCCCAGGGTGGGCGGTGGGGAAAAAAAAATTACCCTTCCCGTAGGGAAAAAAAACATTCGGGTGCCAAAAAAAAAAATTTGATTTATACATTACTTTTCTATTCCTCTACAGCAACAGAGGAATAGAAAAGTAATGCATAAATCAAATTTAAATTCAACATATTAGAAAAGTAATGCATAAATCAAATTTAAATTCAACATATTAGAAAAGTAATGCATAAATCAAATTTAAATTCAACATATTAGAAAAGTAATGCATAAATCAAATTTAAATTCAACATATTAGAAAAGTAATGCATAAATCAAATTTAAATTCAACATATTGAATGAGGAAACGGGGGACCATACGGTATCTAACCAAGCGTGTACGTGGCTTGAACTACATATCACAACTACCCGGCATTTCCATCAAAAGTGCAACTTGAAATAATAAGAACCACATGCATACGACATGTATATCAATAAATATATCATCAGGGGGAAAAAAAACATTTATATGATTTCAAATGATGCATATTACATTGACGATGTTCCCGGGGCGTGTATCTAACACTGATGAAGAATGGTTCTTTTAATCCAGAATTGCTTGTAACAACACGCTCACCCCCCACTGAGCGAAAAATCGGCCGGCACGATTTTCAAATTTTCGCACGAATTGGGCCCCCTTTTAGGCCCCCTCCCTTGCCGCCGGCTGGATCCGCACCTGCCTGTGCCCCATGGCTCCGCCACTTTCGATGTTTGATTGTGCCTTTCTTTGTTTTTGGCTGTCTTGTTTCACATGACACACACACACAAAAAGGGAAACAAGGGTTTCCCCATCGTTATCTTCCACTCTCGAATATTTTATTATGTCAAGCTTAGTTTTTTTAAAGATGTGATCAAATCATGGAAATGGAGGCGGGTTTCAAGAAGAAAGTGGGCGTTAACAGATCTGGACAAGACAAACGAAAAGAAAGTTATACGGCCTTCATGAGAGCTAAATAGTTTCCGGTGAAATTTAAACAAAAAATATAAAATGATCAATTTTCGTTTGCGTCAGTATCGGATTCACTGTGAAATTTGATCGACTTATCAATCGCCTGTCTGCCCTGTCACTTCCGCTATCATCCCATGATGCAAGCTACATGCGCACGCACATCTATCGCAAAGATTTGGCCAATCAGCTAACTCTTTTGCTAAAATCACATGCTCAATTCATCATTTCAATACCGCATACGTTTTGGGCTAATCTGAAGAAAACTACCAGCATTTCCAGATAAATCACGTTCCTAATAATAATACAAAGTAAATTGATACAAGCAAAATGATGATGAATGTGCATAAATATTGTTGCAATTGCTCGAAAAATTCAGTCAAGGCTGACTTCGTTCTATTCTGATTTTCTGATTGGAAAGAGATGGGGGAAATGAGAAATGTGAGAGGGAATAAAAGAGAGATAGAGACAAAGAGACAATAGAGTGGGGAGACAGAGAGGGGGTAGGGATCGTGTGTGTGTATGTGTGTGTGCGTGTGTGTGTGTGTGTGCGTCCGTGTGTGTGTGTGTGTGTGTGTGTGTATGTGAGAGAGAGAGAGAGAGAGGGAGAGAGAGATAATAGAATTGAAGATAGAGAGAGAGAGAGCTGGGATGGTGAATGTTGAAGATGTATTTACACAATAATACATTCTTCCAGTTAAATATAATCCGCAATGGTAAAAAAAACATAATTGTATTGATACAATCTTCATTCCATTTTGATGAACATTTCTTTTATTTATTTCCATCATTTTATTTTGTTTTATACTTTTGTAATTTGAAAGTATTTACAGTTATGTTCATGAATTATTATTATTGATAATCTTGATAATTGGAAGCAGAAAGTTAGAAAAAATTTAATTAAATACTTTCGATACTTTGCAAATAATAATCGAACTTCCATTAGTAACTAATCACACAGGGAAAATCTCGTTGATCAAGCTTCGTTTTCTTCTCTTCTATATCTATATCAAACGTAGGTCGACTACCGATTCGAATTGGGACCTACGGCGAAACTCGTGTCTTCCTCCCGTGGACGACTACAGGTCTGCCCAAGAGTGCAATCACCATTGCTGAGGCCATGAAGGGAGCTGGCTACGCGACTGGGATGGTCGGGAAATGGCATCTTGGTAAATGATTATTGTTTTCACAAATCTTCTGTGATGATGATGCTGATAATGGTGATGGCTTCTTTTGTAGCGCCGGTATCAGCCTCTGATGGGTGCTCATGGCGCTTGCATTGCAGTTTCTCACAAATTCAACGTCCTGGGACAGTGTGTCATATTGAGATTATTTTCCATTAGTATTTCGTAAAACTTTTTGCAGTTAAAGTGGCTAATCAAGGCTTTAAAAAACGACGCTATAGGAGCGGTCTGACACAAGGTGGAGTTCCTTGATCATGTTGATGCCTCGTTTGAACCTTGTCAGCACTGATGATGTGCGACAGGGTCTGGTCTGGGTGACCACAGTTGCTTTCACAAAAACGATATTAAGTCAAGTCAAAGCTATTTTCTCCCATACGTTACGGACGACATTTAAGATTTTAGTATGATTATTGTATCAAGTTAATAGCTCTACTGGCCGACGTTAGAACGTAATGTTATGGGACACCAAATCGCTATCTTGGACTATAGCCCAACATCGTATTTCTACAATCATATAAATGTCCCCCCTGATGACTGGATATTGACATTATGTAATTCTGCCCCTTTTAGCTGAGTTTGGCTGGTTAATCAAGTCTTGATTTAAATTGTTAATTGTTGAACATGTTGTTTGATATTTGTTTGTATGTTGTTATTTTGGTTGCAATAATAATAAGATACCGTATGATCAAGTTGTGAGCGGCGATGTAGCTACAGGAGTAATGAGGGCATGTACCCCCAAAAAAAAAAAAAAAAACCCTATTCTTCATCAATGTTAGATGCACGCCCGGGAAAATCATCAATGTAGTATGCATCCTTGGAAATCATATAAGTGTTTTTTTTCCCTGATGATATACAATTGATATACATGTCAAGCATGTACATCTCTCTCTCTCTCTCTCTCCCTTTGTGTTCCCATCCTCTCCCTCTCTCTCTCTCTCTCTCTAATTTTTATGTTGAATTTGAATTTGATGTATACATTACTTTTCTATTCCTCTACAGCAACATAGGAATAGAAAAGTAATGCATAAATCAAATTTAAATTCAACATATTAGAAAAGTTTGTCTGTTTAAATGTCTGTTTAAATGTATAGGCATACCCCCTTTATGTTGTAGTAAGTGATTTGTTATTTTTGTAGCGTCTTTAATGTATTATGTTACAGGGTCAGCTAATCACAAGGCTTGTTCCTTTCTTGCTGTCCCTCTCATACTTAATCCAATGTATACTTTGTTATTAATTTTTCTTGTAAATTTTACCCTATGTATCATGTTGATTTATGAATGTTCGCATGTGTTTTCTGGATTTTTATGAGCAAATAAATTGAAATTGAATTGAAGTAATGCATAAATCAAATTTAAATTCAACATATTAGAAAAGTAATGCATAAATCAAATTTAAATTCAACATATTGAATGAGGAAACGGGGGACCATACGGTATCTAACCAAGCGTGTATGTGGCTTGAACTACATATCACAACTACTCGGCATTTCCATCAAAAGTGCAACTTGGAAATAATAAGAACCACATGCATACGACATGTATATCAATAAATATATCATCAGGGGAAAAAACATTTATATGATTTCAAGTGATGCATATTACATTGACGATGTTCCCGGGGCGTGTATCTAACACTGATGAAGAATGGTTCTTTTAATCCAGAATTGCTTGTAACAACACGCTCACTACCCCCCACTGAGCGAAAAATCGGCCGGCACGATTTTCAAATTTTCGCACGAATTGGGCCCCTTTAATAGGCCCCTCCCTTGCCGCCGGCTGGATCCGCACCTGCCTGTGCCCCCATGGCTCCGCCACTTTCGATGTTTGATTGTGCCTTTCTTTGTTTTTGGCTGTCTTGTTTCACATGACACACACACAAAAAAAGGGAAACAGATGTTTCCCCATCGTTATCTTCCACTCTCGAATATTTTATTATGTCAAGCTTAGTTTTTTAAAGATGTGATCAAATCATGGAAATGGAGGCGGGTTTCAAGAAGAAAGTGAGCGCAAACAGATCTGGACAAGATAAACGAAAAGAAAGTTATACGGCCTTCATGTAAGCTAAATAGTTTCCGGTGAAATTTAAACAAAAAATATAAAATGATCAATTTTCGTTTGCGTCAGTATCGGATTCACTGTGAAATTTGATCGACTTATCAATCACCTGTCTGCCCTGTCACTTTCGCTATCATCCCATGATGCAAGCTACATGCGCACGCACATTCTATCGCAAAGATTTGGCCAATCAGCTAACTCTTTTGCTAAAATCACATGCTCAATTCATCATTTCAATACCGCATACGTTTTGGGCTAATCTGAAGAAAACTACCAGCATTTCCAGATAAATCACGTTCCTAATAATAATACAAAGTAAATTGATACAAGCAAAATGATGATGAATGTGCATAAATATTGTTGCAATTGCTCGGAAAATTCAGTCAAGGCTGACTTCGTTCTATTCTGATTTTCTGATTGGAAAGAGATGGGGGAAACGAGAAATGTGAGAGGGAATAAAGAGAGAGATAGAGACAAAGAGACAATAGAGTGGGGGAGACAGAGAGGGAGTTAGGGATCGTGTGTGTGTATGTGTGTGTGCGTGCGTGTGTGTGTGCGTGCGTCCGTGTGTGTGTGTGTGTATGTGAGAGAGAGAGAGAGAGAAAGAGAGGGAGAGAGAGATAATAGAATTGAAGATAGAGAGAGAGAGAGCTGGGATGGTGAATGTTGAAGATGTATTTACACAATAATACATTCTTCCAGTTAAATATAATCCGCAATGGTAAAAAAAAATAATTGTATTGATACAATCTTCATTCCATTTTGATGAACATTTCTTTTATTTATTTCCATCATTTTATTTTGTTTTATACTTTTGTAATTTGAAAGTATTTCCAGTTATGTTCATGAATAATTATTTCTAGCAGATTTTACCCGTGGCAGCGCAAACGGGGTAGGAGCCGTTTTTCTTTATCAAGGTGCGTGTGTGAGAGAGAGAGAGACACACACACAGTGGGAAAATGAATGATAGAGAGACAGACAGTGGGAAAAATGAATGAGAAAGAGAGACAGACGGTGGGGAAAATGAGAGAGAGAGAGAAAGAGAGAGTGGGAAAAATGAATGAGAGTAGAAACAGTGGGAAAATCAGAGAGAGAGAGAGAGAGAAACATTGAGAGAGAGTGAGAGCGAGAGAGAGAAAAGATTTTTGGTTGTGTGATGAAAAGATAATATTTGTATGGCTTCCATGGGCTTCTTGAAGGTTTTTTATATTTTTTCCTGGTGCGTTAAATAGTTATGCTTTGAAATAATCGATAAAAATCTCAGAAAGTACACTGTAAAATTTTTTGGAATGTCTGTGTCTTTTAAGAGTTATTTGGGCATCTTCACTGATTAGAATACAATATTCAATTTCATTCGAATAAATAACAATATTGATACATGTATGTTAGATTATTTCATTTTTAATAGAAATGTAAAAGACAATGTATAAAACATAAGCATGTTAACTAAAGGCAAGATATGCTACAGTATACAGATGAAAAGATCATATTTGAAATGGCATGTTATAATGTATAGCAGAAATTACCCGTGGTAGCACAGGTGTGTATGTGTGTGTGTGTGTGTGGGGGCTTCTTGTATGTACAGCTAGACTGCCCATTCACACTAAATGCCAAGTAGTTTATTGATAAATATATTTAAACAATTGATTCATAGCAGATTTCTCTTTCAATATAGACTTGGTGGAAGAACTTCAATAATAATTACAAATCCTAATCTTACTATAGAGTATAGAATGGAAAAAAAATGTATTAGAAGGTGTGTATTCAGTAACCAGTCAAGAGGCAATTATTGTGAAAAGAAGTGTTATCATTACATGTACTGGTTCAGAAGTAAAAGTGCTCACTACCCCCCATCCCGCTTATTCGCCGGCTGGCTGATTCGGCGCTAAATATTTTCTCACGAATTGTCCCCTTCCCTTTGGCGCCGGCTGGATCCGCCCTGACTGGCACAGCTTGGTCTTGGAGCGATGAGTTCCAGGTAGCCGAATCTGTTAAAATATAGGATTAAATATAAAGGATGTGTTAATGAAACTGGGCAGATAGGTCAACGTTAAGTTCTCTAGGCCTACTCTAGGCTAGATCTATAATCAAAGTTAGATCTAGAACTATTCTGAATTTAAACCGCTCCCCCCATGCAAAATTGAAATGTTATATTGTTATTCTGAAGTTGAACCCTCCCCCATACAAAATTAAAATTATGTATTGTTCACAATTGTTACTCAGCAACTATTGATTACATTTGAGATCTACAAATTACAATACGTTGAACAATTTTCAGTTTACATGTACACGTACAACCATGCCATATGCAGCGGTACAACACAGTGAGTGGAGGCCGAGTGCACGCGACGGTTCACTCTATCAGCACAACAATGATCGGCGCTAATTCAGAATCATATCCATACTTTGACCCGTAACTCTGGCGTGCCGCCCAATGATCATTACTGCACTAAGTAGCGTTTCACTTTCAGTACCGGTACGGTACAAATACTTTGCACGAAGTTTTGTAAGGCGGTACTCTACTGTCTGTACTATATATCAGCTAAACAAATTTATCATACGTTGGAATTACAGAATGGGGCTATTTCTGCAGAATCATTCACAATAAAATAAATAGATCTAAAAAAGTTTGTCAGAAAGTCGTACTCACTTGTCATCACTGAGCTGAGAGACATCGGCCGATTACGGTACGATGTTTACGTTTCAGCAGCAGCAGCATCCAGCGCATGAGAGTTCGAACTTACGTACGTACGTACCCGTACCCGTATACGGTCGGCATTAGCCTATCCGATATGCGTCGGGCTTTATGGCAAGTAAACTAATCGCGTTATGGAGACAGACATCGGCGCGGGCGTCAGCCCGAGCGCCTATCATCACTGGTGGATGCGAAAAGTTAATTTTCTTTTATGTACATTGTTTCGTTCGTAGAAAATCTACGAACCCCTGCAGAGCTCTTTCATTAATATTCATGTCCATTGACCAAAATAGGCCAATGAGCGATGAGGCCATGACGTCATGAACTCATGATTGGTTGAATAGAAGGGATCGCTCACCAAATAAGGCTAGTCTTATGAATCATGCATGAGTAAACACACTCATCACACATACGAAAAACATATATGAATAATGATGAGTTCACCAGTGATGATAGGCGCTCGGGCTGACGCCCGCGCCGATATCAGTCTCCATAACGCGATTAGTATACTTGCCATAAAGCCCGACGCCTACCGGATAGGCTAGGTCGGCATGGAATGCGTTGTATTTCGCTGACCCAAGAAAAGTCAAAGGGACTGGGAACTTTGAAGCTATACTCAGGGCTGCGAAGCGGACATATGGAAAAGTTTCAGGCCGAAATTCCACTAAAGTGTATCTGTGCGTGTCTTTCTTTGCTCAGCGCGCACAGGTACGTCACATGAATAATTCATGACCCTACGCGCCAACTGCACACACAGCCACGCAAAGGCGAGTATGCGGACCAGTCCATTAGCGAATATAGGTAGATTAAGCTCAATGAACAGAGGGATAACACATAGTTGTAATGTGTGGACTGAAGATGCATTGGGTAGAGTTGGGAATTTTCTCCATAAAACAGCGTTCAATAATCTCATCTCTTCTTTTTTATTTAAATGTGAACATCATTGTTCAACAATACAGCCAATGTAATCATCGCTGACATAAACAAATGAAGCAATGGCAATGAAACCCCCTGTCAGACAATGGTGCAGGCTCAGTCCTAGTCATGGCGTGATATGACTCTCTATGCTAATGAGCTCGGAGTGTCACCAAATGTGATTGGATGGAATAGATTAATCTTCTTACTTTTTCAAGGAGTCCGACGAATTTTCTAGACCAATCAGCTTGATTTTTATATATGACAGAGAGGGGAAAATTCCGGACTGGAAAGTGAAAACGCTGTATGCGTAGGGTAATCCGTTGCTGAGATACAGAGTCTCAAACACGGGGTTATCGATTAATTTCCTGCTTCGAATTGTGCAAGTACGTGCATTGCTATGGAAGGGTTGGTGTGAAAATTCACTTGAAAATCTTTCTTTCGAGGCCTAGTCCGACGCAAATACTTAAAATTATTTTCTCATATTCTGGAAAATACAAGAAAAAATATACACAATAGAAAACCGCTCGCGCCAGCCTTGTATTTTGCAGCATTGCAAAGTTACACCAATATCTTTGACAAAAGAACGGTTTTTTAAGCCTGTGCCCATTGGTTATAGTACATGCGCGCGAGCATGCGTTCGAGACTGGCCAAAAGACACCACTTTTCCATATGTGCAAAAAAAAGTTACGAATTGTATAAAAACTTTAAATAAGGCGACCAAAATACCACAAACCACCCCTCTCATGACAATCTGCGAACAATTTAACCATGTTCAGAAAAAAATCCAGCTCGATTGAGTGGAAAACCACGGAGAAAAGCGCCGTCAAATAAACGGAAGGACACACAAGATTAGCCAAATTATAGTAAGGATTGATAATCTTGATAATTGGAAGCAGAAAGTTAGAAAAATTTTAATTAAATACTTTCGATACGTGCCATTATATTTCTCTGTTTTCTCCGACTGTTTCCGTCTCTCTTTCCCTCTTTCTCTAAATATTTACCTGTTTGTCTGTGTTTTTTTTAATTATTAGTACAGTAGTAATCTCTCTCTCTCTCTTTTCTTCTTTTTCTCTTTCCTATCTCTTTCTCTCTCTCTTTCTCTCTCTCTGTCCATCTTTTCACTTCCAGGGAACAGTTGCAAATAATAATCGAACTTCCATTAGTAACTAATCACACAGGGAAAATCTCGTTGATCAAGCTTCGTTTTCTTCTTTTCTATATCTATATCAAACGTAGGTCGACTACCGATTCGAATTGGGACCTACGGCGAAACTCGTGTCTTCCTCCCGTGGACGACTACAGGTCTGCCCAAGAGTGAAATCACCATTTAGTCAGGTCAAGATATGGTTTGACCCCAAAAAAATTGCAACAAAAGGTTTTTCAACGGTTTCTAGTAGTATTCGACCTCAGGAATAACATACTAAAAGTATACCAAAATCGAAGGTTCAGAAAGCTGTTATTTTCAAGATGGCGTCCAAGATGGCCGCCGATACCTAAAAATGACCATAAATCACTTATTTTCCATCATAGAGACACAATTTTGGTGTCTATCCCATGGTTTCAGGGGTCAGAGAATCCATTGAGACAAATAAGAATGGTGTGTGATGGTCTAGGAAACCCCCAAATCCAAGATGGCGTCCAAAATGGCCGCCATAACATAAAAATGGCCATAAGTCACCTATTATCCATGCGAGAGACATAATTGGCGTGATAATGCTATGGTTTTCGGGGTCATAGAATCCATTAGGATAAGTTAGAACGTTAAGCAGTGGTTCAGGAAACCCCAAAATCCAAGATGGCGTCCAAAATGGCCGCCATAACATAAAACTGGCCATAAGTCACTTATTATCCATTCGAGAGACATAATTGGGGTGTCTATGCTATGGTTTTGGGGGTCAAAGAATCCGTTAGGATAAGTTAGAACGTTAAGCAGTGGTTCAGGAAGCCACAAAATCCAATATGGCGTCCAAAGGGCCACAAAACCACTAAGATTTCTCAATAGAGGGCGCACTTTATGAAGAGGAAATGAACTTATAAAGTTTTTCTCTTTGACCCTTATGGTGTCACCGACCCCCACCCCAGAAAAAGGGTCAATTCAACTGTTTACAGGTCTTTGTCAACACTGGGGAGGGTAGGGGGTGACAAGACAAAGTGACAAAGAAAAAGTTAATATCTAGACACACATTTATAATACCCACCACACAATTACAAATGTTTAAAACCTCGTGTTGTTCATGTCATCTTATAGCGAATACACATGCAGATCTTCACGTTCCTTCATTTTGATGAGGAATGTACTTTAGTAAGGAAAAATCATCTTCTGCTTCACTATCAAGTGACTCGTTATATGGATTGTGGCATACATCAAGTTGGTAAGGTCCACACACACTGTTACATGGTAGTCCGTAACCTCTGCAGGTACAACGAGGTGTGCTACAAGCAGTACAGCAGTTGCAATGAATCAACCCAAGAAGATTACTAGGTGCAGCCTTCGAATTCAACATCACTGGAACCAGGAGAATTTTCTCTACTTTCCAGCCCCAGTCTGTGACGTCCATGTCTTCTAATTCACTCTCAATCCATGCCATTACTTGGTAGTATGTTTTGAGGGTGGAATTTGGTAGAGGCTGGCGTACGGGGGAGTCGCATTGGGAATTTTCTTGACGAACAAGTTGTATCGTAATGATGCAAGTGAGTAGAAGGAAAGTACTAGCATAGGATTTCAAAGTGAGGTTGCATTTCACAAGCTTCTGAAAGACTGCTTTCTTTCCGATTCCGAATATCCGGGAAGTCGAATCGCAATCGGTGCAGGCATCCAGAAAAAGTAGTTGTGAGCATAGATCCCGTACCCAGGTCCACTTTCAACTGCTTACAGTTCTACACCTTCGGAGCCTTGGCTGCATTGTAAAAGTGGAAGTATAGTTCCCTGCTATCTGTTCCAAGGATTTTGCGAAGTCCAGTTCCTTTCATCAGGGTACCGATTGCTTCCAGCATAATCATGAAGGTCTGGAAGCAACCTAAGCGCAAGTCAATTTCTTTCAGTGGGCTATTCTGGGGTACATCGATGATTAGCTCAGCGGCCCTCCAATACGCTGTTTTTACAGTCTCGTTTAAAAGGAAAGACAAAGCTATACGACTCTGGGAGAGATTTTGAAAGTAAAATTGTACCTGAACAAACCATAAATGCTGCTTTGCTGTTTCAACGGTTCCTGGTAGTTTAAAAAACCATGGGACTTGAAGTAGCAGAGGTGATGACCTATGAGCTCAGTCCGTTCCCACCTTCACTTTTCGAGGCTAGGAATGTCTTTCGGAAGGCTGATAAGCCTCAGCTAGCTCATGCTATAACCGATCATGCAAGTAAAGTGTCGAGTGAAGCCGTGAAAGAACACAGAACAGTATGTCCTTGATGGTGGTTCCTTGGTGCATCGGATACCATGGAAGACAGGAAACATCTATAGGAGAATAGCACGATCATATGCTGATTTCACCACCCCCACTATATGGTTCTGCAAATGTATTTTTTGACGGCTATGGTGGAGGGCCGTCAATTAATGATAATACACACCAGCGACGTGGGCAGAATGCCCATCCAGTTGTCAGATTCCATGCAGACACAGTATTCTCAGGCAAGAAGGATGAGTTTTTATCAAGAGACTGCAATAAGCAGGGACCCATAAATCTCATTAGTGAGGAAATGAGGAAGAGTAATTGCACCGTATCAATGTATCCGGGAATGCAGATGTACATATTGCTAAAGCTGCAGTGAATTCTTCTCGTCGTCAGTCAACTACCCTGATTTGAGAAGGCCGACTGACATATTGGTATTACTCTTGCATTACGCGGATGTAGATAGCAGGGTACTATATACTTCGGAAGTCTGACAATGCAGCCAAGGCTCCCAAAGTGTATATTGAGCAGTTTAAAGTTGACCTGGGTAAAGATCTATGCTCACAACTACTTTTTCGACATGCCTACACTGGTTGCGATTCGACGTCCAGTATATTCGGAATCGGAAAGAAAGCAGTCTTCCAGTAGCTTGTGAAATACAGCCCTACTTAAGAATCCTGGGCTAGTGCTTTCCTTCTTCCCATCAGCCAAAGGAACTCATAGAGGAACTTGGT
Source organism: Mesocentrotus franciscanus (assembly GCA_037976565.1). Lineage (NCBI taxonomy): Eukaryota > Metazoa > Echinodermata > Echinoidea > Camarodonta > Strongylocentrotidae > Mesocentrotus > Mesocentrotus franciscanus. The sequence continues at coordinate 9,311,570 of CP137680.1, read as the reverse complement.
ATCAAAGCAATGTCTTTCATGTTTGGTTGCCGCTGTAATGACTCACTTGCATTATTACGATACAACTTGTTCGTCAAGAAAATTGACAATGCAACTTCCTGCTACGCCAGCCTCCTCCAAATTCACTCCTCAGAACATACTACCAAACCCAGGGGTACTCAGATTTGGTTTGGCCAGGGGTGTGCCGCTCAAGTCTCGAAAACCCCTAGCTCATTTTTCACAATTTTCGTGACCCGAAAATTTTTGAAATTTTGAAAACACGGACCCATGTTTTGGGATATTTTTGTTCAAAAAGTGACCCATTAGAGCGGCACACCCTATGTCTTAATATGTGAGTAGCCCCCCATGGATGGAGAGCGAAGAAGACATGGACGTCACAGGCTGGGGCTGGAAATTAGAGGACAATCACCTGGTTCCACTGATGTCAAATACGGAGGCTGCACCTAGTAATCTTCTTAAGTTGATTCACTGCAACTTCTGTAGGCCTACTGCTTGTAGCACAACTCGCTATACCTGCAGAAGTTACGGACTTCATGTAACAGTGTGTGTGTGTGGACCTTGCCAACTTGATGTATGCCACAATCCATATAACGAGTCACTTGATAGTGAAGCAGAAGATGATTTTTTCTTACTAAAGTACATTCGTCATCAAAATGAAGGAACGTGAAGATCTGCATGTGTATTCGCTATAAGATGACATGAACAACACGAGGTTTTAAACATTTGTAATTGTGTGGTGGGTATTATAAATGTGTGTCTTGATATTAACTTTTTCTTTGTCACTTTGTCTTTGTCACCCCCTCTCCCAGTGTTGACAATGACCTGTAAATAGTTGAATTGACCCTTTTTCTGGGGGGGGGGTCGGTGACACCATAATGGTGAGAGAGAAACATTATAAGTTCATTTCCTCTTCATAAAGTGCGCCCTCTATTGAGAAATCTTAGTGGTTTTGTGGCCCTTTGGACGCCATATTGGATTTTGTGGCTTCCTGAACCACTGCTTAACGTTCTAACTTATCCTAACGGATTCTTTGACCCCCAAACCATAGCATAGACACCCCAATTATGTCTCTCGGATGGATAATAAGTGACTTATGGCCATTTTTATGTTATGGCGGCCATTTTGGACGCCATCTTGGATTTTGGGGTTTCCTGAACCACTGCTTAACGTTCTAACTTATCCTAATGGATTCTATGACCCCGAAAACCATAGCATTATCACGCCAATTATGTCTCTCGCATGGATAATAGGTGACTTAGGGCCATTTTTATGTTATGGCGGCCATTTTGGACGCCATCTTGGATTTTGGGGTTTCCTAGACCATCACACACCATTCTTACTTGTCTCAATGGATTCTCTGACCCCCGAAATCACGGGATAGACACCAAAATTATGTCTCTAGGATGGATAATAAGTGATTTATGGTCATTTTTAGGTATCGGCGGCCATCTTGGACGCCATCTTGAAAATAACAGCTTTCTGAACCTTCGATTTTGGTATACTTTTAGTATGTTATTCCTGAGGTCAAATACTACTAGAAACCGTTGAAAAACCTTTTGTTGCAATTTTTTTGGGGTTGGGGTGTTTTTTACCGTATATTGACCTGACTAATTGCTGAGGCCATGAAGGGAGCTGGCTACGCGACTGGGATGGTCGGGAAATGGCATCTTGGTAAATGATTATTGTTTTCACAAATCTTCTGTGATGATGATGCTGATAATGGTGATGGCTTCTTTTGTAGCGCCGGTATCAGCCTCTGATGGGTGCTCATGGCGCTTGCATTGCAGTTTCTCACAAATTCAACGTCCTGGGACAGTGTGTCATATTGAGATTATTTTCCATTAGTATTTCGTAAAACTTTTTGCAGTTAAAGTGGCTAATCAAGGCTTTAAAAAAACGACGCTATAGGAGCGGTCTGACACAAGGTGGAGTTCCTTGATCATGTTGATGCCTCGTTTGAACCTTGTCAGCACTGATGATGTGCGACAGGGTCTGATCTGGGTGACCACAGTTGCTTTCACAAAAACGATATTAAGTCAAGTCAAAGCTATTTTCTAAGTTAATAGCTCTACTGGCCGACGTTAGAACGTAATGTTATGGGACACCAAATCGCTATCTTGGACTATAGCCCAACATCGTATTTCTACAATCATATAAATGTCCCCCCCCCCCCTGATGACTGGATATTGACATTATGTAATTCTGCCCCTTTTAGCTGAGTTTGGCTGGTTAATCAAGTCTTGATTTAAATTGTTAATTGTTGAGAATGTTGTTTGATATTTGTTTGTATGTTGTTATGTTGGTTGCAATAATAATAAGATACCGTATGGTCAAGTTGTGAGCGGTGATGTAGCTACAGAAGTAATGAGGGCATGTACCCCCAAAAAAAAAAAAAAAAACCCTATTCTTCATCAATGCTAGATGCACGCCCCGGGAAAATCATCAATGTAGTATGCATCCTTGGAAATCATATAAGTGTTTTTTTTCCCTGATGATATACAATTGATATACATGTCAAGCATGTACATCTCTCTCTCTCTCTCTCTCCCTTTGTGTTCCCATCCTCTCCCTCTCTCTCTCTCTCTATAATTTATGTTGAATTTGAATTTGATTTATACATTACTTTTCTATTCCTCTACAGCAACATAGGAATAGAAAAGTAATGCATAAATCAAATTTAAATTCAACATATTAGAAAAGCAATGCATAAATCAAATTTAAATTCAACATATTAGAAAAGTAATGCATAAATCAAATTTAAATTCAACATATTAGAAAAGTTTGTCTGTTTAAATGTCTGTTTAAATGAATAGGCATACCCCCCCCCCTTTATGTTGTAGTAAGTGATTTGTTATTTTTTGTAGTGTCTTTAATGTATTATGTTACAGGGTCAGCTAATCACAAGGCTTGTTCCTTTCTTGCTGTCCCTCTCATACTTAATCCAATGTATACTTTATTAATTTTTCTTGTAAATTTTACCCTTTGTATCATGTTGATTTATGAATGTTCGCATGTGTTTTCTGGATTTTTATGAGCAAATAAATTGAAATTGAATTGAAGTAATGCATAAATCAAATTTAAATTCAACATATTAGAAAAGTAATGCATAAATCAAATTTAAATTCAACATATTGAATGAGGAAACGGGGGACCATACGGTATCTAACCAAGCGTGTACGTGGCTTGAACTACATATCACAACTACCCGGCATTTCCATCAAAAGTGCAACTTGGAAATAATAAGAACCACATGCATACGACATGTATATCAATAAATATATCATCAGGGAAAAAAACATTTATATGATTTCAAGTGATGCATATTACATTGACGATGTTCCCGGGGCGTGTATCTAACACTGATGAAGAATGGTTCTTTTAATCCAGAATTGCTTGTAACAACACGCTCACTCCCCCACTGAGCGAAAAATCGGCCGGCACGATTTTCAAATTTTCGCACGAATTGGGCCCCTTTTTAGGCCCCCTCCCTTGCCGCCGGCTGGATCCGCACCTGCCTGTGCCCCCATGGCTCCGCCACTTTCGATGTTTGATTGTGCCTTTCTTTGTTTTTGGCTGTCTTGTTTCACATGACACACACACACAAAAAGGGAAACAAGGGTTTCCCCATCGTTATCTTCCACTCTCGAATATTTTATTATGTCAAGCTTAGTTTTTTTAAAGATGTGATCAAATCATGGAAATGGAGGCGGGTTTCAAGAAGAAAGTGGGCGTAAACAGATCTGGACAAGATAAACGAAAAGAAAGTTATACGGCCTTCATGTAAGCTAAATAGTTTCCGGTGAAATTTAAACAAAAAATATAAAATGATCAATTTTCGTTTGCGTCAGTATCGGATTCACTGTGAAATTTGATCGACTTATCAATCGCCTGTCTGCCCTGTCACTTCCGCTATCATCCCATGATGCAAGCTACATGCGCACGCACATCTATCGCAAAGATTTGGCCAATCAGCTAACTCTTTTGCTAAAATCACATGCTCAATTCATCATTTCAATACCGCATACGTTTTGGGCTAATCTGAAGAAAACTACCAGCATTTCCAGATAAATCACGTTCCTAATAATAATACAAAGTAAATTGATACAAGCAAAATGATGATGAATGTGCATAAATATTGTTGCAATTGCTCGAAAAATTCAGTCAAGGCTGACTTCGTTCTATTCTGATTTTCTGATTGGAAAGAGATGGGGGAAATGAGAAATGTGAGAGGGAATAAAAAGAGAGATAGAGACAAAGAGACAATAGAGTGAGGGAGACAGAGAGGGAGTTAGGGATCGTGTGTGTGTATGTGTGTGTGCGTGCGTGTGTGTGTGCGTGCGTCCGTGTGTGTGTGTGTGTGTATGTGAGAGAGAGAGAGAGAGAGAGAGGGAGAGAGAGATAATAGAATTGAAGATAGAGAGAGAGAGAGAGAGAGCTGGGATGGTGAATGTTGAAGATGTATTTACACAATAATACATTCTTCCAGTTAAATATAATCCGCAATGGTAAAAAAAATTAATTGTATTGATACAATCTTCATTCCATTTTGATGAACATTTCTTTTATTTATTTCCATCATTTTATTTTGTTTTATACTTTTGTAATTTGAAAGTATTTCCAGTTATGTTCATGAATTATTATTATTGATAATCTTGATAATTGGAAGCAGAAAGTTAGAAAAAATTTAATTAAATACTTTCGATACGTGCCATTATATTTCTCTGTTTTCTCCGACTGTTTCCGTCTCTCTTTCCCTCTTTCTCTAAATATTTACCTGTTTGTCTGTGTTTTTTTAATTATTAGTACAGTAGTATTCTCTCTCTCTCTCTCTTTTCTTCTTTTTCTTTTCTTTTCTCTCTCTCTCTCTCTCTCTCTCTCTGTCCATCTTTTCACTTCCAGGGAACAGTTGCAAATAATAATCGAACTTCCATTAGTAACTAATCACACAGGGAAAATCTCGTTGATCAAGCTTCGTTTTCTTCTTTTCTATATCTATATCAAACGTAGGTCGACTACCGATTCGAATTGGGACCTACGGCGAAACTCGTGTCTTCCTCCCGTGGACGACTACAGGTCTGCCCAAGAGTGCAATCACCATTGCTGAGGCCATGAAGGGAGCTGGCTACGCGACTGGGATGGTCGGGAAATGGCATCTTGGTAAATGATTATTGTTTTCACAAATCTTCTGTGATGATGATGCTGATAATGGTGATGGCTTCTTTTGTAGCGCCGGTATCAGCCTCTGATGGGTGCTCATGGCGCTTGCATTGCAGTTTCTCACAAATTCAACGTCCTGGGACAGTGTGTCATATTGAGATTATTTTCCATTAGTATTTCGTAAAACTTTTTGCAGTTAAAGTGGCTAATCAAGGCTTTAAAAAACGACGCTATAGGAGCGGTCTGACACAAGGTGGAGTTCCTTGATCATGTTGATGCCTCGTTTGAACCTTGTCAGCACTGATGATGTGCGACAGGGTCTGGTCTGGGTGACCACAGTTGCTTTCACAAAAACGATATTAAGTCAAGTCAAAGCTATTTTCTCCCATACGTTACGGACGACATTTAAGATTTTAGTATGATTATTGTATCAAGTTAATAGCTCTACTGGCCGACGTTAGAACGTAATGTTATGGGACACAAATCGCTATCTTGGACTATAGCCCAACATCGTATTTCTACAATCATATAAATGTCCCCCCCCCCCTGATGACTGGATATTGACATTATGTAATTCTGCCCCTTTTTAGCTGAGTTTGGCTGGTTAATCAAGTCTTGATTTAAATTGTTAATTGTTGAACATGTTGTTTGATATTTGTTTGTATGTTGTTATTTTGGTTGCAATAATAATAAGATACCGTATGATCAAGTTGTGAGCGGCGATGTAGCTACAGGAGAAATGAGGGCATGTACCCCCAAAAAAAAAAAAAACCCTATTCTTCATCAATGTTAGATGCACGCCCTGGGAAAATCATCAATGTAGTATGCATCCTTGGAAATCATATAAATGTTTTTTTCCCTGATGATATACAATTGATATACATGTCAAGCATGTACATCTCTCTTTCTCTCTCTCTCTGCCTTTGTGTTCCCATCCTCTCCCCCTCTCTCTCTCTCTCTCTATAATTTTTATGTTGAATTTGAATTTGATGTATACATTACTTTTCTATTCCTCTACAGCAACATAGGAATAGAAAAGTAATGCATAAATCAAATTTAAATTCAACATATTAGAAAAGTTTGTCTGTTTAAATGTCTGTTTAAATGTATAGGCATACCCCCCTTTATGTTGTAGTAAGTGATTTGTTATTTTTGTAGCGTCTTTAATGTATTATGTTACAGGGTCAGCTAATCACAAGGCTTGTTCCTTTCTTGCTGTCCCTCTCATACTTAATCCAATGTATACTTTGTTATTAATTTTTCTTGTAAATTTTACCCTATGTATCATGTTGATTTATGAATGTTCGCATGTGTTTTCTGGATTTTTATGAGCAAATAAATTGAAATTGAATTGAAGTAATGCATAAATCAAATTTAAATTCAACATATTAGAAAAGTAATGCATAAATCAAATTTAAATTCAACATATTAGAAAAGTAATGCATAAATCAAATTTAAATTCAACATATTGAATGAGGAAACGGGGGACCATACGGTATCTAACCAAGCGTGTATGTGGCTTGAACTACATATCACAACTACTCGGCATTTCCATCAAAAGTGCAACTTGGAAATAATAAGAACCACATGCATACGACATGTATATCAATAAATATATCATCAGGGGAAAAAAAACATTTATATGATTTCAAGTGATGCATATTACATTGACGATGTTCCCGGGGCGTGTATCTAACACTGATGAAGAATGGTTCTTTTAATCCAGAATTGCTTGTAACAACACGCTCACTACCCCCAACTGAGCGAAAAATCGGCCGGCACGATTTTCAAATTTTCGCACGAATTGGGCCCCTTTTTTAATAGGCCCCCTCCCTTGCCGCCGGCTGGATCCGCACCTGCCTGTGCCCCCATGGCTCCGCCACTTTCGATGTTTGATTGTGCCTTTCTTTGTTTTTGGCTGTCTTGTTTCACATGACACACACACAAAAAAAAGGGAAACAAGGGTTTCCCCATCGTTATCTTCCACTCTCGAATATTTTATTATGTCAAGCTTAGTTTTTTTAAAGATGTGATCAAATCATGGAAATGGAGGCGGGTTTCAAGAAGAAAGTGAGCGCAAACAGATCTGGACAAGATAAACGAAAAGAAAGTTATACGGCCTTCATGTAAGCTAAATAGTTTCCGGTGAAATTTAAACAAAAATATAAAATGATAAATTTTCGTTTGCGTCAGTATCAGATTCACTGTGAAATTTGATCGACTTATCAATCGCCTGTCTGCCCTGTCACTTCCGCTATCATCCCATGATGTAAGCTACATGCGCACGCACATCTATCGCAAAGATTTGGCCAATCAGCTAACTCTTTTGCTAAAATCACATGCTCAATTCATCATTTCAATACCGCATACGTTTTGGGCTAATCTGAAGAAAACTACCAGCATTTCCAGATAAATCACGTTCCTAATAATAATACAAAGTAAATTGATACAAGCAAAATGATGATGAATGTGCATAAATATTGTTGCAATTGCTCGAAAAATTCAGTCAATGCTGACTTCGTTCTATACTGATTTTCAGCTTCGTGTGCAGTATCGACTCTATGCACAAATCAAATTGAAACTTTGTCAGGCACATAGTTAAGCAACATTTTGAAACGCCATGAATAACTTGTTGTTGGCGGTTCTGGTGGTCACTCACACTCGGTCTCAACGGTGCCGAAGTGCATCATCGGGAAGTTGGTCGGCCGGGCCCGAGGGAAATGATCATCATGGGGGGTTTCATCAGTTTTATAAAACAGGTACTAACCGCCTTGCCCTCGACAAACCCAACGTCATCCTGATGGTTGCCGACGATATGGGGGTCGGGGATCTGACGTCGTATGGACACCCGACCCAGGAGCCCGGCTTCATTGACGAGATGGCAGCTAAGGGTTTGAGGTTCACCAACGGGTACGTGGGAGACTCGGTTTGTACTCCAAGCAGGTCGGCTATTATGACGGGTAAGCCAGGACGCGTGGAGGGTGGCATAACCTGTTCAAGCGGAAAGAGAGAGAGAGAGAGAGAGGAACAAATGGAAAGAGATGGGGGAAATCAGAAATGTGAGAGGGAATAAGAAGAGAGATAGAGACAAAGAGACAATAGAGTGGGGAGACAGAGAGGAGACAGGGATCGTGTGTGTGTATGTGTGTGTGCGTGCGTCCGTGTGTGTGTGTGTGTATGTGAGAGAGAAAGAGAGAGATAATAGAACTGAAGATAGAGAGAGAGAGAGAGCTGGGATGGTGAATGTTGATGTATTTACACAATAATACATTCTTCCAGTTAAATATAATCCGCCATGTTAAAAGTTAATTGTATTAATACAATCTTCATTCCATTTTGATGAACATTTATTTCCATCATTTTATTTTGTTTTATACTTTTGTAATTTGAGAGTATTTACAGTTATGTTCATGAATTATTATTATTGATAATCATGATAATTGGAAGCAGAAAGTTTAAAAAAATTAAATTAAATACTTTCGATACGTGCCATTATATTTCTCTGTTTTCTCCGACTGTTTCCGTCTCTCTTTCCCTCTTTCTCTAAATATTTACTTGTTTGTCTGTGTTTTTTTTTATTATTAGTACAGTAGTATTCTCTCTCTCTTTTTTCTTCTTTTTCTCTTTCTTTTCTCTTTCTCTCTCTCTCTTTCTCTCTCGCTGTCCATCTTTTCACTTCCAGGGAACAGTTGCAAATAATAATCGAACTTCCATTAGTAACTAATCACACAGTGAAAATCTCGTTGATCAAACTTCGTTTTCTTCTTTTCTATATCTATATCAAACGTAGGTCGACTACCGATTCGAATTGGGACCTACGGCGAAACTCGTGTCTTCCTCCCGTGGACGACTACAGGTCTGCCCAAGAGTGAAATCACCATTGCTGAGGCCATGAAGGGAGCTGGCTACGCGACTGGGATGGTCGGGAAATGGCATCTTGGTAAATGATTATTGTTTTCACAAATCTTCTGTGATGATGATGCTGATGATGGTGATGGCTTCTTTTGTAGCGCCGGTATCAGCCTCTGATGGGTGCTCATGGCGCTTGCATTGCAGTTTCTCACAAATTCAACGTCCTGGGACAGTGTGTCATATTGAGATTATTTTCCATTAGTATTTCGTAAAACTTTTTGCAGTTAAAGTGGCTAATCAAGGCTTTAAAAAATACGACGCTATAGGAGCGGTCTGACACAAGGTGGAGTTCCTTGATCATGTTGATGCCTCGTTTGAACCTTGTCAGCACTGATGATGTGCGACAGGGTCTGGTCTGGGTGACCACAGTTGCTTTCACAAAAACGATATTAAGTCAAGTCAAAGCTATTTTCTCCCATACGTTACGGACGACATTTAAGATTTGAGTATGTCGGATTATTGTATCAAGTTAATAGCTCTACTGGCCGACGTTAGAACGTAATGTTATGGGACACCAAATCGCTATCTTGGACTATAGCCCAACATCGTATTTCTACAAGCCCAAGTAAAAAAATTAGAATTCAAAATGTTCTTTTCCCCTATTTGTATTCTTTTATACTCTAGGAATCAACGAGAAAACGTCATCGGACGGGGCTCATCTCCCCTACCATCACGGCTTTGAATTCGTGGGCCATAACCTCCCATTCACCAATAGCTGGTCCTGTGACGACACGGGGGTAAGTCTGGCGCATCAGGCGCGCTTTTCGTTTGTGTGGACGAGGACGCCGTTCCGTCCTCTAACGATGCTAACTGGCTGCAGTCAACCCGTCCTGTTCTCTAGTTTATAACCCTTTTCGTTTTGAGTCGACGCCCGTTCTCTACAAGATGACGTAATGGCCCCCGCGCGCGTTTATTCAATTTCTCCTTCTTTCACTTCTTATGATATTCTTCGTTCATTATTCTATCATTTTTTAAATCCTTCGTCGTGTTATTTTTTGTTTTCCTTCTATCATTTTCTCTTTCTGTTTTTTGTAATGTTATTCTTCGTTTTTCCATCTTTCATCTTCTCTTCTATCTTTCCATTACTTCTTTATCGTTTGCTCTTTATGTCTTTTCTTATGTTATTTTTTGTTTCTTCCTTCTTTTCTTATGTTATTCTTTGTTTTTATTATTCTTTGTTTTTTCCTTCTTTCTTTCCTTCTTTGTTTTTATCGTTTTTATCATTTTTTTCCTACCATTCCTTATGTTATTCTTTGTTTTTCCATCTTTTTTCCATCTGTCATCTTCTTTATTTCTTCCTTCATTACCTTCTTTTATGTTATTCTAAGTTTTTATTATCGTTTGCCTTTTCCTTCTATCACCTTCTCTTATGTTATTCTTTGTTTCAATCATTCTATCACTTTCTCTTTCTGTCTTTCCTTATGTTATTCTTTGTTTCTTCCTTCTATCACCTTCTCTTAATATGTTATTCTTTGTTTCAATCATTCTATCACTTTCTCTTTCTGTCTTTCCTCATGTTATTCTCTGTTTCTTCCTTGTATCACCTTCTCTTATGTTATCCTTTGTTTCAATCATTCTATCACTTTCTGCCTTTCCTTATGTTATTCTTTGTTTCTTACTTCTATCACCTTCTCTTATGTTATTCTTTGTTTTTATCGTTCTATCCTTTTCTTCCTACCACTCCTTATATTATTCTTTGTTTTTCCATCTGTCATCTCCTTTTTTATCTTTCCTTATGTTATTCTTTGTTTCTTCCTTCTATCACCTTCTCTTATGTTATTCTTTGTTTTTATCGTTCTATCATTTTTTCCTACCATTCCTTATGTTATTCTTTGTTTTCCATCTTTCATCTTCTCTTCTATCTTTCTATTACTTCTTTATCTTTTTCTCTTTATGCCTTTTCTTATGTTATTTTTTGTTCCTTCCTTCTTTTCTTATGTTATTCTTTGTTTTTATTATTCTTTGTTTTTTCCTTCTTTCTTTCCTTCTTTGTTTTTATCGTTCTATCATTTTTTTCCTACCATTCCTTATGTTATTCTTTGTTTGTCCATCTGTCATCTTCTTTGTTTCTTCCTTCATTACCTTCTTTTATGTTATTCTATGTTTTTATTATCGTTTGCCTTTTCCTTCTATCACCTTCGCTTATGTTATTCTTTGTTTCAATCATTCTATCACTTTCTCTTTCTGTCTTTCCTTATGTTATTCTTTGTTTCTTCCTTGTATCACCTTCTCTTATGTTACTCTTTGTTTTTATCGTTCTATCATTTTTTCCTACCATTCCTTATATTATTGTTTGTTTTTTCCTTCTATCACCTTCTCTTATGTTATTCTTTGTTTTTATAATTCTATCACTTTCTTTCTTTTGATTTACGCGGCAATCTAGCAAGATGACGTCATTTTGACGACGGGGTACGAGTTTTCTGACGAACCTCAAATCGTGGATGAACGCTTTCTCAAATTTGGCCTGACGACGTGAGACGACCCTACGCATGCGCAAATCGCCGAAATGACGTCACATCTTTGACGTCGTCTATGTGGACGTGACAAACGAAAAGGCCCTAATATTCTTCGTGTACAGAGGATTTTTATTTCTCGTGTTTTTGTATATAAATATCACTTTGAAGAAATGTATTTTAGGCCAACTTTTTAATTCTATTTCCAAATTTTCGGGGGCTTTCCCCTTCCTCAGAGATGACAATGCTTGTGGGTGATCAGAATATTTACAATAATTATGTATATATCATTGTGAGAGAAATGAAAATGAAAGAATAATGGTGTGTAGCTCCATATCAATGTTCCCTCTATAAAAACTCACCTGCCCCCCCCCCCGCCCTCCGACAAACAATTAATAAAGGTTGAAGATTTGTCAAACTGTCAGTTAATTAAATCTGGTCTCTCCGTGATCCAGTGGTGAAGGCGGAAACATTTCTTCAGCCTTTGCAAAAAAGGAAAAAGAAGAAAGGAGGACAGCAATGGAGAACTTTGATAAAGCTACGCACCCTCATTCTCTCGTTTTTATTTCTCACCATTGTGTTTTTAATCCTATATGAGAGTCGTCAAACTTGTGTGCATTCGTCAAATTTCTGTCATTATATATAATATTTGTGGGTGTGTGTGTATGTGGTGTGTGTGTGCGTGTGCGTGTATGTGCGTGTGTGCGTGTTTGCGTGTGTGTGTGTGCGTGTCTCTCTATCCCTGTCGTGCCCTTACTATTTCATTCTTCCCACGCACAACTTGTATGCAAAACTGATGACAGCACCGACAAAATTCGTTCTCCTCGTCTTCTTAGAACTTCAATATTAATTTTAAACCAAGGGAAGTGCATGAAGTGCAAGCCGGTGTAGATCACCGAGATGAGGTTTTTCGGATAAAATGTTTGCTCTAAAATGATCATTCACTAGACCCTCATTACGCAAGAGTCTAAGAAATCTATTGCACCTTTGTCGTCAAAGAAGAAAGTCAAACAAACCAACATACTCGTGAAGAGGAGTGTCCATTGGGAGGTTGCGGAGTATAGGCCTGTTTTGTTTAAAGGACCGGTCATGTTATGGTCTGAGGACTGGTGAATCGGGCATAAAATTGGAGAGGGAAAAAAAAATATTTGAAAAGCCGTGCTGAGGAGCATGAACATTAGACATTCCCCAAGCACACTGCCCTGAAACCAATTTTTTCTCGACCTTGACTATTAGACTACTGCCACTGGTACAGCATACATGTGGTTCTTATTATTTTCAAGTTGCACTTTTAATGAAAACGCCGGGTATTTTTAAATATATCTTAAAGCTTGCCTCCATTTGTTTGTTGTTCGCTGCCAAGGATTTTCTTGTTTTTAATGATTTTCTGTTTTGTTTTTAAATATCATTGTTGAACATTATATGTGTACTATTCAACTCTATTTCTTCCATGCCCCAGAAGCCAGGGGCCGTTAGAAATAAAAATCATTGTCATTGTCATTGTCATATCTCAAATGGTTTGGCATCAACACCGGCCGAGAAAAGGTCAAGGCCTGAGGTTGGCACAAATGAATTTCGACATTGCTACATATTAATTGACCCTGTACAGTCAAGTATAAGTGTTGTTCAACCAAAATGGTTCCAAAAAAAAAGCGGGAGGAACGATTCTACTGCTAATTCTGCGTCAAGTTATTTCATATGTATAGCTCCATCTTCAGTTTCAGTTTCAGTTTTTTATTTTCGTTTTCAACAGAACAATTAATATAAACAATCAATCAAAGAAATCAATGTACGTTAATGCAATGCATTTTGCAAATCATTAATCGAATGACAACAAAAAATATCTACATTTGCTGTAAATTATATATGCTTTTTTTTAAGGAAAATGTGTGGAAATGGAGGGAACCAGTGAAAAGCAGGGCTTGTAGAATGTGGATCCCTTAAATAATGAGTCATAGATTTATGTGATGAGTACATATAAATTAAAAATATTTATAAAACAGGCAAATAAAGAAATAAATCTGTAAATGGGAAGTGACAATATGATTATAAATTATAAATAATTAGGCAATCTAAAAATCGTGATATTTTTTCTGACTCAACGTGTAGACGAGACTAAATTTCGTCCGACAAGGGTATAGTTCTAATTATCTCTCTCTCTCTCTCTCTCACTATGTGTGTGTGCGTTTGTGTGTGTGTGTGTGCGCGCGCGCGTGCGTGGGTGTGTGAATGGGGGGGGGGCTTATATGGTTTATATTTACTTATCGAGTTATGGAGTAATAAAATACAATTATATAATATTTAATAATGTCCACTGTATCACCAAAAAAACCGAAGTAATGGCATTTTGGATGTGTCGTATAATGTATTCTCACATTATCCTATTTTGTTTACCTTGTCAACCTAAAGATAATTTATATTTGAATACTTTCCTCTCTAGGTTTGTTATTGCCATCAAATTATATTTTCTATGTCATTTTATACACTCTAAATAAATGAATCAATCAATCAATATCATCTCTCCCCCCCCCCACCTTCTCTCCCTCTCTCTGTCTCTCTCGACCCTCTTCCTCTCCACCCCTCTTATATCCATATCTCCATATTTCCTCCCCACCTACCTGTCTCTGTCACTATCTCAACGTCCCCCCTCTCTCTCTCTCTCCCTCTCTTTCTTTTTTTTTTCTCTCTCTCTCTCTCTCTTTTTCTATCACTCTCTCTCTCTCGATCGATCGATCGATCGATGTGCATTGCAGCTCCACAAGGACTTTCCGGATGAGACCAAATGCTACCTGTATTACAACGCCACCATTCTGAATCAGCCGTACCAGCATCGCGGTCTGACGCAACTCTTCACTTCCGACGCCGTAGAGTTCATCGATGAGAAAAAAACGGAACCGTTTTTTCTCTACGTTGCCTTCGCTCACATGCACACCAGTCTCTTCTCCCATCCGGACTTCGCCTGCAAGTCCCGCCGCGGTAAGTGACGTCACAGTTATTTTAACATCACCCTCCATCGTTCGTAATCTCTTTTGCCCTTTGCGAACGAGGCTTCATTTCAATTGCGTCGTTTCATGCGTTAACTAAGCCCATGAGGAAAAAATTATTGCATACGCCACTAATCCGGTGTATTGTTGGCATTGTTCACTTTTCATTTATTTTGATACGATTCCACTCTAATGCCTCGTTGGCACTTGCCCGCATTTTGGTTCCGCACTGCCCCGCTCTATGGCGTGCCAATGCGTGCCAATTAGTGGCACGCAGTCCGTATAGGGTCACGTCTAATTTACGAATAGTTCACGCAATGCGTAACCACCAGGACACGCATTTTCCCATCATGTTTACGCCCAACTTAATCACTGTTCACGCATTGTCACGTCATATTTACGCCAAACTTAAGAACAATTCACGCATTGGCATTCATTGTGACGATAATTATGTTTCTAGTAGTCACTTTGTTTTCTTCTTTTGATCAGAAGACTTGTTTCAACTCATTCGCGTACTAGTTGGACAACATTTAAAATGTTGAATACCCTAAGCTGTTTCAGGGCAAAGAGAGTGTTTGAATGTGGTGGCTGCAGGGCTTATTGGTCTTGAGCAGCATAAGAATCTTGAAAAAGAGCAGAAAAAAGAGAGGGGTAGGAAAAGAAAAGCAAGGACGGTGTGGGTGAGAGAGTGGTTGTCAAGACGCCATGTGTATGGACATTTTGACCAGTTATTGATCGAAAACCAGAACTATCCGTTTCTAGGAAGAATTGAACGCCATATTGTTTCCGAAAGCTCTGACTCACATTATGTCAATACTTTCTTTGTAAAGAGACTCTTTTTCCACCGTTATGAAATAAATTATTAATAATCGTGTGTCATTTGTTTTCACCGTGCAGTGTGAAAGTAGGGCTGTAGGAAGTTACTAAAAACTTACTTAAACAAGAGAGTTTGAAAAGGGTACATCTCACAATAATTATTGAATATATTCCCAGATTTTAGTTTCAATTAATTGTAATTATGGGGAAGGGGGCTGAATAATTGACAACTTTACAAAAGCGACTTAATTCGGAGAAGAAAAAAATATTCTCACCCCCCGAGAAACACATTAATTGGGGAAAATCTGTTAAATCCCCAAACAAACTTCAAAAACGTCGAATCATTTTACAAAGGTATCCTGCTCATCAACGCTATAAAGGCAGTTAACCATATAATTAAGCAAATACAGGTGTCGAAGTCAGAAACTGTTCACAAGCTAAATATAAGTATTGTCCTTTACATTATACTTTATAATTATGTGTTATCAATTAATGATTTTTAACAATAATGAGAAATTTAAAGCCACTCCAAAGCGTTGGGAGCCTCAAATTCAAAAATTTGATCGCCAAATTTCACTTCAATTGTATAATGATGAGAACGAGGATGTCATAAAACATACACTTCTGCAAAGATTTACCCCTAAAATGTATTTGAAGACGAATATTGATGACAGGATAGAAAGTTAGGGTTTTCTGTTGTACGCAGAAAACCCAAATTTGGTATTCTTTCCTCAATATTCATCTTTAAACACATTTTGTTTTGAAAATCTTTCCAGAAGTGTGTTTTAATTGAATGACATCCTCTTTCATATTATTATACAATTTAAGTGAAATTTTGTCATCAACATCACGTGTTCCACATTCGTAGACTATGCGCGTGGCATGCGAAAACTGCGCGGGAATTATGCGTAGCCAATGCGCAAATTGTGAGCAAATTAGTCGCTAACTTGTCGTGAACATGCGTGCCACTAGGCCGACGGACACGCATCGGCACGCATCGGCGCGCACTGGCACGACTAGGTAGCGCATAGGTTGCGCATAATTCACGAAGTGTTCACGAAAGTTGCCAAAAAGTTGTCGTGCCAAAATTTTGAACATTTTGAAAATTCTGTCACGCATTTCACATACGGCCCGCATTCTCCCGCACGTCACCACGAATACTTCCCGCATTGGCACGCAAGAGTATGTGTCTATGGGCAACTATGCGCAAACCAAAATGCGGGCAAGTGTCAACGGGGCATTACGTAGCGCCCGTTGCAGACGAGCCCATTTTGCTAACGTAGGACTGCCTCAGCAACTGGCGCTGCGTTTGATGCGACACGAGAGAGTGACATCGTCGTTATCAGCGTGCATTACATTGAATTGCTGGCGTAAGGGCTAATTGACTTCACAGTCCATGATCAGCGAAGGACCTGTAATAACGCCATTTGCTATATAGATATTTCTTATTGTCACAACTTATCAAACCTGTACCATGATAGTTTACCATTTTGACCCTCTGCATGAAAATGGAAATGTTTTACTGTACTCCCCGTTTCCTTTCAGGCGGCTAACGAAAATGAGGAATTTCCTTTGCTTTGTTTTCTTCAATATTAGGTCGCTATGGTGACAATCTTTTAGAGATGCATGCGGCCGTGAAGAACATCACGGATAGTCTAGAAAGAAACAATATCCTGGACAACACCGTGATTTTCTTCATCTCCGACCATGGACCACATCGAGAATACTGCGACGAAGGCGGTGACGCCAACATATTTAGAGGTAATTTTCGTTGCACACGAGGCGTCATGAATCCATTGTGTTGCTTTACCTGGGCCTTTAATCAAGCCTGTGAACTGTGAACACACACTAGAAATTTGCCGCAGTGGGAGCACTGTTCATTTGGCGATATATTTTTTTGACAATGTCGCCCAGATTCTTAATTCTCAGAGTCCTTTCAGCTTTCACCAGAGCATTGGTAGTTTCTACTTATCGAAAAGAATATATAATATGAAATAACTTAATCAGAAGCTACTCTGAAAAAAGATCGTGTAGAAAATAAGTATGATTTGCAGTTTTGGAACATGACAATGTCGCTAGACATAAAAATCTTGCCAAATACCACAAAACTGAAAGTAGATGATAAGTCGTGGACACCTCACTCGAATCCAATGAGAAGCATTATAAATAAGCTATATAAATTTGTTATTTTTGTGACAATAGAGGGAATTTCATCAACGATATATATTATGCCTCTCTCCCAGGTGGGAAAGCGCTGTGGGAAGGTGGTCATCGCATTCCCTACATCGTCTATTGGCCGGGAACTGTCAAGCCCGGTATCTCCAACGAGCTGGTTACTTCCATGGACATCATCAAAACAGCTGCGGCACTCGGAGGGGCGCCCGGCGGCACGTTCCCGGACGGTCTGGTGGTAGATGGTAAGAGCATCAAGGATCTAATCCTAGACCCAACGAACACTAAGTCGCCTCACGACGAAGGTTTCTTCTACTATTGCAAGAACAACCTGATGGCAGCTCGGCTTGGACAGTACAAGGCCCACTACAGGTAAGCATGCAGACTGTCGGTTCATATATCAATAATAATGATGATGATATAGAAAGTGCCGTTCTAATTGTATAGCGCATAATTATAATGTCTCTTTGCGCTAATTCCAAAGGGCTTTTGGAAAATGTTACCTGGCTTAAGTACCGGCAACCGTAGAGCTCGGTGTATTCCAGTAAAAATCCTACCAGGTACCCACGTACACCTGGGTCGGGTGTAGGCCAATGTCTAATTACCAAAGAAACGTTAGTGATACGGCAGGGATTCGGATCCCATACCGTATGGTTCACAGAACAGAGATTTATCCGTTTATCCACTAGACCACAACATCTCAATGTTATGAGATAACGCCCTTCTGGCTCTCAGTACTGAAAAGTGTTTATTATAGCCCGATAGCAAAGACTTTCAAGAAATCAAGTCAATACCAATTTCAATACCCTCTTGTAATGTTTAACACGATCGCAACTCAGAGCTAGCTACTTTTTTTTTAATGCAATTTTAGTGGCCTAGCTTGTATACGTCACCTTATGAATTGGGCGAACATTAGGCCTGTAATGACATCATTACATAATCCGAACATGGTTTCTGTGGGTCATACAATAGGGTAATGAAATTGACCTTGATCTGATTTCTCGGAAGACTTTAGCTTTGCGCTCTAAAATAGTCAGACCCGACACTGTAATTACATTTCGACATTTCGACATTCAGGTATAGAAACCTGTACCAGAATGCATTCCCTATCCACACAAGTAGAAGGGAGGGGGAGGGGAGTGAGTTGTGTGTGTGTGTGTGTGTAATTGGGTTTTTTACAGACGTGTATCAATCATATATGATTATTTACGTCTGTGGACCGACCTTTTAACGTCATCATCCGAAAGACGTGACTCAGTTTCGAACCTGCGTCCTCGGCTGAATCAGTTTGTAACTTCCGATAGCTGGATTACAGGCGCACGCCACAACGCCCCGTTAAATCTCTCAGGAAATCTCGAGGATAAATCCAAGGAGTATATAGAGAGGAGGAAGGGAGGGGAGAGGGTTTTGAGATGAATCGTATTTTAATAAAAGAAAACTAAAAATTTCAATTCTGTATAATAATATGTTGAGAAAATGAAACTCATTATATTTTAAATATATATATTTTGTTTAAGTATTCAGTCTTTTTCTGAAAAAAACATTGTTTTGTTCTGGTTTTGGGGTTGAAATGACTGTGTAGTGCGGTAATATCTTTCTATAATGTGATTGTGATATATTTTCGTCCTATACATTGGAAAATAATGAACAATGAATTGTGCTGTATTTATGTTTGTTTATCAAATGATAAAAAGGCTTTGTTATAATTATGTTGCAGTTTTGTATTACGTTTAAAAAAAAGAATTGGAGTTTTGAGAAATAAAATCAATGAATACAAATATTTTTAAAAAAATTAAAAAAAATTGAACTAATTGCCTGAGGTAATTTTTCTAAATATATAAGTCTTTGCCATTCTTTAGTGTGTTAACTATACGTTCATAGATTCCATAGGGAAATTTTGAATTTTAATTTTGCAAGAAACTTTAATTGTTGGGCAAACTATCGATTTCAACAGAACTCAGCGGGTACGCGATCAGCACGAGTACGGCGAGCGCTGCGACGGCGGTTTCCCCATCGAGGACTACTTCGACTGCAACGAGTGCGAGGGTGACTGCGTAACATTCCACGACCCACCCCTCCTTTTTGATCTCTTCAAAGACCCCGGCGAAGCCTACCCGCTCAACGTGACCGATAACGCCAACGTGTTGGCCAACATCCAGATGGCCGTGAAGGTTCACAACTCTACATTGGTCCCAGGACAATCGCTCCTTGATCAATTCGACCATTCCATCGTACCGTGTTGTAATCCCGCCACCAGCTGCATCTGCAACTACACGCAGGACCCCGAGATCCCAACGTGCTACGAGTATCTTATTGAAGTAGCCAACCGGAACAAGATCCCGACAACGCCCGCAGTCTAGCCCCAGCACATATCCAGTCCAAAGGCAACTGGCGTAGCTGATCCATTGGGATTCGGGATGTATACCTATACCTACCTACCCTTATTATTCATAAATTTCCTATCCCCCAAGATGAAATTTCTGCATGCCTTTTTACCGAAGTTTTATCGATGGGAACATGTTTTTACACGTGTCCATTGATAAAGAGTTGGTCCTATTTGTTTTTCAGAAGCATGGAGGAGGGGTTGTGTGTAGTGACGAATCTAAAGAAAGAAACTAAACTAAGCCCGGACAACAATGATGTCGCCAACTAATTGCTAAATTACCTTTTTAACGAATTATCGTTATGTCATTTTTCATCAGTGATTTTGGGCTAATGGTCTAATACTTTACTTTATTTGTTCAAGCTTAGCAAGGTAATAGATTAAAATAGAATAACATTGTGTCTTTATTGTAGTATGAAAAGCACTTCCTTGTCAAATTATCTGTATTTGAATTATGTTTGTTTGTTTTACCTGACTGCTAAGAAAGCATGTGTATGCTTGTAAGTAAACAATCAGGGAACTGACGGCTTTAAGCCCTTTAATAAAAAAATAAAACATTGTACTACTATTTTTCTTACATTTTTCTAACAATCTGTCTCTTCCTGCACCCCTGGTGACGAACTTGCTTTCATTTTAGCTACGGTAACATATCTTGAAAAGTTTTATGGTTTTCGAAGGCAACTATTGGAAAACATGGTGAATTAGTCAGTTTGTCTTATGCTTAAATATTCTTCATGACCATGTTTTGAGTTCGCAATATAATAAAAGAATAAAGCAATTGGTGTTGGGAATAAGGTGACTGCTGTGTCCTTTTGTGTCGTAGAAAGCTTACATGAACAATGAACATATCATTTACTTTTCATTTAGTCGAGAGTACGTGGTTCACGGAAAAGTTAAAGTGTACCGATCACCTAAATTTGTGTATAGCTAGAGTGTATAAAATCAACCTAAAAGTTTTACCTGGCATTCTATAGGTAGTTGGTTAAGGAGTTTCAAGAAAATAAAGGATAACATTAAACCCCGCGTATATATAGGACTCGCACGGACCCAAGTCGATTCTATGCGAGTGCGTACGCGTGCGTTAAGCAGTGTACTCAACAAAACGTTTTATTGTTCACTGAGATTGTATTAAATTGCAATATCTCTTTTTAGAAGTAATATTTGAACCTCATATTTTGAATACAGTATAGCCACATGGAACCTCTCACTTAATTCAAGCACGAAACATGTTTTGGTGATTGGTACACCTTAAAGATACTATGTCCCTTTGCAGCCAACATCAAATTCTGTAGAACGTTGCAGGAATTATGAATATGTCATGTATGTCCTATCTGTGAAATTTAAACGTTAGCAGTGTCCTAATATTCAAATTATGCAAGGAAACCAGTTTACTTGCTAGACTTCACTGTCAGACACTATTGAGTGACTGACTGGCTTTTTTCATCTTTGGTAATAACATACCGGTACATAAAATGAGCTGTAAAGGGTACATGAGCATTGTCTACATCAATAACCCACTTCTTGTAATGGCCAAAATTAAATGGTACAATGGTCTGAAAAATCAGACTATTACTTACTGGCTCTATAGCTCCAAAGTCGATTCGACAACCTGAATAGTCGTTATTTTCCCACTTAAAGACATTTTCAAGCCTCCTTTTTTTAGGGAAGTTCTAAATTAGTATTGTCTTTCAAATGCCGTTGGAATTTAACCTTTTCAATTTGTTGGCCTGCAAATGGGACATAGTACCTTTAAGGTGAATGTGAGAAACTCCAAAATTGATGTAATATTGCATGATTCAATAGGAAGCTACTCATGTCTTGAAATATGGGTACTGCAAGTGGACAAATGATGCACTAACTTGTCTTGGTCGTGGGCAAAATTATGACAAGAGGCTGGAAGGGGCAGCTAGGGTGGGGGGGGGGGGCAACTGCCCATACTCACATTTCCTGAAATATCACAGAGTATAGAAGAAGTGCTGATCAATTGCTCTCAACACTCCTAATCGTTATAACTTTCTGCACTACTAAATGTCCGATTCAGTTAATATACCGAGATTCTGAACAAAATTAGGGGGGAAATTATCTTATCCACACAAAAAACACATTTTCGGCTTAAAATTTATATAACTCAATGAAATTGATGTCAACTTGAATTTTTTAAAATTACCCATAATTTGACACCAAACCCATGGTGATTATCTTTAAAAACCCGATTTACAGTAGAGATCGCGGGGAAGTACTCATCGGCGCGCGGGCATTTGCACGCAGTAAAATCAATTTGCACGGGCGAGATGCAGGTTTTCTGTAAAAACCCGAGGTTTACCCGCGGGTTACCCGTGGGCGCATGGGTACTTCCCCCGCGATCTCTACTGCAAATACACCAGACACATCCTCAATACACTAATACACGTATTAGTTAATACACATATGGGCAAAAATGTCGTTTTTTCTCCCTTCTGTGCAGGTTTTCTTCAAAAGAACATCAGGATTCGGAATTAAGGTATTTTAAAGGTAATTTTAAGATGTTTATTGCGTAGTCATGCCTTTATGAAAACGTAAATAAAAAAACTAAGACGTTTTCGGTTTTTGGCGTTTACCAGTATTTGCCAAGCTACTCCCTTAAGGACTTAATCTGAGGTCTTTTATTTTAGGTTTAACTACTGTTCTATACGCAGTAATGTTTTTGCGCGATTTTGTTGAGATTCTTGTCAGGCTGTCAGCACACATCGATCGTTGGCAAAAATTTCGTCCCAGTTTTCTTTCGTGAAACGTGATCTTAGGCACACGGGTTGGGATAAACTATGCATCCGGGCCATGCATGCCCTCAATGGCTTTGTCCACTCTGCTTTTGCTTCTACCCGTCAAGCATAGTAATGTGTTTTGTTCCAGTACCCCACCCCCATTCGTAGTATTACAATATAAAAAAGTGTGAGATTCAACCTGCGGCTGATTTTTCCCCTGCTTTTACGCTGATTTGGTATGATCATCAGGACCGCCCCTAGATATGGTGTGGGGGAAATGAAAGACCCTTTCAAAATGTTTTCTATTGCAGATTTTGAATTTTCGAGCCCTGTCGGCAATTCTTTTTTTTTTAGGGAGGGGATATTTTTTCTTTTTCATGCTTTGACTGAAAAATAGAAACTCTGCCATCAAATTTCGAAATCGGTAGAACTTTTTTCTTTTTGGAAAATCAATGATCAAGTCATCTGCAATTTTGAAACAACACCTACCCCAAAAACTACAAACCAATGGAATAGCGTATAGTATAAACATTAAAAAAGGATACAAATAATATTTTGCGCGCTCAAAACTAACTAAATGTTTCGAATAACCTGGTTTTACTTATAAATGTAGTTTGTTTGTTCTTTTTAACTTTAAGTACAGTTCACGAAAGGTGCAATATTTATAATGTATATACCATAAGCTAATGGTTTGTATGTTTTGGGGTAGGTGTTGTATCAAATTTGCAGACGAGTTAATTATTCATTTTCCAAAAAGTAAAAAAAATCTACCGACTTTCAAATTTGTTGGCAGAGTTCCTATTTTCCCTTAAAGCATGACAAAGAATAAACAACAAACTAACAAACAGACACGAATTCAAAATCACTTAATTTACAAATTATGAATAAATGGGAAAGAGGAACAAGCATCGGCCTACCCCCCCCCCCTTCCCCTTCAGGTGCGGATCTACGGGGGGTTAGGGGGTTTAAACCCCCCCCCCCTTGGGCGGCCAAAAAAGAAAGAAAAAAAAAGAACGCACACTGTCCAGAGAGAAACCCTTTCAAGTGCAAATATTGTGAGAAGATATTCAACTCATCTGGTAACTTAACCAAACACATGATAACTCTGAATATAACTGTATTAATTAAACTGTTACTTGATTTTAAAAGACGTTATCATGCACCAGGGGCGGATCCAGGGGTAGTGAGCACAATTTTTTTTTTTTGGCCTCCGAAAATTGAAATTTTTTTTTACCACCCCCCCCCCCCTTGAGCGCCAGGCCCCCCTTGAGCGCCAGGGGAGGGGGCCATCTTCATCTTTTTTTATAAAAAAGGGTGTTTTTACCTGTTTTTTTTCTAGGAGAGGGGCCTGGCCCCCCCACTGGATCCGCCACTGTCATGCACTGCTTTTTATGCGGTCTCCATTGTGTTAGTGGATGTCAGGAAAACATCACTTACGGGGGTTCAAAATAGCCACACAAAAATCGCCTCGCCGCTACGCGGCTCGTGGACGATGCTCCGCATCGATCGTCATTGGATCAAACTGTTTAAACTGTTACTTGATTTAAAAAGACGTTATCATGCACTGCTTTTTATAGTCTCCATTGTGTTATGATGCTAGGAAGATATAACTTACGGGGGTTCAAAATAGCCCCCCAAAAATCGCGTCGCCGCTACGCGGCTCGTGGACGATGCTCCGCATCGATCTTCATTGGATCAAACAGTTTAAACTGTTACTTGATTTAAAAAGACGTTATCATGCACTGCTTTTTATAGTCTCCACTAGTTGTGTTAGTAGATGCTAGGAAGACATCACTTACGGGGGTTCAAAATAGCCCCCCAAAAAAAAAAAAAAAATCGCCTCGCCACTACGTACGCGGCTCGTGGACGATGCTCCGCATCGTCATTGGGTCAAACTGTTTAAACTATTACTTGATTTAAAAAGACGTTATCATGCACTGCTTATTATGGTCTCCATTGTTTTATTAGATGCCAGGAAAACATCACTAAAGCCATATGGTCACATTAACCCACCGTGCGTGTTTTTAGTCCGTACGGTTTTGGGGGAGGCCACGGCCGCCACGTTTTTCTGAAAACGTAGGGAAGGAGTGGCAAAGGCAGGGAGGGAGTACCGGCAACGCACGTCACACACGCACGGTGTAAGTACGTGGCCCGCACGCCACGCCTGGCCGTGAGCGGTTGCGTGCATCGTACGTTGCGCACGTGTAAGTGCGTTGTACGTGCTTACAACGTACGGTCTCCGTGCGGTTGCCACGTTATCGTACGGAGGCCGTATACTTACACGTGCTGCTCACGTACGGTGTCCTTACTCACTCGCACGTTGTAAGTGCGTGCACGTGCGATGAACTCGGTGAGTTTTTCCGCCCGATGTCGGGGTATATATAGGACGACATTCCGATATGACGATGTTCTCCAGAAGTCCCAGCTGCTGCTGCCTCAAGATGCCGCCCATTCCACCGCATACTGCATAAATCAGTGCGCACAACGTGCGTTGTTAGTGCGGAGCACGTGCTTACTCAGTACGGTCCACGTGAGTTCTGCGTGCTCATTGGACAGTTGAACTGGGGAAGTGGCGAGTAAGCACTGACCATGCACTTATCACGTGCGCAGCACGCACGTGCTAAGGTGCGCCTTCCGTAGAGCAAGTGCGTGGGAAACAAATTTAAAAGACGCACGGAGTCAGTGCGTTGGCAGTACCGGGCACGCACGTCACACGCACTGGGGGCGAATCGGTAGCCCGACCGCAGCCCGAACGCATCGAAAGTTCCTCGTGCACTAAAAGTGCTACGTTGTGTCTGCGTGCTCCCAAATCCGTACGGAGGCGGTACTCACCACGTACGGATACCCAAATTTTGCTCACGTGTTTGCACGTATAGACAGCACGCACTTGCAAGTACGGCGGGTTGTGACCATATCGCATTACGGGGTTCAAATTAGCAGCTTTGCGGCTCGTGGACAATGCTCCGCATCGTCATTTTTTTGGTCAAACTCCCCCGTAGCAAAAGATAGATCCGCCCCTGCCCTTCCCTTCCCTTACATAGATCGTCATTGGCTCGGTCTTCCTGCCCCCTAGCTCCCAAGACAAAAATATTATAATGCATCATCGTTCCATTGGAAAGATTTGTAATGCTTTAAATTACAGCGTTTCAACAATCAAAAGTCTAACAGGCCCCGTGAGTACGGGGGATTAACTTGGAGAAATATTAAGAAGGCAATTTCTTTTTGCCTAACAGCCCAACATCCCCTCGCAAGACCCCAAAATACATTGCATCCAGGAAGATCTTCCTGTTGCATCTAATAATTTTTCAGAGTGAATAAGCTTGTTGGTGCTCGAAAATGTCAACCTTCCAAAATCTAAATACTTCCCTCGGTCGCTCCGTTCCCTTACATTAAAAAAGAGGGAATGTTTCCTATCACCATATAGGCGCCTGAAGTACATGTATTTCCTCGCATGAGACAACATAATATCATTTAATTTCGCAGCCCCCTTTCACAATACATCGCAGGTATAAAATCGGAAGCTCTATCAAAGTTGGCACATGCATGCTCAATCTTGTTAATCATAATTTTGTAGCAAGTTGTGATTTGCCTGTCTATTGAACTGGTATATTTTATTAAAAGTTGATTAAAATTTTGCATATGGAAAAGTTTCAGGCCGAAATTCCACTAAAGTGGATCTGTGCGTGTCTTTCTTTGCTCAGCGCGCACAGGTACGTCTCATGAATAATTCATGACCCTACGCGCCAACTGCACACACAGCCACGCAAAGGCGAGTATGCGGACCAGTCCATTAGCGAATATAGGTAGATTAAGCTCAATGTACAGAGGGATAACACATAGTTGTAATGTGTGGACTGAAGATGCATTGGGTAGAGTTGGGAATTTTCTCCATAAAACAGCGTTCAATAATCTCATCTCTTCTTTTTATTTAAATGTGAACATCATTGTTCAACAATACAGCCAATGTAATCATCGCTGACATAAACAAATGAAGCAATGGCAATGAAACCCCCTGTCAGACAATGGTGCAGGCTCAGTCCTAGTCATGGCGCGCGTGATATGACTCTCTATGCTAATGAGCTCGGAGTGTCACCAAATGTGATTGGATGGAATAGATTAATCTTCTTACTTTTTCAAGGATTCCGACGAATTTTTTAGACCAATCAGCTTGATTTTGATATATGACAGAGAGGGGAAAATTCCGGACTGGAAAGTGAAAACGCTGTATGCGTAGGGTAATCCGTTGCTGGGATATATACAGAGTCTCAAACACGGGGTTATCGATTAGTTTCCTGCTTCGAATTGTGCAAGTACGTGCATTGCTATATGGAAGGGTTGGTGTCAAAATTCACTTGGAAATCTTTCTTTCGAGGCATTTTCCGACGCGAATACTTAAAATTATTTTCTCATATTCTGGAAAATACAAGAAAAAAATATAGACAATAGAAAACCGCTCGCGCCAGCCTTGTATTTTGCAGCATTGCAAAGTTACACCAATATCTTTGACAAAAAAACGGTTTTGAAGCCTGCATGTGCCCATTGGTTATAGTACATGCGCGCGAGCATGCGTTCGAGACTGGCCAAAAGACACCACTTTTCCATATGTATCTTTTTTATTCACAGAAGTACGCAATAATCACAAAGGAACAAAAGTGTATACTTAGTCAACTGCGAATAACTAAATAGCTGAATGAAATGGTCACAAAATATGTTAACGTTTTCTGAATCTATAATTATACATTTATCTGTTACCGCCATACACATCATATGCACTATGACCATCGATCAGCATATTTACAACATGACACTTTACTGAAAAATTCATACTATAATAATAATTAAATAATCAAACACCAAATTAACCGAATCACTCACTGAGATAGATCACATTTTTGCCTCTTTCATGTCTTTTTAACTTACTTGTTCATATATATTCAGGCCGCACAGTGTGGCACTTCCTCCGATCTGATACCGTATAGCTTCACTCGCTCAGATATCAGTCCGGCAAGCCTCAACGCTAACTACCGGCTTTCACGGTCCATCTTTCACTTTCAACTATAGCCTGCTCTTGTTCCAAAGTATTCCAGTGATCTATCGCGGTGGAGGAGAATCGCTATAGATATGTCCATATTATCTTGGTTATCCACAAGTGCATGTTAGGTGCAGGTTGATATTGATTTGACATAGAACAGAGTGGTACTAGCCCAGGACCAAAATCCAGTTGAAACCAATTGGAGCAAAACCAATTGAAACCAGTTGCCAACTGGTTTCAATAGGGAAATTGGAACAACTGGTTCCAATTGAAACCAGTTGCCAACTGGTTCCAATTGAAACCAGTTGAAACCAATAGCCAACTGGTTCCAATTGAAACCAGTTGAAACCAATTGCCAACTGGTTCCAGTTGCCTAATTGGTTTCAAATGGAACCAGTTGTTCCATTTTCTATTGAAACCAGTTGGCTTCAACTGGTTTCAATTGGTTTCAACTGGTTTCAATTGGTTTCAATTGGTTTCAACTGGTTTCAATTGGTTTCAATTGGTTTCAACTGGATCCAATTGAAACTTACAGTTGGCATAAACTTAATTAGTTATAAGTTAATTAGCTCATGCACTAATTATCACTCATGTCAACACAGAAGCATTGTTATATGTCTACATTAATTACAATGTAAAGGGCATTATAATATGCAGACCATTTCATATATAATATACTTAGCAAGGAAATAGGCCTATATGTTTGTATTTGATGTATTTTGTCCATGGTTAGTGTTTTACTAATCAACTTTTAATCTGTTGTAATTAAAACAATATGTTATTTATGAACATGCTTATCATTGCTAATTAATCTTTATATGTATCTAAAACAAATGCATTACTTGCAAATGAAAATTAATTAATAAATACTTTGTAAATCAAAATAAATTACATAAAAACATTGATCTGCACACAAGCAGATAATATGCAAATTAACTGGTTTCAATTGGATCCAGTTGGGTAACTGGAAATATTTTCCAATTGGAACCAGTTGGGTAACTGGAAAATTATCTTACTGGTTCCAGTTGAACTTCTAACTGGAACCAGTTGGGTAACTGGAAATGACTTCTAATTGGAACCAATTGGGTAACTGGAAAAGAATTCTTACTGGAACCAGTTGGGTAACTGGAAATGACTTCTAACTGGAACCAGTTGGGTAACTGGAAATGACTTCTAACTGGAAATGAATTCTAACTGGAACCAATTGGGTAACTGGAAATGAATTCTAACTGGAACCAATTGGGTAACTGGAAATGAATTCTAACTGGAACCAGTTGGGTAACTGGAAATGACTTCTAACTGGAAATGAATTCTAACTGGAACCAATTGGGTAACTGGAAATGAATTCTAACTGGAAATGAATTCTAACTGGAACCAATTGGGTAACTGGAAATGAATTCTAACTGGAACCAATTGGGTAACTGGAAATGAATTCTAACTGGAACCAGTTGAGTAACTGGAACTTCTAACTGGAAATGAATTCTAACTGGAACCAATTGGGTAACTGGAAATGAATTCTAACTGGAAATGAATTCTAACTGGAACCAATTGGGTAACTGGAAATGAATTCTAACTGGAACCAATTGGGTAACTGGAAATGAATTCTAACTGGAACCAGTTGAGTAACTGGAACTTCTAACTGGAAATGAATTCTAACTGGAACCAATTGGGTAACTGGAAATGAATTCTAACTGGAATCAATTGGGTAACTGGAAATGAATTCTAACTGGAACCAGTTGGGTAACTGGAAATGACTTCTAACTGGAAATGAATTCTAACTGGAACCAGTTGGGTAACTGGAAGTGACTTCTAACTGGAAATGAATTCTAACTGGAACCAGTTGGGTAACTGGAAATGACTTCTAACTGGAAATGATCTTCTAACTGGAACCAGTTGGGTAACTGGAAATGACTTCTAACTGGAAATGAATTCTAACTGGAACCAGTTGGGTAACTGGAAATGACTTCTAACTGGAAATGAATTCTAACTGGAACCAGTTGGGTAACTGGAAATGACTTCTAACTGGAACCAATTGAGTAACTGGAAAAATTATCTTACTGGTTCCAGTTGCACTTCTTATTGGTTTGAACTGGAAATGACACCCCATAACAATATTTTCCAGTTCGGTAATTGGTTTCAACTGGAAATTTTGTATTCCAATTGAAACCAATTGAAACCAATTGAAACCAGTTGAAACCAATTGAAACCAGTTGGAGATTTCAACTGGTTTCAATTGGATTTTGGTCCTGGGAGCCTATAAATATACACCAGGTCAGGCTCGGTATCTGAGCCCTGCTGATCAGCTGGAGCATCGAACTCAGATCAGTTAACGATGATGAACAGGCCACTTTCGTAATGCAATCACATGCGCCTAGCTTTACTGTGATTATTATGCCTTATTTCAAGTTCACCCGGGTTACGATATAGAGTAACTTGTCAATAGTCAGAATGGAATGCAGATTGTATACATTACGTGTTGCTAGGTAGGGCAAGTCATGATTGAAATGCAATAACATTAAACATATAACCTGTGGATGTATAGCTTGTTGCTAAGTAAACTTTGAATACATTTTTTTAAAGGCTTAATATTGATCACCCTAATATTAAGCTGGTATCCGGCTGGTATCACACCTGTGCTCATTTAACATTCAAATACATTCCTATGCATTAAGGATTAGTCTCGCTTTTCTAAGGACTAAGGCTTTTCTAAAGCATAGTAGAAAATACAATTAATATTTCCTTTCTGGCTTTCATTTTTAAAATGTTTAAACATTTACAAGGATTAATCCGGGACTATATATGGCCGCTCCTCATTTTTTCCATCATTCGAATCTTTTTTTCAAATCATGCTCAAATTATTCTGGGAATACATTTAGGGGAGAGAGTAATACACATAAACATTATTAATTGATAGATCAAACAATTTGACACCCCAATTTATCATTATTATTGGGGCGACCGGGCAGGGAACTGAATTTTTTTCTAACGGGAATATCGGACATGCATGTATGATGTGTTATGACCCATCGTGATCAATTAATTTCACTATGATCTTAGTTATGAACTTATGATTATTTGATACATGCAGCATATTTCATACATTTCCCATTGTCATAACAATGTAAAGGCATTATGCATGCTCCTAGATCCGTGGAATGTAGTTTTGTCCTGACATGATACGATACTTAGTCAACATTTTGTCTTTGTAATTGTTTTTTCTATCACACCTCAATTTCTGTTAAATTTATTGGTCGACAAAGTTCAGTAGACCGAACGCAGTATTCACACAGTACATGAACTGAAGGTGGCATGCTAGTTTAAGGTATTGCAAGTGGCTGTGTATTACATCATCGCCGGTGTGTGACAATGACGACGTGACTTTTGTTTTTTTTCTAAAAAGCACTTTCTCGCTTATCAAGGCAGCCAGGGATATTGATATTACACTAACATAAAAATGGTATGTATAAATATATTCAAACCATAATTATTATTGTAATTCTGTATCTGTATGCACCATATAAACTGGTGCGAAACTGCTTGTGAAGTTTGTGCTCAGTCCCACGTGTCTGTTTTGGTGGTAGTTAGTCTATCACATCGTCGCCTGGCTGGCAGCACACATAGCTGCATCGCTATCCTGGCTGTGTATTAAAACCTGTTTTATTGATCTCAACATTTCAAACACCACTGTACAAAATTAAACTGATTTCACTCAAAATCTGTACTTTAGTGACAATTGATGACACCTAAATAGCAGCAAAATACAATTTTTCAACTCACCGATGTTAGAAAGAATAATTTAAAAATTAAAATCGTAAGTCCACTGTCAAACTTGCTTACAGTTTTATCGGCATGATTGTGTACATTTGTGTGTTGTAAGTCTATTGACTATTCACGTGTGAAATTGCTGCCTATTAGCACATGGTACAGCGCTAGAGGTCCATACGCAGTATTGACTCTCTATGCTTTGCTGGAGTGGCTGGCAGAAGGGCGTTAGCTCGAATTTCAGGTCAAAAATGAAGCGCTAAGCAGAAGGGCGTTACCACTAAATCGCCTCAAACTTTTATAAAACTGACTTATTTCCGAAAAAAATTTGTGGCCGTGTTCGCTGATGATTGTGCACTGTACAAGCGCATAACATCCGGCCAAGATGCTACCACACTGCAGCACACATAGCTGCAACGCTATCCCGGCTGTGTAATAAAAGAGGCAACACTGTACACTGCACATTAACCCAACATTTTTCAGATCCTGCTGTAGGATACTGTCAAATGCCTTTATAAATAATTAACTGAACTAATGGAACTTACAAGTTTCGTTGGTGAAAATTTCCAGGGTTTCCAGATATCTGAGCCTACTTTTTACCGGGAAATGGTCTCGTAGTCAGCTAACATGTACGCCATTTTCGAATTTAATGACGTAATTACAAAATGAAGGTACCGCCCTCAACGCCCGATTACAGTGCTTCCTCGCTTGGTGTTAGGGACGCGATCGGTTGTGTACACAGCTCAGCGGCAGGCTATTAGCTTAGTCTCTGCGTACGAGCGTTTTCAGAGTTTAGTATTAAATATAATTATGTACATGACTCTGATGACTCTGCAGCAGGTGCGTACGCAGCGGGGGATTTGGGGTTAACCCCTCAAATTTGTGTATGTGTGTGTTTCGAGCAACCCCCTCATTTGTTTTTCAAGTGAAAACAAAAGTTAAAACAAAAAAAAAAATTGGGTTAACCCCAAATCCCCCTCAAATTTGTGTATATGTGTTTCGAGCAACCCTCCCCTCATTTGTTTTCAAGTGAAAAAAAAGTGAAAAAAAAAAAAAAGTTAGTCGTTGCGAAATTTTTCCTCAAACACTGGACAAAAAAAAAAAAGAAAATGAGCTCCATGTTGAAATTCTTGCAGCCGTATTTTAAACTGTTACTGTCAATGGATGACGTCATCTTCCTTCATGCGCAGTAACAGTTTAAAATACGGCTGCAAGAATTTCAACACGGAGCTCATTTTCTGCGATGAAAATCCGGAAAAAAGACCCTTAAACACATCAAACAGTCAATCTGGTAAGTGGAACCGATGTAGTTTAGCCTAGGCCTTATTAACAATAATAAATGCATCGGATATGCATCGGGTAAAATGTAGTATTTTGGGCATAAGTTTATCACCCGGACGGAGGTGGTAGTTTGCAATGCAATCGCTATGGTCGGCTTCTGTCTCTAAAGAGAGGAGCCGACCCTACCCAAATCAGAGGCTAACGAACGAAAGAGACAGAAATCTTCGGTCTAAGAGAAGCAGTGCCCGTTTTGTCACCAGTACCTATGATCAAAGATCCAGCGTAACGTCACTACTGAGAGACCTCCAATGGCATTCTCTAGAGAGCAGGCGTCAACAACAACGACTGTCAATGCTCTACAGGATCAGATACGACATGGTTGACATTAACTGGAACCAGTTTTTATCAGAAACATCATCACGCACCAGGGGGCACAGCTCTCGCTTTTGGACACCTTACTGCAGCAACCAGACTTTCCTCTCATCTTTCTTCCCTCGTACTAGTAGAGAGTGGAACAACTTCAAGAGGGACCCTGCAGACTTCCTTACTCTGGATGCCTTTAAAAGGACAACTGATGGCAGCACATCGCTGTCTACGCTTTTTAACAGCACATCACTGTATATGTATATATTTGCACCTGGATTGATGCCTACACACATTTTGGACATGGCACACACCACACTGCAGTGCGTAATCTTCGTTGTATGAAGTAGCACTTAACGAGGAAGAAGAAGAAGAACATTTCTATTAAATATTAGATCTAGACTAGATCTAGAATCTAGTCTTTTTAAGTTTCAAACCAATTTTCGGGACGGAAAGCAGTTTAAATATAAAACAAATCTTTAAATGCGAATAATTTGAAAAAAAGTAGTTTTCGAGTCGCTCGTGCGCTAACGCCCTTCCTGCCAGCCGGGCGACGACATAATCAGTTTCGTGTCATTTATTCAGCTCACTCATGCATGTCATGAAGATCATGGCCCCGGCCCCGTTGTGTAATCCAAACTTATTGATTGATCTGAATAGGCTCAAACAATCAAACAAACTTGCATTTTCTGTGACTCTCTCTCTCTCAGTCTCTGTGTAGGCGAATGAGGAAAGAATGTGATTGCCATGATATAATATTTACATTTGCTGCAAAGGAATTACCTTGGCTCAAAATGAAAATATGATGAGCAGATTCCTCATTTAAAATTGCCACCTTTGACAGTCTATTTTAAAAATTCACTGTCTACTTTTGTTTTCATAACAGTTCTTGTTATGATCCACACACAAAACCAATGAGCTCCTGGCTTCAAAGAGGCCAAAATTTGGCAGGGAAAAATTGCCTAATTGTTGTTGTTTCTTTTGTTCTTTTGTAAAATGAGTCTCCAATATGGGAAACAGTCTCTCAAATGGGAGAGAGAGTCTCCCAAATCAGGCATGAGCCTCTAATGTCTAAGACTCTACATGTAGATCTACTTTAGAATCTAACTTTCTAAGAAAAAAACCTTAAGAAAAAAAAAACATTACAAAATTACTTTTTTTCATTTTTATTTCTTTCATCTCCTGAATACAAATTGAAGAAGAGAATTTCATTCCCAGGACCCAGGGCCACAATTGCCAACCTCAAATTGAAGAATACAAATACAGAATGTGTACATTTTTAAAGAGATCAGGACAGAATTGTGTTTGTTGTTTCATCCACACCTAGAAATATAATTGTCTCCTGCATTTTTAAAAACCACAATACCTTAGACAAGACATCCATAGATGTGGGTTAATATGCATGGGATGGGTGTCTTCATTTGTACACTTGCAAAATCACATATTTATTGCATGTTTATTGTTTAATAATACGCTTACCTAGAAATTAGGAAATATTGGGAGGAAATACTTCTGACTTGTTAAAGGTGAGAAATGATGTGAGACAAATAAGCAATATTTTACTTTTCAAAGTACTATCCTGAGAAATAGAAATAAGAAGGAAGGTACATAGCACTTTTTAATTGCATTCTTTGCTAACTTCTATTTAAGCTGTTGTTGTATTTCTATCTATCTCCCTGCAGGCAGCCAAGTACTTGGCCCAGATAATCGTCATTGGAGGACAGGTTGTGGCGAGAGCATTTACAAAAGCTCTACGTCAGGAGATACAAGGTATGGAATCAAAAGTGCTCTAAACTTTGAAAAACTTGTGTCTGGTTTAATTTGCATTTGGATATCTAACTTTTATAAGTTTAAAACTTGAATAAGTTTGCGTCGGGTTTGATTTGTGTGTGCATTTAATTCTACATGAATTTTTAGTCCATGTTGCACTTGTCTCATTTTTTTCTCCACAGCAAGTCAGCAGGCAGCACAGAGAGCTGGAGGGGGTAAGCAGGGGGCCAAGACAGCAGCAGCAGATAACCTGACAGGAATAACTTTGGAAGAAGCCCAGAAGATACTCAACGTCAAAGGTCTAGGAGACAAAGAGGCCATCTTGAAGAACTATGAACATCTTTTCACTGTCAACGAGAAATCGAAAGGCGGATCACTCTATATTCAGTCCAAGGTACATAGTTTGGTATTGGATACAGCAAGTCATGTTCATAAACATTCATAGCAAATGATGTTCAATGGTGGCGTACCATGGCTCTAGTCATTGAGGGGCGCACTGATGTTATTTTGGGGGAGAGGGGCACAGGTCTTCTTTGGTGATTGAAGTGCAAAAGAACAAGGATGTTGAGTGTTATGGCAGTATTAAAGGGTTACCACCATCCATCCCCTCCTAGATTTTCCAAGAAAGCTGTCAAGTTTAGGAGACTACAAATTCAAAATTTGATAACATTGATGCAGTCAAACATGCTTTAGGTACCACATGTTTAGTAGAGAGATCCTTGGTCTATAAAGACCATATTTTTTTCCCCCTCAAGAAGTGTTTTCACATTGAAATGTGTTCAAAAGGCAACTGTACACAAAGAGAAGTAAACTCTATTATCTATACTCTATAAAGACAACTCTTCCTGTCTCTCTTGAGTAATAATAATAATAATCTTTAAAAGTCCACTCCAAATTTTATTAAGTTAAACCGAAAATGGAAAGTCTTTTTGCCCAATTGATCGTGAGCCCGGCAGCCACTGAGCAGCGCCAGATCGACATTGCTCTATCCCCTTATTGTTGAACGCCAAACAAGGTAGCAGCAACTCGCATCTTTTAACGTCTTTTGGTATGACGCGGCCGGGGTTCAAACCCACGACCTCCCGGTTGTGAGGCGGACGCTCTACTGACTGAGCCAACACACCTTTATATACAGATTTTGCAGTATATCAGCAATACTCATGCAATGCTTGGCATATTTTTGTTTCTTCTCGTTGTCTACAGGTTCTACGAGCCAAGGAGAGGATAGACCACGAGTTGCAGGCTGCTGGGGAAGCCCAAAAGAGGAAAACCATCCCGTCCGACTCTGCAGGATCATCATCACAATCATCGCATCAACCAAAGGCTGATTCATGATAGTGGACAGTCCATAAATCTGCTTATTGAACAATGAAATGTAGACAATGATTTATGGAATGCAGTGGAATCATTAGACTCCATCAGAGATGATACATGTATGAAAGGAGAGAAAGAGAGAAGCCCAAAGAGGGTTCGTCTTAGAAGATGCTTTAACAAACTGATGGATAAGATTCTGAGGATGTAACCACTGCATCCATCTCATATTGGACAATACTTTCTCAGTTGACAAGATTTGATGCCACTTTTATCCTTACAAAGTATTTTGAAAGGGATACTTGCATCTCACATTTCATCAGTTTGGAGCCAGAAGGGCATTAACTCTCTGTCAATATTTTAGTCACACCGACAACTTGACTCTTGATTCTTGACTCACATACTCACATCAGATCAAAAAAATATTTACATTACACATATGACCAAGAATCAATTGGTTTGCTGTCAGTCTGGAGTTGGTATGGTGGTGTGACTGAGGTATAAAACATAAGTTTAAAACCCCTTTGGCTCCAAACCAGTGATATCAAGTTCCATCTTCCAGAATCTCATGTGAATTGATTTTCAATCCTTTAAATATAATTCAAATTACATCTATTTTCCATACACCCCAAGTCATCTTGGGCCCCAGTTGTATTGGACCAAGTATATAACAGGTTTATAATGTGATTTTCCTTGATCGTGGTACATATAAATGAGTTTATTGTAGGTACGGTACAGCAATTACCAATGGGGAATATTCATAGTATTCTTAAATTGGCAATGTTATGGCCTCAGGGGTGCATAAATATAATAATACGTGATAGGTGAACCGATTAGGAACAGAGGCCATCTTGATGTTCACTTTGTTTTGAAGTTTCAACATTAATTCATCATACATTTCAAGCCTGATGTAATTTTACCATGTAAGTACCCTTGTTAATGCATACAAATATTTTTAAAAAAATAAGTTTTGAAACCATTCATATTCTTCAATAAAATGTAGGTCTGCTTCATACTGTGGATGCACATTGGGATAGGCAGTGCAGTTATTTATTATTATTATTATTTTTACATGGGATACCCTATTTTAATACTGAAAGTCAAAATGAAATTGACAGCTATAAAGTACTACCTGTAGTGTACTGGGCATTAGAGGGCAGCAAACAGAAGTATACTTGGGTCTATATGAGGAACTCATCAACAGCTTTAGTACTCTTGATGTTTCCGTCTCAAAGAGATAAAA
Source organism: Mesocentrotus franciscanus (assembly GCA_037976565.1). Classification (NCBI taxonomy): domain Eukaryota; kingdom Metazoa; phylum Echinodermata; class Echinoidea; order Camarodonta; family Strongylocentrotidae; genus Mesocentrotus; species Mesocentrotus franciscanus. The sequence goes on along the minus strand of CP137680.1, from coordinate 9,274,190 downwards.
TCCTCTGGCCTTTTACTTTGATAACCACTTACCGGGTATGTGTTAATCTGAAGAAATTTACATCATGAAATAATAGAAAAAGAAAAAAGCATTTGTTTTCACATATGAAGTAATGAAAGAAAGGTACAATTCATTATTTGGAAGTCTGATGTGATCTAAATATATTTATATATGTATGTTAAAAATCAATTACTGAGTATTCTCTGTTTTTAAAAAACAATTTTGCCCTTGTTATTGAAACAGAAATATGTGTTTAATTTATTAGCATAGGGCATAACAAGGGGCCATCATGGCCCCCCTATTCATCCGCAAAAAGGGTCATCTATGGAACCTAGGGATCAAAATACCAATCCTACACCTACCTCAGGTATTTGGAAGTACTCTGAGTGTGTGTGCCCCCCCCCCCCACCCTCCATTCAACAGGTATGGCCACACCAGTTTTTATTAGTGTATACAATTAATATGGTATTCTTTTCTTTATCAAAATGAGGTACCGGTAATGAAAATAATGCCAGATACATATATAAATAAACTTCATTGTAAAAGAAGTTGATACAAATGTTGAAATGTGTCATGGGAGAAAATGAGGTTGCTGGCCAACATATGGTCAAGAAAGTCATGAATGAAGAAAGGAAGAAGCGAAAACAAAGAAATGTGACCTTTCACATATCTAATGTGGATAACTTGGAGATATACTATTTTAGAGTATTAAAGAGTGTGTATCTACATTTCTATGAACACAAGTTTTGACCACTGTGTAATTTCTTTGCATTTTGGATTTCATTTTGAATTTATATAAGAAATTATAATTTTTATAATTTTTATAAGAAGCACAAAAAGTGCATGGCCACTGTAGACAGGAGGCCATTATAGAGAGGTTTGACTCTACATATACATGATCATGTACATGTATGAATTCAAAATCGTTAAGGAGTGCAAAATTGATGTACCTCAAAACTCCTGCAACAATATTCGCGATAAACTGCAATCCTTACTCTCTATGCCACCCACCAATCATACCACTAATGAGGTAGTGTCTGCTGTGTTACCATGGCAACAGACCAAAGGTCTCAGAGACCCCCCATCAGGCTCTTGTTTATGTAGAGGGTGAATGAGATGGGGAGAATGTTGGGATTATGGAGGAGTGGGGGGTGGGTGGGGGTAGATGTAGAGGGACAGGATTAGTATACATTACATGAAAACTTCAGAGTGCCAAAGTGTTCGTAGAGTAGAATAAGAGCTTGGGAGGACATCGGCAAGAGAGGTAGTGAGATGGACTTGTGGGAATACATTGTCAAAGAAACTGAGACCAAAACACAAGAGACAAAAGGGCACTAAGATATACAAGTATGGGAAGAGAAAGGGAGAGAGGGAGTAAGAGAATGTGAGAGAGAGAAAATCTAGTGGTGCAATAAAAATTGTTGTTATTTTGTGTAAGAAACAGAGCAGCAGACGCACAGGTATAGTTAAAAGAGAGGGATCGGCTGAAAACATTTTTCTGAAGCACAAATTTTTCTTCACCGTGAAGAGGGAGAGGGAGAGGGAGTGGGAGAGAAATAGAGTCGCAAGAATTGTAACATGAGATGTTCTCATGACTAACCACCTGGGAATGTCACACTTAGTAAACATTCCAAGTCGTGCTGCCTAATGTTCCTCACATCAGGAGAGTACAAAAACTGCAGGACCCACATTTTATCGACTGCAGAGAATCAGAATGTGTCTAGCTTTTCAATTTACATTTCAGCAATTTGTAAATAAGGTATTGAAATCAGATTCCGATCCACAAGACAAAGATCAGGCCTTTATCTTATAAATTTTAAGGTAGAGTTTTCCCCGTACGAGTCTAAAAAGGACCTTCAAAATGGACTCCAGCATATATATCTGAAACAAAAAAGAAAAGCAATCCTTCAAAATAAAAATCTCCATATGCCTGGGAGAAGGGTGCAAAGTGATGTCTGAGTACATTTCAACGAAAAAGAAAGCCAAACTTCTGAACTTTTTAAACTACATCAACACAACACCGATTGGTCTGAACATAATCTAAATTGTTAAAAATTATAAATTGATTCTCTATCTTTTCAATACAAGAGAAACACTAATAAGGTTGGATTTTTAAAAAATACATATCTGTGCCCTTCCGTCATCAATGAATTATAGGTGAATGTACTGTAGGCTTACATTAAATTCCTTAATGGTGCATTCAGGATCTCTTCTACACATAAGACATCTTTTTTCACAAAGAAGAATTTAAAAAATATATAATTATACAGCTGAGAACAAATGATGCAAATAAAGTCTCAAAGCATACATCCAAAATCACTCACAGAACATTCAACACCAAATACAAAGGCCTCGACAGCTATGATACAATTTAGTGCCAAAACAGATTTAATAATTCAGCAGTAGAAAACATGTATAATTGTATACCTATTGTAAAACAAGAGGATGTTATAAAATGACCTGGTATTTGAATATAACATAAATATATGTTTTCTTAATACAATTGATAAAATACATAATCTAATTTCATGACCCATAAGGCCTTTAAAAAAAAGATGTTGCATTGCCCTTTAGGTGCCAAAACATGGGTCGGTCGGTCGGAAATCTTTTTTTTTTTTTAACTTTTTTTTTTAGTGCCTTCAAAATGTGTCATGAATAAAGTGTTGTGAGCCTTTCCGTAAAAAACTCTTTACAGCGACCGTCGCCCAAAAAATTCAAAACCGGGAACGTCGCCCAAATCTCCCTGGTTTCTAGCTGGTGCAGTGCATGGTATATACACGTACACGAGGCCGGGGTCTACTTGCATGTTTACGCTAGCAGGATTTTGAAACTAGGGCAGAAGACGAGTGAGAATTTGGGAATAATTTGATGATTTTTTGCATTTATATCCCATTTAAACAAACAAAATACATACTTTTTTATTCATTTTTTTTTTTAAATAAAAAAACGTTGAAAAAAAAAACTTTTTAAAAAAGCCAACCGTAGATTTTCAGAATTTTGGGTCGGTCGCAAAGAGCAATACAACATCTTTTATTTTTAGGCCTAATTGTAATAAACTTATTATTTCTAGATCAATAACAAGGCGACTTCTCATTAATAAGATAAGCATTTACACATGAAATAATTCTGCACTTTCTAGTTAATCTATAATTAAAGATATCAGCAAGTATGCAGGTTTAATTTATGCCATCAAAGCTGCATGTATTACATAATCACATTTTTGAGGGGGGGGGAGGGTTGGAAAATCATCTCGTGTCTGGGATAAAATGGCAATACTAGGTGACTGACATATTTCTCCTTAAAATATGAAAATCTGTCAACAATTTTGGCATTTCCCCCCAAGTGTGTTTACAAATTTCTCTTTTAACAGAGTAAATACTATGATAGCTTAATAATAATTCACTATCTTTCATTTTCTAACTCGTGTTTATTCATTCAAGAGTACTTTAACAAGTAAGAATATTATAAAACAGTACAGGGTTTTAATCACTAAAGCGATATAGTACTGTTTTATTAATGAAACTGAGGTTTGAGACACCTACAGCATATTAGCTATATAACATTGTATGTCCAAATGATTCAAAAGCACCCAAGAACCATACAAAACAACCAGATTCATGTCACATTCCTTACCTTCAAATCTGAGTCACATGACATGAAAACTAAGTATCATATACTTATTTTTTTTTTGAATAAGTGATCAAAATTGGTGGTTACAGCTCAATATGTAAACTCCTTTTAAAAAAGACAAGAAATCTTCCAGAAAATAAAAATGAAAGAAAAAACAAACATCTGTTTAATTATGACCCTGAAGGAGACTAACATAATGGATTGAATTGCCAGAGAACACCTAATAGTTGAAAGATTGATTCAAATGACTACCACTTGATTGATGAACAGGCTTCGTCCTACTAGAATCGATGGATTACAGCGCATGTAAACTGTAGGTAAAGTAAAGTAAGTATATAAACTATGTAAATACATCAATGGCTTTTTATATAGACTTCTAAAGGCAAAATATTATGCCATAAAGTAAGATCTAAATGGCATATTTTAAGCTATCCTATACAGATACACACTAACTGAATTTAAAGTTATTCATACCCTTTAAATACCAAGTTTTGAAATATTCAAGTATGTGAAAATTTGATTTGTCCAGATTTACGTCTCTTAAGAATGTGACATATATAATCTTACATCTATAAGTATTCAACAAAGGCCCTAATTCAACCAGTCCACCTTTCATTCTTGAGTTACGGAAAACACAAAAGAACGTCAAATTTACAAGGGATATAAATAATTAAGTTGTTCGCTGCATTAAGAAAATGCCCAAAAAGAACGACACACATAGTACAGCACCTTTATCGTATCGGTGCAAATGCTGTATGGAAAATATCAAGGCACTTTTTTAAATCCCTGATTGTCAAAGAGTAATATATCTAAAAGCAATAACCATTATAGTTATATAAAACATTCATATTCTCTTAATGTAAAATTATGACATACCGGTATCTGCATGTAAGCCCTGACTTATGTTTAATAACACTCTTCACATACATGTTCAAAAGTACATAGTCCTAGATAAGTTTAATGTCCTCCATGAAGCATACAAGTTATGTTGACCCTCGATTTACTGTGTAATTAAAAAAAAAATTAATGGAATTCAAAATTCAAGTCAAAATTAACATACATTTCATGCATAATTCTAAATGAGGTAATTTTTTTTTAAATTCTTGCTCATCATTTTCAAAGTTTGATTCAGGGCAAAAGTATTCATGTTTTGTTACAATATGTATGTAAATGTAACAATAAAAATCATACATTAATTAATTTATGTCAAGTCAAGGCCATGGCAATTTCATAGTTTGAATGCCTGCACCACATAACCCACCCTTCAAAGTACCATACACGAAACAAAATGTAATGAACATTATTCTGTCAGTACCATTTTGAGAAATGCCTTTAGAAATGAATTTGGAATGGCATGTATTTCTGGCCCAGATCATAATTTAGGGGGTTGCACATGAAGAATTATGCACTCATAAACTCATAAGTACAATCATTTGCTTGAATACATTATGGTTGTGATTTTGATTGTAGTAAATATCAATGAAAAGGTGACTAAACTTAAGAAACCATGCTTTCTTTCAACCGAAGAGTATAAATCATATATTTGAAACTTGAAAGATAAACAGATGTCCACGTAAACTACAGCTGATTATATGCAGTCCATATAAAACTGTAAGCAGGTCTTCCTAGACATATTGTTATACTGTGGTTTTCATAGTGTAAATTAGTACAGCAATCAAGCATCATGGGGGAAGGGGAGAATCAAATTTTTTATTTGAAAATATAACAACTATGAATTTTCGACTTAAATGTAACTACTATGAATTTCTGAGATTTTGTAGAGTGTGGTTTTGCATGTTTGTAAAAAGAAAACTGCTTGATCCATCTTAAGAATAGATGTGGCGTTGGAATATTACATTCCAAATATCATTCATGAAATACATCCCAAAAGAAGATTTGCCATGAACAATAACTTAATGAAACATTATACCATTTCAACATTAATCACATTTCTATGAATATCGACAAATATTTCAAATATTCAATGCCATGGAATACACTCTAGAAGCTAAAATAATTCTGCATTTTCAGATATCATTCACAATGTGCATTTAAAAATAAAAGCACAGACATGCATACAAATCATTTCTTGTTATATCATTTGACAATGTCTACATGTACAGTATATTGTAATTCTATATATTTTTGTAGTACTATGATCATGTACAAAAACAAATAACTATCGGCATACTGTTAAATATAGGATACATACATAAAGAATAAATATATATGAATGTACTAAAAGAAAATGACTTGCTAAAAATAATTCAACACCTCCTGATCTTAAAAGTAAGCTATGAAATTCAATATAAAACAGAAAATATAAAGATAAACAATTCTTCATCAACATTCAAAAGGCATTTTTCAGTAACAATGTTTAAAAATTCAAGGCAGGCTTCAGAGCTACATACATATATGTATGCCACAAGCATTTTGTGAAAAAGAAATTATAACATTTTAAAACTAACTTATTCTGAACAATATAAAACAAGAAACATTTGGGGCTTGACAAAATTGACAAAAAATACAAACCATTGTTTTCCTTGGGAAAGAAGTGACATAGGTTCAACTAAAGTTGCTGTAACTGTATCAATGTGACCTTGAACTTTATATGTAAATTCAGTTCTAATAAAAAGTAGTCAAGCAACTTGATCACCTATGGTATTTTAATAATATTTGGACAAACAAATACGTGTGCTTTCCAATAGACATACTTTGAACTTTTATACATGCAGTGCAATTTGTGAATTTTTTATTAAAGTTTAAGGCATATCTGAGTACTGAAACAAGATTAAGTAGTTCATATTTTGTGATTGGAAGGTTATATTATGACGGGTGTACAGGTAATTTAAATCCAAGAATATTGTAAACTCTTTCCTCTACTGTGCAGATGTAAAATCAACAAATACAGACTTTATCATTAATTTTTATAGTGCTATTAGTAAATTACAGTCAAATAAAAATAATAATAGTAACATTTATATAACGCTTAATACTGAAGATGTTTCTAAGCGCTATACTATGAATACCACGGCATTAGCCGAGAGACTCTGATAAGACACTCTTGCATTCGAGGCCAAATCTACAATTGTCATAATTACAATCAATTATCTAATTTGACAGAACTTCAATACACCTTTAAGATTCAAACTGTCATATTTCAGTTCAGTTCATGGACATTCCATTCAAAAGCCTGTTAATTCTTTAACGCATGTTTCTATGGAATGTCTAAAACACTTAAGCCCGTATTCTGAAGTCTGATTTAACTTTAAACTTAGGTTTAAGTCTAGTCTAAGTCTCGCCTAACTCTCTGATTTAAACCCAGATTCAAACCCAGGTTTAATATTCCATTTCTTAAGTCTGGTTTAGTTAAACCCAGGTTTAACTACACCAGACTTCAGAATATGGGCCTAAGACTTCTGATAGTTTCTTGAAACTGACCCTGAATTCTAGCTGTAAATGACCACCAGTCAGAATTACTTCTGATGGCGAGCATCGCTGCTCTGCTCTGCTGTTTACAAAATTAGGTAGGCTCAGGGTTTAACGTCTAAAACTTGCCATAAACATGTGGGCTAAGAATCAAACAAGACTTTGCATAGCACCGTTCAAATGCAAGATTTCCAGAACTTCAATACGTACATGTTCATCTTTTTTAATGTTGCATACATGTATCTGGTAAACAACTATGTGCTCAAAACATTAATATACCGGTACAGCTAATGGAGGAAAAGTACCTAGACAACTAAAGAAATATTATAACAATATTTTCCCTAACGTATATCAAAATAAAGATTTACCCTCAAAAGAGGTGACATGAATGCATTTAAATTCTGCATTCAAATTTCTCAACACTGAAAATTAGGAGTTGTGTGTAAGTAATTATTAAGTAATATTAAGTGGCACACATGTACCAGAAATAACAGAATAAATAACATAACATTTGTCAGCTCACACAGTGAATTCTGCACATTATGTTGGGTCAAAATCAAAATAGTGCAATGACATAATTATTAAAAAAAACAGGTGCAGCTTTCAGCAACACAAAGAAACAATAATAAAGGTGTGTTTCCAAAGTGCTTTGTTGAACTGCTACAACAAAGTGTAGCTTATCTCACATATTAAGGTGTGTGATAGGCATTAAAATGTACCAATCACCAGAAAATATTGGACTCTATATGTTTAGTGTTCCAGGTCGCTATACTATATTGAAACTTGAAAGTATATGACCTTCAAATTTTACTTCTACAGAGAGATATCACAAGTTCAAATACACTCTCAATAAACAACAAGGTGACTTCTTAGTACACTATTTGATGCAAGCGTATGCCCTCACAAACATGTAGAACACAAGTCTAACTTGGGTTCTTTGCAAATTAGGGTCATTGTTCTTTAGTTTTGTCATGCCCCTTATTCTAGCTGCAAACAAATTATTTTTCAGGTGACTGGTACACTTTAAGAAATGCGGTGGGTGCCATTTATTATGTTACTCTTCTACGAAGAATTACGATTGTTAAATCAAAATACACCTTTTTCTTTTGATTGTCAAGCAAAGTGCACAGTGAAGACAATTTAAGGCGAAAAAAATATTTTTACAGCGTACTCTTCAGGCTTCAAGAAAACATTAAAATAGATACAGGGTGAATTTACAGAACAATTAAGTGGGAATCCATACAAGGTTTCATCTTTGTCACTAGACCAGTGCACTATCTTTTATCAAAGTCTTCATGGACTTTCAAGTTAAAAAATATCAAAGAAAACTCAAATACAAAATAATAAATTTCATTAACAAAGTATTTCTTTCATAACTTACTTGCTTACTCTATTCCAGGGATATTGCATCTTCAGCTAATGCTGAGATCTTGTCAAAAAACTGGTGCAATGTTTGTTTAGGGAAGTCATGCAGAATGACCCCAAGTTAAAAAGAACAAAGGGATATTGAAATACCATATGACTATTCAGTTTAGTAAGAGTAAACTTTTTAATCATTCAAAATACTTTTATGATGCTCCATCAGCTACTGCTGATGTCCCATTGAATACTACAGCTGTAGGCCCATGATCTCTCAGCATAAAATCCATTGAAAATACATGTTTGATTGAAAATTTAATCATTTTCAAAGATTAATAAAGGCACAATGCATTACATGACGGATACTTTCTATACCATGCAATAGAAGAAAAAAAATCAGAAAATGCCATATTGCCTAAAAATACAAAGTATGAATACAATATTTCATAATATCTATAAAAGCCAATTACTGATGGAAGTTAAGTACTATTATCATGACATACTGCTTGTTACAGCAGTAGTAGAAGGCACGGACTGTGTTTTAGCTAGAGGACTCACTACTCCAGGAATTAGAACTTCCATCCCTGATGGCTTGATGGAGAGGCGAAGTCTCTCATCCCTTTTGTTAGAGTCCAACGGTAAGGCACCTAGACCGAGATTCAGACCCGCATAGGTCGCGTCAAGTTTGGCAGTTTGCATAAGAGTCCCGGCGGTGACAGGCTCCAGCAGATGATTACCCATAATGCTGCTGGATGCGACCGCGGGGCCGGAGAAGAGGGGGCTGGTGGGTAAGGCAGTCGAAATGCTTGTTAGCGCCCCGGTGGGTACCGTCACGTAGCTGTAGTGAGGTGGTAAATTTGGAGGGTGCACTATGATGGGGTAGACGATCACCCCATCGGATACACTCGTTCCCGTACTCATGGTGGGTATGGCTGGTACAATCGACTTGGGAGTAGGCGTCGGTGGTGAAATGGACAACGAGGGCGATGTTGAAGTTATACTTAAGCCAACAGGACCCGTTATTGCAGTCAGTGAATTAGTACTATTGGATAAAGAGTCAGTTGATTTGGATGAGTGACGGCTTGCGTAGTGACCATGTGATTTTATATGTTTGCGTAAAGAACTAGGGTCCGTGTATCGTTTGTGGCAGCCGTGCACTTTGCAGCTGTATGGCTTTTCCTCTAAGTGCGTCCGTGTGTGCTTGAAGCGGTCACTGGAGTTTGAATAGCGCTTGTTACAACCTTCCACTGGACACACGTACGGTCTTTCACCTACAAAGAGAACAAATAAAATGAGTGCTTAAATCATTTCAAAATTCTAAAAATTGGCATGTTCATTTTTTTTTGGGGGTTCATATTCTAATAACCTAGAAAATTCTGACATTACATCTCCATACATTCATGTCTAAATGACTTTCTCTAAAGTGTACCTTCTCTGCCTGGATCAAGCACAGTTTTATATTGCAGACAAATAAAAATCATATTTACTTTGTCATCAAATGAAAGCATTTCAATCTCAGTAAGCAATAAGGAAAGTTCAGAATATGAAAGTGACAAAACCAATTCGAATATGACCATTAACCTAGCCTAGATCCCAATCTCAACCTACGCCCTGACAACACATCTCTTGATAAAATGAAAACAAAGGGGCAAAGTAGGAGGAGCAAATATTGCATCAACAAGCTGCCATTCAATGTGTGCATACATGTAGGGACTTCATTGGAGACCGTCCCCTGCAAAGCTAGATCAATACAAAAGGGAGTTTACATTATCTCACGGTGAGAAAAACAGTCATTCAGATCTGTATAACAAAAGAGATAACATCATCTAGACAAGAAATGATTTTCATCATTTTTGCTTCTAACCTTCCCATAAACTTTCTCATAAAATTTCAATTCATTCAATTTTAGGACATTATATTGACTGATTAGCTGTAGACCTAAGCAATGTGTGCATAAGGCTAGATTGTTTGCCACCCCCTGTAAGGTACAGTGTGTAGACCATTTAATGTACTACTCTGTATCAATTGAATTTCAAGCAGTAATAATATGCACAGTGGTGTCATAAAATGTATGGTATATTATCACCAAATGATCTACTGATAAAACAGACATAGTAGTAGTAGTAGTATTTATTTTCCGTTTGATTAAAAGCAAACATACAACACAAGTAAAGTATGAATGAAACGGCTGGATAACCCATATTCAGCTGTGCCAGGCACGACACTACTGGTCTTCCATGGGATCCAGAAAGCATATATCAAACATGACTTATAATTAGTTACTAAATTAAAGGATATAAAGAAGGTACAACACACAGTTATGAATGCTTAAACTCTACAAAATGGTAGTTGTATGAAAGGACATACATCTGTATACAGATACAAATGTAACACATAAAGGGAAAATACTCTGTAACAAAAAGTAACAATAATTTGTTTGAAGCCTTGATATTAACCTTTTGACAGGTCTATAGAGTACCAAAGTGTGACATCATATTAGTTAAGTTGTCAAGGTTGCATTTGCCCTGCCCCAGCCCGTTGCTTGAATGATGTCGCGGTGAACCTCATGCGCAGGCCCCCTTGTTTGGAACCAGTAACCGAGACGACAAGCAAATATGACATTAGCACTTCGGTACTCTATACATGGAGATGTGAGTTTGTGTAGTGTTGTTATCAGTGGTATGTTCAGCTCTCTGCAAACTGACTCAGATGGACCCGGTTCAAAACACAGTCTTTCGGATGGTGGCATTACAGTTTCGGTACCCAGACATATAATCATATCTGATTGATATGCATCTGTAAAATCTCAATTAACCACAAACATACACACACACACGCATGCACATCCCCCCCCACACATTCATTTTAATTAGAACTGTACCCATTTACCTCACCTGGATCGAGTGAGGCAGATGTAGATGAATGTCTGGCTAAAGGACATTGGTATCATGCCCTGGACTTGAACCCATAACCTTTGCATTCCCTTTCACCCGTCCAAACCACTCAATTACAATAACTCTTCAGTAGAATTTTTTTTTTTTGAGGCTGTGAAATGAGTCATGTCTCAAGAGGGCTTTTGGCTTGTTCACATAGGATGTGGGAACCTGAGACATTTTCTTTAAAGATAAAGACCAGTTCTGGTCATGCGATTGCATTGTGAAGGAACCGTTGTGGAATCGATCAGAAAAGGTTGATCATCTAGCATATAAGTATTGGTGTGTACTGCAAGGTTCTGGAATCATCAAAATGATAAGAAATTTGGCCCAGTCTTGGTAAACTGTACAAGCACTGTACACAGAAAGATGTATATGGGACTACGCAACCACGTGCACGATATCTATTTGGTCCCAATAGATATAATAATTTACCAAATATATCAATTAGTAGGCGGTTTCCCGGCAAAATTTGTATCATCACGTATTAGTCAAAACATATTCTTTCACATGATTGGTAATGAGAGCTTCTATTTCATTTGTTGAGAGAAGGGCGTTTCCAAAACTGGTCTTTACCTTTAAAGTTTAAATAAATGGCAAATGGGGATTTTAAAAAAAAATTTTTTTTAAGTTTCTGCCAACTACAAAGGTCCTACACGTAATCACTATCTGTTTGTTTCAAGATATGGAAATACAAAACATATTCATTACACTTTAAATGTCATAATCTGAATTCAAAACACTGACCAAGAAGGTTGAATTTGTGAGACATTACAGAGCAAGTGCCATGAGCACCCAGTAGAGGCGGACACCAGGGATATACAAGAAGCCATCATCATCATCATCGTTATTTTTAACTTAAAAAAACAACAAAAACACTGTGTCCCGTGTCATATGTTAAGAGTGTTTTAATAAGGTTACTGAAGATGACATACCTGTATGGGACCTGTTGTGTATCTTGAGGTTCTCCAGCCGTGAAAAGCTCTTGAGACACAGCGGGCATTGATGGGGCTTCTCATTAGTATGCGTACGCACATGGATTAGCATCTTGTATCTGTCACACGAGTAGGATGAGAAGACAACAAAATAGACATGTTCAGGTATTCTCAATAGTAATACACTTTCATTTCAAGTATATATCCAGTAAGAAATGTATTTACATTGTGTATTCATGTGTATGGTAAGTAAGAGAAAAATTAACATTATAGTCTCTGCACACATGTAAAATATAGTATGAACAATGTAGGAATATTTTCATGTCAAAATGAAAAAAATACACAGTATAACTGCGAAAAACAATGGAAATAATTCTGTCAATTCAACTCGTCCCCCCCCCCTTTTTTTGTTTTACCAATTATATTAGTAATCCAACTATTGTATCATTATATTAAATGACAGCACAGGGTGAGAAAGAGAGAGAGAGTAAGAAAGAGAGAGAGAGAGGAAAAAAGAATTACAGCCACATACATGTTACTCTATTACACTGTTGTCAATGGGGGCAATTAACAAATTAACCTCCATGTAAATCTTCAATTTCTAGAACTTTTCAAAAATTCCTTTCTATAACACCAGCCATCAATTTAACTCTACAACAAAAATTAACAATTAACTTTGAAATTCAAAATTACAAGGTTAGTTCACCCCCTTTTCAAATCAAACATCTTTGCTTGGCATGTTGAAATGGGGGTCATCACAGTACACAGAATTAGCCTCTACAATAAACCAGGGACGTGATAGAGAAGGACTGGAATCAAGCCGCTCTCCTTTGACCCCATGCTTCACGCCGCTGAAAAGTTATGCTCTTATCTGCAACTGTTGACCAGGTGGTAATATAAAAGAGCGCATGAAATTTCACGATTTAGAATTCCTACATCAGAAAATGGTATCGCAGCAACTGTTCGCTGTCCCTTTCAATGATTTCTCATCCATTGTTGAATGTGTAAAGAGTAGAACAAGCGAACACAAACTTGTGTAATTTCATCCTTTTTTTTACTTCAAAAATATTAAAAAACACGCGAAAACACGCATTAGCAAACTTAATGTTATTAAAGATTGTAAATCATGGATTAAATAACGGGACATTAGAACATGTACAAATTAGCGCATTATCCCAAAATATTGAGTTTTTGTCAGGATGTAATTTTTCTTTTACCAACTCTGGCACACAAATTATAGGAAGGACGGAGTACTAAATTTGAAAATTTGTTTGATGCACTTTTCCCAATACAATCCCCAAATAAAATTTGTGATTTACACTGAAATTTTGCGGTAATTTAATATTTTGTAATAAATGTAAAACTGGTGCCTGGCTTCGAAAGTCCCGCAGTGGAAGCGCGGTTCGGAGCATGGAACTTCAAAGCCAAGTGGAATGTTACACATCTCATTGTTACGCTTTAGAACTCACGAATGAGTTTGAATAAATTACAAGAGTTTCACCTCCTTTCTTTCACCTCCCTGAATAAACTATAAATACAGCTACAGTCACACTATACTAAGTATTGTCTCTCCTACGCATGTTTGATAAAAGCATGCATTAACACCTGTCATCCACATATTTCGGCTCCTTAAACAGAAATAAGAAAATTTCAATGTAAGCAATATCTCTTATAATCCAACCACACCCTAAAACTAGGCCAAATATGCAACATACATGTACACATGAGAAAACTCCCCTGCTCATACTTTCTCTACCTCCCCCTACTCTTTCAAACAAATGTCAATGTTCTAAAAAACACTAAAACACAACATTATTTTCATGCATCGCCATGGAAACCTGTAACAGAAAATGATAACCCAATTTCAGGGCCAACTTGCGGAGTGTCATCAATCTCTCACTGAACAGAGCCCTCCATTGTCTGGTAGAATTCTGACACTGTGGGATGAGCCCAGGTATGCAACATCAAGGGTCAAATGTAATACTAAGGTCAAGGGTAACATTAAAGGGGTGAGGGTTTGTTCACATAGTTGGTTATCTGCCTTCCTACATAGATTTATTTTCATCATCCTGCTTGTTAAATGATTGTGACATATCGATTACTGAAATACTTCTTATCACTTAAAGTGATATCTGCTGTATCAATTGGTAATACAAACTGAATTACCAATATGTAGTTTCAGTCACTTGCAAATACTTCAACATGTACATTTTCTTTTTTTTGGGGTGGGGTGTTACATTTATATATTCTCTAACAGCACTTCCAATTTTCAAACCTGGGAAGCATTTTAAAGTACAAGTCCACTCCACTGAAAAGTAGAGCTGATTACATAGACAAAAATCTAAAAAGCCCATATATAACTTGATTTTGGAAAATGGTGCTCAGACTTATATATATTTTTACTTTTTTTTTTAATGAGCAAAAAACAAGTTAATAATCGAGCCGGTTCTCCCCCACAATGCATTTTTTGTGACGTAGGGTCCTCACAACACAGATTCGTAATGTAACCAAATTAATGCATACGTCTTTGTGAATTGCCTCGATACAAGTTATTCACCTGATAAGAATAATGAAATACTATTATTCTTATCAGGTGAATGAAATAGTTTGTACAGAGGCACTTCACAAAGACGTATGCATTAAATTTGGTTACATTACAAAAATAGCCTATTGTCAGAATGTATACTGCTGGCACTTTCGTTGTGAGGAGCATACGTCACATCCGTACAGCAATATAAATATTTTGCTCGAAATAACCGAAACAAAAATCGCTCTTAAAAATCACCTGATTGAAGTACGCACGTGATATTTGGCAGTTTTAACTTTTGATTTATTTACAACATGCTATAATTTTTGAAAATCGGAGTGGACTTGGGCTTTAAGTCGGATTCTAGTCTAGTCCTCTCATTTTGAATGACTGTGTTCAATTTGATTCACTGATTTGATTCAATCAATGTATTTCTCCATTCTTACATGTCCCATCTTTATTTTACCTGGTAAACCAACTCCATAAATTTCAAATCTTTTCAACTCTTTTCAAATCAAAACCAATCCATTCCAAATTTACCTTGCATTGAATCCTTTTCCTTTCCTCTGGCATCCCTCCCATCTACAGCAGTACTCAGTGTCTTTCTCTAACCTCACATGTCTTTCATTGACATGATACACCAACTCATCAAGCCTGTCAAATCTCTGGAAGCAAGATGCCCACTTACAGACCTGGGACAGGAGGACAAATAATATAAACGTGATATTAAAACAATTATAACAATATGGCAGTCTGACAATTTGACAGACCGACCATTCTTTCCAACTTCTTTATTATATGAAGGGACCTTCTATTTCCAGCATATGCTGTGATTAGTGTGTGTCCCTTGATTTAAAACATTAATTCATATGACATGAGGAAATAATTTTATTTATTAAAACCTAAGCGATCTATATCGGTTTTCAAATGTGTTCAATCGAAGAAAGAATTCCTATACCTATTTTTGGGTGGTGGTAGTGTGTGTGTGGGGGAGGGGTGGTGGTAGTGTGTGTGTGGGGGGGAGGGGGGCTGCTGGGGCTGCTTCATTGCTTATAACAAAGTAAATAAAGATAAAAATGGCTTTCATTTTAAAGTGCCTTTTCGTGTAATACAAAGCACATGACGGACAAATGTATCAGCTCTCAGACTGCACTTCATTATTTCAGATATTGTCCTAAAATACAGTATTGTAACCCTAAGGCTAAATCAATATGGGCAGCAGAAACAAAGTATATATGTAATTGTTTTAAAAATCACATGACGATATTTTACATTTACCTATTGTCCTAAAATTCAGTATTGTAACCCTAAGGCTGAATCAATATGGGCAGCAGAAACAAAGTATATATGTAATTGTTTTAAAAATCACATGACGATATTTTACATTTACCTGTAATGTGCGACATGCATTTTCTTCTGGTCTGTCGATAATTGTCTCAGAATCGTGCTTGAAATCATTTCCATCTCCCACATGGTCAGTATGGAATATGGTTCTTGTGTACCCTATACTAGAACCACTAGACTTGCTGGAGGAAATATTGCTTAGCTGGGGAAAGAGGGGAAAGAGGGGAACATGGAATATGAAATATGTTTAGATTGAAAAAGAAGAAATAATGTCGGAAAAGAATTGAAAGAGACACTTGAATAAAATGTGTTATTACTACAAATTACGAACATGACTGACATGCCTTCCCCTCTACAGTCCCCTCCATTATGGAAGAAAATGTAGTTAAGATTGGGAAAATAGGAAGCAACCAAATGAAATGATAATTCTTTATCAAACTGTTTTTTTCTTTTGGTCTGAGACTCAGTAAGCAGTGATGTATCACAATGTATTTCAATTCCTGCTAAAACAAAATTAATTAAAAAAAATAATGAAAAATACTAAACCACTTTAATCAGTTTCCTCTGAGTTTAAACCAAAATGTATGGCAAATACCAAATAATGTCATGGCCTCATCCCGTCGTCGGAAACTTGTTCATCCTCTTTAAACAACTAGAAATTCTACCTGCAGTGTAAAAATCATAGTGGGCATTTGCCCAAGGAAAGTTGTTGTACATGTATATTTTGGATAAGTTTTAACACATCTACACGTACATTCAAATAAAAAATAACTGTCTTACATTTATCATGCCGTCTTTTCCACCGATTGACGTCATCTGCTGCGCGTCCGACAGACCACCGACTAGAAGGTTGTTCAACGAGGCCACAGCCGGTTTAAACTCCATCCCTGTATTACTGTGTACAGTCTTGTTTTGAAGTATTTGGTTGGATTGTAAGGCGACGGGTGTCAGAGAAGGCCGCTGACTCGCTAGATTGTCTATTCCACATCCCACTAGTACCGTTACTCCTATTAAAAAAAATTGAATTATCAAAAATATAAAAATAACAAATAAAGGGTACCATGTACATGTTTTTTTTAAATGTATTCCTGTGATAAAATTGTGCATAAATCTTCCCTAGAAGGCGCACAACACTACTGAAATGTATCTTTCAGAGGCACGATGGCTGGTTTCATAACTTCAAGGTCCTGGCCTCAAAACAAAGTTGATGTGAATGCATTGATTAGCAAGTTCCCTTAGATAGATCCCCTTGACTACTTATCTATAAGCATAAAACACATACCGGGTACTTGCTTTCATAGTAATCAGTTTAAAAATAATCAAAAATCTTCTGAACAGGATCAGCCAATGTGCACAGTTACAAAACTTTCGACAACTAAACTCTTTCGTACCAATTAGGATTTGGATACAATTAGAAATAAAAAGTACAAATGGCTAAGGATGTACATGTTGTAACTAAAAATCAATAGATGATATGATAAGCTCTTTTGGTAATTTTTTTTCATTCATTGAAAAAAAAATGTAGGGCATTGAAACTTGATTTTTTTCCCAGGAAGCCTAATGAAACACCGAAGGGGGCAATAATTTTCCCACGAGAAATATTTCGGTTTATTTGTCTCCATTAATTCAAAATAATTTTGTTTGAATTACAGTGTATGTTCTTACCCATTTAATGCTGGGAAAAAGCAAAACACTCAACAGAGCATGCTTAATGTTATTGATTTTTTAGAATGGCACAATTTTTCACACATAACAATATTCCCCAGCACAACATTTTGTATTGATTGTATAAGTCATGGTGTTTCGTAAGTATATTTAGTACATTTGGTTGACTAAGCAACAGGGTAATTAAATGTACAGCAAAGTATAGTGCTAACATGGACAACAAATTCACTTGCCCAAACCTTGCCAGAGATGTTTGAACACAAAATCCATGTAATTACTGATTGTGTTGTATTTATAATGGAATGTCAGAGCAGATTTACCAACTTTCTCTGATAATTTTTTTTCAATATATTTTCACTTTTGTTGATTGTACAGATAATGACATGGGTTATTAAGTTGTTCAAGAAATGGGTGTGTGACATTAATTTAATTCTACAAAGAAAAAAAAATCTTCAAACAAGACCTAATTGAGGATCACAGTCATCACACAATTACTTAATGGAAATAAATGACCTGATTTTTATCTCATTTTCTGATGATCCTCTGCAATTATCTCACAAGCTATCATATCTCATGAGAACAAAATTGAATTGAACTGGAGCACCCAAATAAACTCAGATGAAAGATTTTATTGATTGACTGTAGTACTATAGGTCAGATACATGTGAATCACTGGCATGTGGACAATAACACAATTTGGCACGCCATGCAATTAGGAAAAAAGGGGAAATTCTTGCAATCTTCGATTTCTTTCATCCTTAGTGATAACAGGAGCATGTAAACTGTTTAGCCGTCAATAAAATATGGGTTGTCATGGAAACTGGTAACACTGCAAGAATGCCTTCCAAACCCTGAATGTGACTGTTAGTTATGAATGATGATCAATGGAATGGACCAAAAACATACCTGCCAACCTTCCTCAGTAAAAATCTCTGAATGCAAAATGAGGAAAACTGTAGGCCTACAGGTACATGTAAGCATGTACACATATTTCAATTTTTGTAGACTCATCTTAGAACATGCCTTGTATAGTTAGCATTATTTTATCAGAATCCCTCACTTTCAAAAAGAGACTTTCATTCAATTTTAAGTGTGTGGGGGGCTACGGCCGACAGTTTCTTCAAAGATTTGAATTTTTTTATCATTTTGTCTATATTTCTCCTCCTTGCCATAATCATGTTCCTTCTTTTTACAGAATGATAATTACAACAATGTAGTCTTTATTTAACATCTATACACTTCAGTCTCTACAAGATTTAAAAAAAAACATAAACCCATCTCTAACCAAACAGAACTTTATAAAGGATGAAAAGGACAGTTTTGTGTAACACGAGACAAACTGGGTGTACATATATCAAGTATCAGAGCACCTTCTCACAGCTTAACACAAGAGGTTCTCATCAGACTACAGAAATCAAGGATTCCCTCCCAAAGTCAAGTTCAAGGTCACCTTGTGGGGTCGAGGGTCAAGCTACTATTTGGATGAGAGGCCAGGTGTTCTCAATTTCACTCAACCAGGCAGACCTTTGAATGGGGATCCCAAACAGAAAGTGTGTTCAGATGAGAGTTTTGAACAATCTGTGAATCAGGGCCCAAACTTGTTATCAATAACAAGTTCCAATAACTGTTATAAGCTACTGAAATCGTGGCATTTTATTGGCTGAGAGCAAATTTGTCATAGAACTTTAGCATTTGTAATTGATAAGAAGTTAAATGAAACAGGGCCCAGATTTAAATCGGCTTTCAATTACTTTAAATTTTGAGTAAAATTTATTCATAAATTGCCAATTGGATTAATATTTGATAAGCTATGTGTACATTTGTAAATTATAATCTCCATTTGGGGAAAATATCAATCTTAATATCGTGAATAACAAGTTAGAATTGCTGATGTTATTTAGCTTTTATTACACTCTATGATCCCTAAGTTACATGGATGTGTAAACTAAAATCTATATCTCACTAAAATTTTCGCATTTTTGGTAGTTTTTCAGTCCCATCAGCACCTTTGATTAGGCAACTAGATATTGGCGCTTTATAAATTCCTGGATTGGATTGGATTGGAAATAAAGTATCACTGAGAAATATCCTGATGTAAAATATCAGAAGGCTGTACATGTATGTATACACCCACATATTGATTCTGGTGTATCCAAGATTTTAAAACCCCAAAATAATGGAAATGGAATAATATTCCAAAATACAAATTTATTTGAATCACTGGCTTTTTTTCCAAACCCATTTTCATTTTACTTTCGAATCACCATTACCTCCAAAAGGCAACTACAGAAGATCGAACTGACAAATTCAGTTTATAACAGGAATGTCACATTTACAGCTCAATATCAACTTGGCCAATACTTTAACTCATTATTATTAATACTGAATCAAGTAATTTGATATTTGCATCCTAAGCTACAGTACATGTACATGTGTGAACATTCACTAGTATTATTTGTTTCTTTCCCCATCAAACACACTTGCAAAGGAAGCCAGGGATTCAAAGTTCAAAATAATTCCTAGAGGAAAAAAAGGAGAATCAAAACAAGACGCTGGGAACCAAAGTGTAGGTGGCCGCTCTGGCGATTTCAGCTAAACTAGGTTGCCATGGAAACAATCAAACTGAGTGTAAAACAGAAGAATGGACCCGAATGTGGGCGGTGGTATGTTGACACTGGAAGCAATACTGAGACAGTGCTCATCAGAAGAAATGTGAACTCTGGATAAGTCTTGATTACAGAATTCAGATCAGACAAAGTGAATTTTAAACTAAATGAAGACTTCTTTTTTTTTAATCCTAATCTTTTTTTTATAGAGATATCGTGATGTTCATTCATCTCTCATTTTTTGTTATTGGGCTAAGTTTTGGTTTTATTACCTTTTTTGTTTTTTGTTGGTGTGTTATGTTTTTGTATATTTGTTTTCTTATTTTGCTTTAATATTAGCTTTCTGCTTTTTTGTTTTTGTTTTACGTTTGTTAATCTTTTTTAAACAGGGAAAAAAATACTTTAAAAATTTCGGGGGCTACTTTTGAAGCTTGCTTGCATGAAAATAACACTCTTTAATTTGTTTTGCATTGAACTCTATGCAAATTTTTTTGGGCTCTTTTATGATTTTGGGGGGCTCTTTTTTGGCGTTTCGGGGGCTAATTCGCCCCGAGCCCCTGTGTATTTTTTTCACTGATCTTTTACATTTCAAATTCATCATGATTGTGATTTGTAGGGAGGTAATTATGCTAGGACTCTGAGAAACAAGCCCCATTTTAAATCACTAATCTGTTGCATTACAGGGGGTACCAGTACCTTGCAATGAGCAAGTACTGCATTTGGGGAAATGAGTGAGAAAGAATTCTCACTGCAGTCTTGGGACAAAAATGACCCACTGCAAGTCAGGAATTTGACAGGAATCTCAAAAAGGTAAGTTGTTCATGAATAGATACATAGATGGTGTATCGTTGATCTGCCCCAAAGAACAGCACATGTTAGCACCAAGGAAGAATTTCATACCTATAATGGCTTTTAGATAAATGCAATACAAGAAATAAGACAAAAATGGACTGCCTGCAGTCCTGCACCATAATGCTTTTGAAATACCCTTTTTATGGTAATGCTGTACAGTTGGGCCAATCAAGAATATGTGTACATACACCTGGTAGAAAAACAGTTTTCCTTCCCACATTCCTGCCAATTTGGGTCTCTACTTTTGGTAAATGTATAAAATTCACAAGCATTCCATTTTGACTCATACCACACTGTTGTAGTTCAAAAGTATAGGACTAGTGTCAAGATGTTTACCATCTAGGGAGAGACATGATAGATGAACCTAGTACAACTGGGCTTTTGATGATACAAGAAGTTCTATCATTCATCCATATTCAAAATACCTAGTCTCAAATAATATCTTAAGATAATGCCTATGGTTACAAAAATATAACTGGCCCTTGTAAAGGCACTATTACATCAATACCATGATATTCCCTTTTTTTTTCCTATCCACAGTTGCGCTAAAAAACCAAACCAAAATTATCAATATGTCCTTGACTCCATGTCTATGCCTCCTGCCACATACTGTAAACTATAGCAAGGTAGAGGAATTTGAGTGTAATGCTCGAAACTAATCCCTAAGCTGGCACATTCTTTTGATAATGTCAGATCTTTTTTATGACTACAATGATCATATCATGAAAAATGTAACAATTTTTGCAGTATGACAGCTGATGAAATAGGGCACAGCTAGCATACCTGGATTGGCAAGGGCAGATGAAGCAGATGACGTCATCTTCTTGACTCCGTCCTCATTGTTATTGTTGTTGCCATGGGGATCCGTGTTCCCAGATTCTTCATTCTTGGAGTTCAATTGATCATGGCATGCACTGTCCTTTCTCCACTCGTCTTTGTTCTGTGAGTTTGGAGCCGCCTTGAAGGGGGGCGGCTGAGGTCTGAATGTCGTTGGGGTGTACTTGAAATGGATACTGGTTGAGGGCGCTTTGTCCAAAAGGGGAGAGTCAATAGAATCCATCAGGCAAGGGAAGGCTTACTCCTGCATTGGAGATAAGAATATTAAAAAGAGTGAAGATTTACAAAGGCGAAAACAAGAACAACAGTTACATAGAGAAAAGAGCAATCAAACACAGCTTCATCGTATTGAAAGCTTCATAGCTTCAAGATATTTGCCACTCTCCACCCAGGTGTGGTAAACGAGTATGCAGAACAAAGGAATAGTTTGAATGCTTGAGCACCTTACCATGGAAGCCTGTTTGAAGCCAGGATAATAATATGATTAAAAGGCCCCAAGGAAGAACAATATTTAGTACTGATGAGGCTACCTTGGGTGAACAAGATATATATAATTTTTATGGCATTATTAATGTCAGGAGACTTGCTTCATTTACAATATTACATTCATTAATTCTATGCAATCGAGTGTAGGGATATCAAAAACTTTAAAATGATAATTTTCTTACCGGTAATCTTCATCAGATAGACTGTTTCTCTTACAGTTTTACCTACATGTACATGTACATGTTTCTATGATTTCTCTGCATCTATTCAAATCAACATGATATCGGTGTGAATTTCAACTTCAAATCAAAATTATACCAAAAACAAAGCATTTTCCATGCTGAGAGCGGCAACAGGAGTGTCATCACATAGTAGGATGGGTACATTACAATAGAATAAACAAAAGTTACCCTTCATCTTGAATTTTCTAGGTGATCCCTCCGAATCCTAACCTCTTTCACCCAGTACATTCAAACAATGACAGTCACTGTTTCTACATTCAACATTCTCAGTCTTCAGCCATTTAATAGCAGTTCTTCAGGGACTGGAGTCATATCAGATTTATTTACTCTAGGGACTGAATGTTAACTGGTGAAGATGGTTCTCCATTTTTGGGTGGGCCCATATCTTGGACTACACACATTAGCATGTACCGGTAAATCATTTGGTGTAGGGATGGCGTTTGGTGTTGGGTATTTCCATCCTTTTCTTTTATTTCAGCACACATCAGAATGTGTAATAATTTCAAAACACATCTAAAGATTTACTTGCAGGCTTCACACATGTATGTGTAGATCTCTTATAAAAGCAAATCATTCAACTACATACATGTACATGCATAGTGACCCAACATTTGCTATCGCGACCATTACTCCAGGCTTTAATACATCACAGGCATGGGTTAGTGTTAGGGTTGCAATTGGGTACCGGTACTTGGTTGCAGTGTAGGTGTAGGGTTTTGGGGGTTATGTATAGTGTTGGGTTCAGGATTTAAGGTAACAAGAATTTGATTACTGTAGAGTGAGAAATCAACACAGAGCAATTGTTATTTGTTACAAGAGCAAGTGTTATACAACCAACCACGTAACAATATGTTCTACTGCTCATATATTGAGGTTGCCAAGTTCCATTCTTGGTTTTCATTTGAAGTTACAAGTAATCACCTTGATAAATCATTAAAATCATACACTAATATGACAATAATTTCGACCTTCAATATATTCCTCTGATTTTGCATTTCATGCATATTCAAATATGGGGAAAGATGTAGATGGAGAAAGAATGGAAATAGTCTAGATTGTATATGTACCGTATATGGAATAATTCCATGATGAGACAATATGCCGCAGGTAGAGAATCATACATTTTCTACAAAGCATTTGTGCACACACGCACATACACACACACACACACACACACACACACAAATAAATATACCACTGTATTTTTCCTCTTGCATTTTTAATCGTTCATTGAACATGCACAGTATGAACAACTATAATGAACACAAAAGAATTTTCATAGCAGACCCTATAAAATGTATGGAAAACCTCAAGCATTCACAACCACCATTTTTACAGGGGAACCCCTGGTGTGGGTACCTTGGGAAAAATTTTCCTCCCAAGAAAATGGGTCATCGATCAGCAGTTGAGAGGCATGTTTCCATTATGCCAAAGTCAACAAATATTATGATTCTTTTTGTGATTTTTTTTTCTTTCTTTATAGATCTAACAAATCAGGGTTTTTTTTTTACACCCTTTTCCTTTTCTTTAACCTGCCTTATCATTCAATCTGTCAGAAAACATATTTTATAGATGAGACTGCGGTATTGAACATGCAGGCTTCTAATCTTTATAAAGGCAAGCATAGATAGTCTACCTCTGGGAATGCTTTCTTAGAAGGGAGGATTAGAGTTGCCCCACCCCACACACATGATTCAGTGTATTCTCTATTACTTATTTATTTCATTCTATTTTTTTACAAATCTTGGCAGAACATTTCTTGCTTCACAGTCCAAAAGATTTCTGGGGAGGGGGAGCAACATTCAATTGAGAAAGAAGCTATATCCTGATCAGTGTTCTTATATTTTGATTGTTTTATTGTTTTTTGCCCAAAATTACACAATTTGAAAATTTCCAGATGACACAACAAATATTGGCCTAAATCCGAGTATTATTTGGAGTTTGTTTACTTTTGGTACATCTGGCTGCACACACTGACTGAACATCCTCTTACAATAATAACAAATACTTCAATTTGGTGAGAATGAGATAATGAAAACAAGTACCGTCTTGGGGTCAAAGGATTTGAAATTCTCTTCTGGAGCAAGAGGCAGCACTGTTGGGGGTCTTGGCTGA
This sequence comes from Mesocentrotus franciscanus, assembly GCA_037976565.1. Classification (NCBI taxonomy): domain Eukaryota; kingdom Metazoa; phylum Echinodermata; class Echinoidea; order Camarodonta; family Strongylocentrotidae; genus Mesocentrotus; species Mesocentrotus franciscanus. Next base: position 9,249,230 of record CP137680.1, on the reverse strand, counting down.
GAACAATATTCCCTTTGACCTTTTGTTTGGAAGGCTCGGTCTACCATTGCCAATTTACTTCTAATCTTTTCACATTGCCAGACCCAGAGTATCTCTACGATGAAATGGCTAAAGGGGGCATGGAGGGTTTTATTTCAAGATATTATGATGGACTATTGGGGATTTTTTTTCTTGTCCCCAATCTAGTGTTGAACTGAAGTTTGACAAAGTGTACCTCACATAGTTGATTGAGAACAGTCTACGGTCGCGTTTATCGACCAAATTTTTGCCTAGAATCAGCATTTTCAAACGTCTTTCAGGCAAATTTTTAAGGCGATAAACGCAAAGCCCTATTTCAAACGTCTTTAGATATGGGCATATTGTAACGCCGAAAAAGGTGCGTTTTGAATGTGACATACAGCCAGAATCACGTTTATGAGACACGATAAACGCAAAGCTGTTTTGAACCCCACATACAAATCGGACCTTCCCATATAGCTCTATGGACCTTCCCAGGCTAATCCGCTTCCAGGGTCAAACGGCGCAAAGCAGCTGCGCAGAGACAAGGCCTTTATTTTGAATCGTGAAGAGACGATAAACGCGACATCCCGAGAATCACGTTCGTATAGTGGGGTTCGATAGTGGGGTTCGATAGTGGGGTTCGATATGTACATATCTGATGGCAAGACCCGATAAACGCACCCTACAACAGCTATATTTGTAAATCATGTATATATACTTGGCAGGCCTACAAAAATAAAATTCTTATCATATCACATGAATAACCATTATCTATCAATGAGGCCTTAATCTTATCTAAAAACTAAAACCTGGTAATAATAATACCTGATTCAGATATAGGCCTAAATCTTTAGGCCTACAATGTATAGAGTATAGATCTATGTCTTTTAAAATTTTAACGTAAACAAAAAAAATCATGATTAGCATCCCCGCTCGCCTCCTTTTTTTTTAGGCCGCCTGCTTTTATTTTTTAATGAAAAAACACAAAAATCATACTGCTAAAATGATCTTTTCCAGAATTTTTTAAAAATAAAATATAAAAACTGGCGCCATTTTGAAAAGTAGCCCGGCTGGACGTCTTGGAAAATGTGCCGAGCAGCCATTTTTGTCAAGAAAAAAAAAGGGCCTCCTCCTTCCTTTAAAAAAAAAAAAGGCAGGACGCTAAACATATTTGTTTGTTTTTTATTTGGCCTAAACCTTTATTGCAACAAAAACAAGTAGATCTACATGTGAACTCATTCCTTATCCTACATTCCTATATAATTTCACTCCTCCCCCTCTCCTGGCCTTTTTTTCCTTTTCTTCTTGGCTCACCTCTTCTTTTTCTATCATTTTTTAAAACAAAAACTATGAGAAAATATGGACAGTAAAGTAATTGAAATAATCAAATAAGCTTAAATAGTTCTTGAGATATCTTAATAAAACCCTAAAACTTCATGGAAATTGATCTTTATGATCTTTGACCTACTAACCCTAAAATCTACGGTAATCAGAATTATCAGATTGTCTTCCTATGGTGATACATACTATCGCCAAGTATCAAGCTCATACTGTGGTTCGGGAGATATCGCGATAACAAGAAAGCGGAACAGACAACAGACAACGGACAACAGACAACCCCAAAACATAATGCTTCCGGCTCCACCTTCGTTGGACGGAAGCACTGAAAAAAAGAGTTAACTTTAAAGTGACTTGGTAACATTGTTGAAGGTTGATTAAAAAATTGCGTAATTTTGGTATGAAATGTTACTTATTATCTTCCTTTGAATGTACTAACCCTGTAATGTACTAACTAAATGCTTTTCTAAGACACTGGTCAACACCCTCTAACAGTGATCAACAGTAAATTCTCCCAACCATTTTTGAATTTTCCCAACCATTTTTCCATGAGAAAAAGACATAAAACAGGCAATAAAAAATCTGTCAACACTTAAATGTCTGGAATGGTATGTAGAGCCAATTTATTGCTTTGTGGCGATTTACATTCACCTACAATGTAATTAAATTGTAATAATATAGTTGGGAGAATTAAGAAATCGATCAGATCAGTTTTTCCCAATTAGTATCATTAATAATGGTCCGTTTTCACTCAAATTTTTAGATTATCTTTAATTGTACATCGAGCATTGAAGTCACTACCTTAGCACCACTTTATCTCATCTTAACAATGTTACAAAGTCACTTTAAGCACTACTTGGGACCATTTGTTGGACTATGGCTCCACAATAACTTTTAATGTTGCAGGTCGGAATTAGAATTTTTGGTTTATTTACGCATTGAGACCCAAGTAAACTTTTTGAAATTTTGGGGGTATGGTCTGGACCTACATGTAAGTTACTTTTAGGTGCCCTCATGTTCCAAGCGCCTCTTACAGCTCATTCAGATATGACACGGCAAACCATGGAGGTTTTTAATCATGACATAAAATGTACACTTCACATTTCTGCATCTCATAACATAGAGCTCATTGAATATATGCAAGTTCTTTGTTGTGCGCAGTTGCCGTTCATTTTACACGTAAAAATCAATGTCGGTTTTTTGCGGCAGTTTTCTGCACCATATCTGAAGTTGCCTTTATTATCGAGCCCTGCTTTTACCACTAATTGCAATACTGGTTTTATTTCTTGTCTGTCTAATTTTAATGATTAGTATTTAAAGCTCCAGCCTACAACTCAACTTTTCAAAATAAATGCTTTAAAAAATCAGTCACGGGTACTACATGTATATTAGTAACTGGATAGAATATGTGTAGTGTCCTGAAAAGAGGCACCCAGAATGCAAAAGGCTTTATAGTGATAAATTAAAAGCTCTTATTTTGGAATTTCTGAATGGACAAAAAAGGTACAAATGTACATGTACATGTAATAGTAGTAACCAGCTCCATATCCTTACAATGTGGATCTAATGTACATGATGATGTACATGAGTACACCTCAATGGGATTAACATTTTTATTTTCAATAATTATGCGTTTTGTGTTCGGGAGGCATCTTTTGTGCCAGCTACATTTCAATAAGGCCTAAACTACATGTACATGTATTAAAAAAGATATGGTAAGCAAAGCAAGATTATATGAATGGTGACAATTACAATACCATGGTATTCCTCTGAAAATTACTCCTACATGTAGTTATTTCATAGTTCATTTTATTTCTTCTTTCACAAACATTTGTACATAGAAATTCAAATAAAGTAACTAGAACAGCAGATTATCAATATAACAAACATAATCTGAAGTGCAATAGTAATGTTCAACACACAACTCTTGTTATTAACTAAAGAAATTCTATATCAAGTTACTTATGTAAGATCATGTTCTGTACATGAAAGAAAGAGGAGACCTTATAGAAGCTGGGCTTGTTAGAGCAAGGTCCCCAAACAGAATATAATACCTGAATGTTTTAATTTCTTTGAAGAAAGAACAACTAAACTACCTAACAGAATAGATACAATTAACATGGGAAATATTTATAAAAGAGATAGATTGATGTATATGAAAAGGAGAAAAAGGATGGAGAGCGAAAGCGCAAAACAGAACAAAACAACAACAGAGAAAAGTTGAGAAGGAAGAAAGTTATATGTAGGGGAAATGGTGATGGGGAAGAAATAGAAGAGAGAGAGAGAGAGAGAGAGAAAAAAAAAAAAGAAGAAGTACAATAGAGCAAAACAGAACAAAAAGAGTTTGCTAATAAATGAAGAAATGTTGGTAAGGTAAGGTAAGGGCCAGCCTGGAAAAGAGGGGAGGGGGGAGACAATGAAGCAAATAAGAAAGAAAGAAAAAAATAATATACATACTATATCATATGTGATGACATTTTTTTTTTCATTAAATACTTTCAGCATAATTACTCAATAAATGTTATTTCAGTTTGCGTTTAAAAACAGAGACACTGATAGAGCGAGTTACATCAATAGGAAGTGAGTTCCAAAACTTGGGACCCGTACAAGCTAATGTATTCAAAGCAAAGGCAGTTCTTACACACGGTATATTGCGTGGGGTCCAGGGACAAAGCCCCGGCGGGGGTCAAGGGGCGGAGCCCCATGAAGCTCAAGGGTTTTAGGCATTTACTTAAGTCAGATGAGCATCCAGGTGGCGCAGCCCCCGGAAGCTCAGGGGTTTTAGTCATGTAATTACGGTCAGATGAGCATATTTTGATACCTTATTTGTGACACTGGCATGCAGGTCACTAATTGGAGTGGGGTCCAGGGGGCGGAACCCCAATAAGCTCAGGGTTTTTAGGCATTAAATTACGATCAGATGAGCATCCAGGGGCCGCCTTAGGGCCCTTGGTGGGGTCCAGGGGGCAGAGCCCCCGGAAGCTCAGGGAAAAATCATGCCATTTCAGCAACATTTGTAAATCACTGGTATCGAATTAGAAATAAACCACGTTTGAATGCGAGGGAGCATAGTGAATGACAGAAGGTGACGGAAGTGATTACCCCCTCACAGGTTTTTAAAGTTTTGTTGTATTAAAAAATTACATTCGTTAGCAAAACTATAGTATAAAAACAAGCAATATACTTTTTTCACACTTCACTTTTCTCGGTATTTACTTGTACATTTTGAAGGATATTGTGAGGAGCGTAGCTCAGTGAGAAGATTTTTGCATTTTTATTTGTCTAAACGCTGCACTCTTGGGCCCTCCAGAGCCTAAAAGTGTGTTGCAGTCTTTAGTCAGTATTTGCTATACATTTTTTTTGCACTTTTTCAAATTTTGAGGGGGGAAGTGTCCTACGAGGCCTACCTGGCTGAATTCCTTGTCAATTTGAAATACTAGAGCGCCATAATGCCAGCCAAAATAAAGCCAGAGTAATAATTGTAGAGTGCAAGGAGTGGCAAAGTTCGTCAGACATGAGTGCCCACAAGAGCCCACTATTAGTATTATTACTTCTTCTTTCTTGATGGGCTGGATACTATTGAGTATTGATTAATAACAGTTATTTTGTTACTCTTTGCATGTGAGCCTATTATGAACATTAACAATGTGACAAAAAACAGGGAAAGGGACTTGAGCCTTGAACAATAACTTTTTTTAGGGGAGGGTGGTTTTTAACCCTCAAGAAGCCTCATACATGTATAGTCCTAAAACCAGATGGCAGCTTCGTAACCACTACCCACAAATAGTAAAACTCAATAAATGAACACTTCATATCACTGGTACCACTTAATATCGACTTTGTGTATCAGTGTATGCATATTGCATAATAGAAATTTTACATAAAAACAGGCAATTTTCAGGGATGTTCGTAAATATTTCAATGTTTGGTTTAGGATTTAGAAAAAGAGTAAGCTTTCACAATGTTCGTAAAACATGTGAATGGGCATGTACAAAGTTTTGGCAAAATAGGACCTACTGAATGTTTACTTGATAAGCCAAAAATAGGGTTACTAGTAGACTACTGTATATCATTATATGTAAAACTAGTACTTTATAGTAAAGCTAGTGTACTAGTATTAGGGAACTGTTTTTACCAAAGAGGGATTAAATTTTGTGGAAAATGTGTTGGAAAGTATGCAAAATAGAGAGTATTTTTTTACTCCATATATGAAGCGACAGCACATGGAACTTAATCTTTAATGCTTTTTTTTGCAATACAAAGTTACAAACCCATATTCATAGAATAAAAATCGCTGTACAATCGCAGAGTGGTCCAACCTTGGAATAATCTACCAGACAAAGTTGTGTCTGCACCTACACTGTACCGTGGCGACTTTTAAGAGACAATTGAGAGCACTTCCCTGAGGAATAGAGGGCTAATCTACCAAGTATACCAAGCACTTGCATGGATTTATACAATTTATAATTGCATGTTTGATGAAAATATTAAAGATACTATGTCCCTCTTGCAGCCAACATCAAATTCTGTAGAACTTTGCAGATATTATGAATATGTCATGTATGTCCTATCTGTGAAATTTAAACGTTAGCAGTGTCCTAATATTCAAATTATGCAAGGAAACCCGTTTACTTGCTAGACTTCACTGTCAGACACTATTGAGTGACTGACTGGCTTTTTCATCTTTGGTAATAACATACATAAAATGAGCTGTAAAGGGTACATGAGCATTTGTCTACATCAATAACCCACTTCTTGTAATGGCCAAAATTAAACTGATTGAATCTTTGCGCAGCATAAAACGTACGACCATTCGGTACAATGGTCTGAAAAATCAGACTATTACTTACTGGCTCTATAGCTCCTAAGTCGATTCGACAACTAATAGTCGTTATTTTCCCACTTAAAGACATTTTCAAGCCCCCCATTTTTTAGGGAAGTTCTACATTAGTATTGTCTTTCAAATGCCGTTGGAATTTAACCTTTTCATTTTTTTGGCCTGCAAATGGGACATAGTACCTTTAAAAGACCAGCAACAATCATTAATCACTCAGGCTTCATCACACTATGCACATTCATCGGTTCATACACTGCATGTTTGACAAAAATAAAAGCCTTGCAAAATTTGCTTCATTAAACATGTTAATCATGGAATGCAATAAATGTTAAACATATATTTGATAGTCGATATACTCAATTACTCATAAGTCATACACTACATACTAAGTACATGATGTAGATAGCTTAATCATATTATTAACAACATGGATTTTAAAATTTTAACAAAAAAAATTAATAAGGCGACGCTAAACTGTTTACTTATGTGTTTCTAGTACATAATTAATCTCTATTATTCCATCTAATTCGAATTTAATTTTGTATGTGTGCTTACGAGTCTGCACTTTTAGGAGAACTTACAATGCAATGTTCTTCAAATTCTATCCCGTGCTGAGGGCTGAAGCTGCAGAGCTCGGTCCCCGTCAGTGGCCGGTCCAATCAACGAGCCGAAGCCATACCGCCCTCACCAGTTCACGGGCTTGTTCTCTCGTCAATCAAGTCAATCAACAGGCTACAATGCCCTTTTTTTTAATGAAATGTTCAGTACCCTATTTCACAGCTACAGGCAAGGTGCATTAAAAGTTGTCTTTAAATAACAGTGAAAAAAGGAAACCGAATTCTCCGTCGTAGCCGAGTCTGGCCCGCGCCATTAATTGTCAAGTCAGTGCAGTGCAGTACACAGTGTAGTCCCTGGCCTGTATGCTGTACGTATTCATACGGGATACCAGAGACTAGACATAGTACGGCTACGATGCGGCAGACCGGGCATCGCATGCGGCTAGCTAGCTAGCACCACCAGTACTAGTTAGTATTCACGAATATGCGATGGCATCTGCAAGTTATCGTGCATTGCGCATGCTCAGTTCAATTAGACCCCAACATGCTAAACAGAGATCCGATTGGTGGAAGTTGTATATTACCAGGGGCTAACAAAGTTTAGAACACACAAAAACAATAAAGTAATATTCAAGGGCCACACCCACTATAGGAATCCGTGTGTACTTATTTACATATTACTCCTATGTATGGTAGTTCCAATCAAACGGATAATTTAAAACTGTTCTTCGGCATATAGAAAATTAAAAAGCCTGCCATATATAGATCTATCTGTTTTATTTCTTTTTGTATCTTTTGTTTATTTTAATGACTACCATTCATATATTAGTATGGCAAAAATTGGAGAAAAAAAAATCAGGAATAAACCACCTTGCCTTGGCATACCATACCACTACAAGATAAAGGCATAAGAAAGAGAGCGATCAGATTGGAATGTTGAAGGAGTTATTACAGCGACAAATTTGCAGATGTAGACAAAATTTGAATAGTAGACATAAAATGCAGAAAGATATCCACAAGAAATCCTTTAGAACCAGAAAGGAAATCAAAGCAGAGAAATAGAAAGAGACAGAAAGAATTTTGTGGTCTGTGACCTGTACAATGTTTAATAGGCCAAACCAAGGGCAGCATGTACCTCCTACCCCAGCTTGGATTGGACTTGCGAGAAATACCTTCAAAGATGAATAACTGAAAATTAGCAAACTCTCCCCTACCCCTTTCTGTTGTGTTTTTCTTGTTGGAGACACTGCATGGTTATGAAATTTGATAACCCTATTTTTCTTTCCTCATCAAGTATTTATGACCCGTGACCCCCTTCCCCACCCCGAGAAAATAGTCCTGGGTCAAATCAGACACTTGGTCATTTGAGCAACTACACATCTGTATTCACAGAACTTTTTGCATGTGACACGCATGTTCAGGGAAATCACATTAGCTTAATAGCTAGAAGCCTTGATGGCAATCTTTCTCTCAAAAGTGAGTTACTTTCTATCAAATTAATTTCAATTCCCTGCCCCAAAAAAAGTTCTTCACTGAATTTTTCCCCACAACTCAATTTTGTCAATCATCCCAATCTGCTCTCCCATGATTTTTTTCTCATAAATTAAATCCCTTTTGTCCTTATGTTACTTTCATGAAGAAGGGGAATAGAAGATGTAAGAAAATGAATAGAAAATAGACCAAGAAATAAGAGCAATGTAGACAGAAAGCTAGGGTGTGACTAAAAAGAGGTAAAAACAAGTTTGTGGCAACACTCACATTTTAAATGTATTTATTTTCAAAATATAAAAAATATATAAAAATATGATAAGGAGATATTATTCACATATCTGAGGAGACGTACTCAAGAATGCACTTCAGAAGGTCAGAGACCATAAACAGTATACATGGCAGTGATAATCATCAGAAATCATTAGAGAATTCTTCAACAAGTTTTTGACTTCATTAGAATATTAATATGATGTACAACTCTGACACACATTTCACACACTGAAAAAATTTCCTCTGATGAATATACTAAATGCACAACAGGGAAATTTTATAGCAACCCATTCAACTTAGGAGACTTAGCTATTAAAACAGATTATGACAAAGTTACGGTAATAATTATAAGTTATGATATAAACTCCACTGCATATGTTATTAAAAGAAGCAACTTTTGATACACCAGGATTTTCCTAAACATCATGATTTGAACAAATATTGTCATTTATCATTCTCCCTATGCAACATATGGCCAAATTTGCCCCTACCTATACAGTAAGACAGAAAGCTAGTTTACTCTATCTCCAATGAATTTGTGATTGACATTATTACTACTTCAACACATCAAAATATATCATCCCTCAATATTTAACAACAAAGTACTAAATGTTTTTCATTCAAACAACAGCACCAAAGGATGACCCCTTCACAATGGAAACCATAACTTTATGCTGATCACTTCTGCACTGATTTCAACAACAGAAATGTTATATATATATTTTCAGAATCCTTTCACCTACTCACATTCAAATAAACTCTATTAGGTGTTTCAGTGAAGGTACAGTACAATTAACTACAGTACACTAAGATTCTTGTGTGATAAAATGTGTACATGAATCTAATTTTTTTGTCACAATGGAACAAACAAACTGCAAAATCTCAAGCAAATTTATTAACATGATCATATGTATCATTATATTTTCAAAAAATCTTCAAAACATTTGTATGTAAGCAAAAATGTAACTATGACAATTTGCAACATAATCTATAAAATACAATTGACAAATAAAAAATTATTTAACTCAACAAGTAAACATGACAAGACATATATCAAGAAGTTATTAAACCCATTCAGTACTGGATAATAATATAACCTTACACAGCGTAGAGTGGGATATCACAAGTCTGTATCAGCATTTTCTTGACTATGACTCAAAAACTCAGTGACTGTGATATACTTTAGGCATGCCAAAAAAAAAACAATGTCATTTTTCTGACCTTTCATTTAGTTTCACATAAATTACAAGAAGAAGACATCAATCTATTGAAGTTATTTACAATAAGTATTCAATTTTATGTACAATTGCATGTTAAGTCAAAAAGAAGAAAAAAAAAAGAAAAAAAAAAGAAAAAGAAGGGTTTTGATATAACAAGGTAATTTCCTTTGTCCTTAGGAAATTCAACTGTATTATTTATTTCCACATGCAAAACGTTAGAAATACATACATTTTAAATTTAAGACAATCTCCATATAAATTGTAGGTAAAGTTTTTCATAGTTACACCATGTAATACCTTTTTCCACATGATTGCCGATACTGAGACATACAGCACGATAAAAATCATCATTTTCTTTTACACTAAGCACAAGTTGTGGCCATGTAGACCAGCTACATTTAGTATAAAATAAAATATACAGTACCATTCATTTCATATATGAAATATCATTATTCAGGGTTAAAATCACATTGATATGCTTTTGATCAAGGAGATACCATCAACTTATTGGACCCAATATTCAAGAGGCACTTTGATGGACAGAGGATTGTATGATGGACAGCTACTTTTCTGGTCTGACCCTTATCAGTCACAAGAATGCTTCTGCACTATATTAGGCCTGCCATGAGTACATCAGCTGACTGGTCAACCTTCAGAACTCTTGGAATCTTTACTTGGTTGATGGAGGCTTGAGTGTTGGTCAGGAGATGTTCTCTTAAATTCCTGAACGTTCCCGGTTTGACCAGATGAACCTTGATAGGACCGATACTGCCCTTTTCTCGGAAGGAATTGTAGACAAAGGAAGCTTCTCGCAAGTTCTTATCCAGCTGGTAAGTGCGAGAAGAGAGACGCAACACAAACTTAGGACAAAAATGATTTGCATCTAAACACACAAGAGCTATCTGCTTCACCATTGGGGGATCTTGAATGTGTCACCTCGGTGAATAGCATAAACAATTTTTTCCAAGTTCAACAAAACTGCTAAACAAAAAAAGAAAGGGGCTTAATTACAAAGTATGTAATATTTATTGAAAAGGGGGAGAATAATAGATTTTGTCCTTCTTTTTTCTTTCTTTTTAATTTTCCCCTTCTAAATCATTCATTTCATCATTTCTTTTTACGACTTATTTCTGTCTGTTCAGTAACTACATCCCCTACTAATCATTTCAATGTCTCTGTCTTGTTTCAGCCACTTTATTTCTCTCTGTCTCAACAATGCAAACATGTGATGTGCTGGGTAATCCTTTCTCTTTCATGAGCTCAGCCTATGTACTGTCTGCCTGCTTGCATCTCCCCTCCTTAATTCCTTCTTCCCCCTCCCCTACACCTTTCTTCCTGGTCATCTCCCTGCCTCCCTACATTCCTGCTTCCCCTCTCTACATATCCCCTCTCTGCCTCCTCCCTCCCTCACTCCCTGCCTCCCTCCCTCTCTCCCTCCTTCTCCCTCTTTCTTTCTCCTGCATCACCCTCTTCTCTCACCTTGTTCAATTCCCTGTCAGATGATACTTTTCCATCCAATTCAAGAAATACTTCATAATGTGGAGTTTTGTCCGATGCTAATGAAGAATTACAAATACAGAAAAAATTTACATCATTATTGAATCTGTACAGAGAGACTGGCTAAATGACATATAAAAATATGTTACAAAGACAGGTAGTCTTCAGATACATATCTTCTGTTAGGAGCCAGAAGGGTGTTAACCCTGTGATGAATGATATAACATCCTTCTGGCTATAAGCAGATATGGTTTCTCTGAAATATATGTTTACCATAATTAAAGATTGTTCAAAGGAAGCAAAAATATATATTTTTTTACAACTGGGCCCTGTCTTACAAAGAGTTGATATCAATCGCAACTATGTACATAAGAGATGGGAGACTGCAAACTTGCGATTGATTGGAGGACTTACCGCAACTCTTTGTAAGACAGGGCCCTGGAGTCACAAAGGCAGATTTGTCTGAATTTGAAACTATGACTATACTACAAGCACCACCTGCATTGCTCTACTAAGTTATAAACTACTTTATAAACAATTAGTTGAATTAGAGTTTGTCGTATTTTGAAGGTTATTTCTTCAACTAGGTTTAAAATTAGTGAAATAGGTAGTTTATTCAATATGCAAGACTATTGCAGGTTACCTTTCTCCTTAAGCAAGGGACTCTCTACAGTTGAGTAGTCTACAAGGGCCACCTCTCCCCAGTCCTCAAGGGTCTCCTGAATTGTCTTGAAGATCACATCCTCTGACATCTTCTCTCCTCTGAGGTTGAGCAACTGTCCTTGTCTGAATGGAAAATACAGATCATATAAAGCGTATACTGCCTTATGACCAACCTACAATGTTACTTCGGATAGCTGACACATCATATCTCGTTGCAATCATTGTACGCATTGTAACAGGGATGAGACAGAGAATTTCCTGAAAAAGGAGGAAGATTAAATGGGGGTCCGGAGAAAAACTTTAGAAATATATTTACGTAAAAGGACACGTTTTCCTTGCATTTAAATTCTAAATTTGAGGAATATTTGTTACCCCATCTTGCTTAAAGGGACTCAATTACATTGTTCAGATGAGATAAAACAATTTTTTTTCTTCTTTTTTAAAATAATTTCCGTTCCCCGTTTGAAACACAGTTAAAATTGGTTTATAAATACTATGTATAAATATTATTATCATTAAAGTTAACAGGCACATAACAAATCCTACCCACCAACAACTTTAACGCCTTACATATTATCTGAAGACCAACCCATCATCTTTATAAGACTTTTCTTACTACTCCTCTTTAGCTAGAAAAAGCAATAGGATAAAGCACCTGACATGCTACACCCCCTTAAACACACAAAAACAAATGGACCCTCTAACACCATCAACCCTTCAAGACCCACCTGTACAAGAACTCAACAACAGGAGCTTTTTTATAGAAGTCGGTGACTCGGACAACATCCCCAAAGCGGTATCGATAGAACCCACTCATGTTAGTCAGCACCAGTTCATATGTGGCTCCTTTCTCAACTTGATCCATTAAAAGGGTAGAAGGTTGCTCTTCATCACTAAAAATGAATGTAACACAAAGTAATAAATCAACAGAAAACTTTCTGCCTCGGCAAAATATAGCATTTGAAAGGCAATTGTATCTACAAATCCAACACTGGATATGCTTTGATAGGGAACTGCCTGCCCAAATATCTGCCAAAATCCACGACATTTCCTGGTCAGCATGCAGTCAGACTTTCAAACAATCTGAACAAAACGTGACTCCTTTACACTCTTTAGCATGTCCACAAGATACTAGACAAATAGCTATGATATGAAAGAAAATTATCAGAACTGGCAGTGAAATTGATATGATAATCAAAGAAAAAATGTAGTGAAATTGAAATTCAAGAGCAACTAACCAGAATTTGAATTTTTGATCATGTAACGAATGTGTGTCTTTGTATACCACTGATAATTAACATTAAAACACAGATATGTACCAAATCTGTGGGAAATAGAACGAAAAAAGTCATGTTAGATCTATGTAAATAAAAATAAAAATAATAATAGTCATAAGATTTATAATTTCAATAGAATTAAAAAATAGTCATTATATTTATAATCAGTTAATAAGGCTAGATTCATTATAAATCGAACAAATATAAAGCAATTTGCACACAACTAATCAATACGATTGTAACTTGACAGGGAAAGGCTATCCATTTACCTCTTCTCGACTGGTATGAATTCACAGAACATACTCCTAGGGACCAGCAGGTAGCGCCTTTCTGCATCAAAAGGCCAGATATTGATCCCAATGAGACCTTCACTGGCACCGTACAGGCAGGAGTAGATAGGAATATCTGAGAAAGGAATAAAATATTCATAAATATATGAAGATAATTCTTAAATTCTGTCAAAGACAGTCTAACTGGAAAGTGACATTTTTGTGTAGGGTTCTCTTGTTTAACATTCAAAGTCTTCAAACCAAATGGGGTGAATGAAAAGTAGCCTCTTACAATGTAGTCTGCAAAATACTACCATTGAACATTGGGAAACAGTTTAAACTTTGGATTCCTACTTAGTTCTTCTACCTTCAAAACAGACTAATGCAATTTAGAAATTTCTATGAACTTCGGAATCCCATGTCATTGCCTCATTATAAATATTTGGTGTTATCAATTATTGTAACTTTTGCCCTCACAATAATATCTTTGTCAATAAACTACAACCTCCATGACTCTGGCTTATAAGGATAAACTATGTCATACCTTTGGTGTACTTTTCTCTCAACATATTTCCATAGACCTGGAAAGCCCCTGAATCCACAGCTAAGATGACCTGAACATTGGGCCATATTCTCTTGGCAATGTTGTCAAAACCTCTCTCAAACTCCTTCCTCAACTCCTCAGCCCTTTCTGGATCGGGGCTCAAGAGGGCGTTCAATTTCTGTCGCACATCTTCTGGAATGTTCAGTTTAGGGTTCACTTCTCCTCTCGCAATATCCTGGACCAACTGTTCCCAGTTCTCCTCCAGCTCCACAAAAGCATTGTGTATGAGAGGCACAAAATTTGCCTCAATGGCTCCAATCTCGCTATCTTTAATAGCAAACAACAGATGCGCATACAAAGCCTCCCTTTCTGTTGTTATATTGAAGGCAGCCATGGGGGTGCTGTACATGTCAATGAACTTCTCTGAGGATTTGGGCGTGGCCGAGTTTGGTCCAATTGGAACTCCTCCTGGGGAGGTGCGTGACTTGGGATTGTAGAAGATCTTGAGGGTTCGTCTAAGGTGCTGTGTTTCCGGAATCGCCTTACGCATAGAATCCAGACAGACGGTGACGCCGTTAAGCAAGAAATACATAGACTGTGCCTTGATCATCGGAACCAGGTTGTGGTGTCCAGATGTCCCGGATGTCACAGCAAGAATGATGGGATCGTCTTTGGTGAGCACATGATGCGTGCCAGAAGCAATCTCTTGGACAAAGGGTTGGTAGTGATTGGCCCTGGTTAGCGGGTGTTTCTGGCAGTAGTCCTGAGGGGATTTGATATCGGCAAAGTTGAACTGCTTTCCATATAGAGTTTCGCTTGCTGACTGTAGTCGGGACATTAGAATCTCTGTTTGCACCTGGAAGGGTATGAGGAAAGGAGTGCAAAAATAGAAATTTATAGTTTAATAACACATGCAATGATGGACATGAACTTTTGAAGTACATCCTTTCAACACCTGCATCTTCTGAGCAACTTCTACCATTTCTAGCAATTCAGAGTCTGCAAATCAATTACATTATTGTTGCCATGTCTGGAATTCCTCTAGCAAGCTTTCTAGTTTCAGGGGAAACTTTTATTCAAGTAGTGCATAGAATTGATAAACAGGTCTAAATACATCTTTGATTTAAAACAAAATCACCAATCACCAACCCTGCTGGCTTACAAATACCATAATTTCATGTAGATCTCCTACAAAAACACATATATGAGACATGGTAAAAAGCATCACCTCCTGACAGTTCTGAGAGTCCTTATCAAGCTTCTTTCTCATACGACTGCCAACCATCTGAAAGATGCGGTTGGTGGTATACTGCTTGGCTGCTGACTCGAACGTGTGGCTTTTGGACTTGTGAAGTTTCTTGAAGTCGTGTCGAATGTAAAGGCCAGCAGCACAGCCTGCTACTACAGGAACCCCAATAACTAATCAAATAGGAGAGAAAACCATACAGATTCATTACTTGAACATTGAAGTAAATCAAGTAATGCTAATTCTCGTATATAAAGCCATTAATTCTGATCTGATTTTAATGGGATTGGATATTATATATTTTATATATATAGCCATACTTTGAGGACAGTCAGGACTTATATAATAAAAAAAGGCTCTAGTCACGTCACATGAGTCATCAGGCACTAAATTTTGATACAACTTACAAAGATGATTGATCAAATTTGATAGTTGGGCGCTAGTGCAGTTTCGTATCCATTTTTTTAGCAGTTTCATATCCAATCTTATCAAAGGAATTTTAGGCCAATTTTTTACTAATTTTAATCATAATCATATATTGCACTTTCCACCTGGATTTGGATCACATCCGACATCGGGAATCCTCCGTTTAGGGCTTCGATGTCGACGTCGTCGTATGGTTTATGGTATTACGCGCACGCGCTGCACGATACCATGCGCATAAAACCATACGAGAAGTTTGCATAATTTTTGACTGATAGCTTCAGTTTGAGGTGCAGAGCGAAAGCGTAGAGACGGTACTGAGCGACGACGTCAACATCAGAGCCCTAAACGGAGGATTCCCGATAACGGATGTGGTCCAAATTCAGGTGGAAATTGCAATATATGATTATGATTAAAATTAGTAAAAAATTGGCCTAAAATTCCTTTGCTAAGATTGGATATGAGACTGTTAAAAAAATGGATACGAAACTGCACTAGCGCCGAAAATGCAAGCCAATGCAGTATTGTATACTACAAAGTGTCCTCATATTACTCAACAATATTTGAGATTTTTAAACAAATCCTTCCTCCATCCCAACAGGCACCCCCTCTCTCTCTCTCTCTCTCTCTCTCTTCAATCTTCTTCTTCTTCTTCTTCTTCTTCTTCTTTTTCTTCTTCTTCTTCTTCTTCTTCTTCTTCTTCTTCTTCTTCTTCAGGCATCTCATTCTCGACCTCCTTCTTCCTTACCTTCTGATCTCCTTCTTCATAATTATTTTGATATATTTCTCTCTTTTTTTCCTGAAACACTTACCATATGCACCATGCAAACACTAGTATGAATATAAAACTAGATCTAGGTCGAGTAACCTCCATTACGTATAAATTTAGTGTCGATCATCCACTAACTATTTACTTACCATTCCACTCATCATCCCACTCATCATCACTCAGCTCAGAGTGCACCGAGTCAGAGCCAGACATAGAGTAGACTATTCATTGTATTAATTACCACGGCAATGCTCGAGAGTAATTTATAATATTATTTATGTAACTAAACCTGGCCAGACTCGCTGGCTAACACACTCACACTCATTCAGTCATGATAGATACACTATAATAAGCCTTACCTGCACCAATCATACGAAGAAGAATCCCCATTTTGAGTGACAAAGTTGAAAGTTTCTGCGTGTAAATTACTCCATCATCTTCATCATACCGGACAGCTCGGCCTCGGGAGCTCAAATCGGGGAGTCTACGAGGGTACGGCGCTGCCCATCATCCGGTGGCTGGTAGACGGTCGACGCAGGTACAGTCGGGCCAGTGGCAGTGTGCAAGTGCAAGTTAGTTATGGTAATAGTTGCAATGGTGTCTACAAACAACCGAACACAAGAGAAATATCACTCTTTAATTTTAATACAAGTATATTCATTTTACGTTCAAAACCTGCATGTATTTGAGTTCCTGCTGTCTACATGCATATCAAGATTGTATCAAAAATTCATCTCATAGTGAAGTTAGAAATAAAAGGAGCATGTCAGAAATTCGGGCTATATCCGCTATGCATGGATCGTTGATCTGATTCTGATCGTGTTTTCTAGCTCCATGTTCTGATCGAGGCAATATGGAAATGGATTTTAAAAAGATAGAATGAGAGGGAATTCTATATGCCTCACCTATAGCTAAAAAGGGTATAACCTCCTAATGCAATTATACCCCCCCCCCCCTCATCAGATGCAGACCGAGCTGTCTTGCATTTCTTGCAGCTACTGTAATTTATTGTAAATATAAGGACAATTTTATACAGGTGTATCAAGAAAAAAGAGAAAAACTTTAATTTTCATAAACAAACTATATGGGGAATACTGGGGGAATAGTGAGAGGCTGACATCATCAAATCGCTAATTTGAATTTAGCATATGTGACACATATCTGTTTCATGCAAGTTCAATATATATATGCAAAACTTTAAAATTCCATAACTTTCTTGTACTTAATTTGTCCGATTTTGATGAAACTTTCAACGTTTTGTTTGTTTGATTTTTCTCTCTTTATTGAATTTAACTTGAAGGGATCAGAGGGTGGGGCTATATAGGACAGGATGTGCGTGAAGTTATGATGATTGATGAATGACGTTTGTTTGTTTGTTATGATTAATTAAAAATGAAGTGACAATTTGATGCCGAAGATGAGACCCAAATATAATTTTACAAGCACTGTCACTTTTAATGTAGGTCTCGTTTTTCTGCTACTTTAATTTTTAAATTGTTTAATGTATCATATTTTTGTTAATTTGTTATTGTATCATCACGATCACCCATCTGAGGATTTATAGTTTTCTATTTGGTCGGTTGTCTAATTAGGGATACCGTATTGAATGTCCCCTTGATTATCTTCTGAAGTTCCGTCTTCATTGACTTGCGAGCGTAATCAAAGGTAAGTTTAACATTATTTCACATTTATCTTTCTTATTAATGCATATATCAGTTGTATTGAGTTGTTGTTTAATCAATTTCTGTGATCACCAGTGTATTCATTATCTTACAAGTTAAGGAAGTGAGAGAGTGACGTGAGATTCTGAGCTGTGCACACTCAGTCAGTGTGTACATCCCATGCCCACATGATGAATTTCATGTAAGGTACTAGACCGAAGATTTCTGTCTCTTTCGTTCGTTAGCCTCTGATTTGGGTAGGGTCGGCTCCTCTCTTTAGAGACAGAAGCCGACCATAGGCATAGCGGCTGCATTGCAAACTAATGCCCGCGTCCGAGCAGTAAACTTATGCCCAAAATACTACATTTTAATTTTTACCCGATTCATATCCGATACATTTATTATTAAATTAGGCCTAGGGCAGGCTAGGCTAAACTACATCGGTACCACTTACCAGATTGACTGTATGATGCGTTTAAGGGTCTTTTTTTCGGATTTTCATCGCCGAAAATGAGCTCCGTGTTGAAATTCTTGCAGCCGTATTTTAAACTGTTACTGTCAATGGATGACGTCATGCGCAGTAACAGTTTGAAATACGGCTGCAAGAATTTCAACACGGACCTCAATTTCGGCGATGAAAATCCGGAAAAAAGACCCTTAAACGCATCATACAGTCAATCTGGTAAGTGGTACCGATGTAGTTTAGCCTAGGCCTAATTTACAATAATAAATGCATCGGATATGCATCGGGTAAAATGTAGTATTTTGGGCATAAGTTTACTGCCGGAGCGATTAGTTTGCAATGCAGTCGCTATGGTCGGCTTCTGTCTCTAAAGAGAGGAGCCGACCCTACCCAAATCAGAGGCTAACAAACGAAAGAGACAGAAATCTTTGGTCTAGTAAGGTACGGTCTGCATTCTTTTGTAGCTTAGAGTTTAGACGATGGCCTGGCCACTCCAGCAAAGCATAGAGAGTCAATACCGCGTATGGACCTCTAGCGCTGTACCATGTGCTAATAGGCAGCAATTTCACACGTGAATAGTCAATAGTCTACACTTATAACACACAAATGCACACAATCATGCCGATAAAACTGTTAGCAAGTTTGACAGTGGACTCACGATTTTAATTTTTAAATTATTCTTTCTAACATTGGTGAGTTGAAAAAATTGTATTTTACTGCTATTTAGGTGTCATCAATTGTCACTAAAGTACCGATTTTGAGTGAAATCAGTTTAGTTTTGTACAGTGGTGTTTGAAATGTTGAGATCAATAAAACAGGTTTTAATACACAGCCAGGATAGCGATGCAGCTATGTGTGGGCCTGGCCACAGCGCGCATTCGCTTCGGCTTTAAAAGGCTTAGTCGGGATAGGATGGGTGTGGCAGGAATTAGAAGAACGGCATAAGAAAAGCAAAGGTTGAAAAATAAAGGGTAAATATTATTTGTAGAAAGAGAAGATGGATGAAAGAAAGAAAGAACTAGACCTAAGTCAAAACCAAAGGATAGAATAATTGTAATGAACTTGACTATGGTGGTCTCCTGCGTTCATTGATTGGATTATATATTATATTATATGTATTATATTATATTATATTATATGTGAGAGTATGTATAGGTGTATGTGTGTATGTATATGTATGTATGCATGTGCTATGTATATGTATATATATATGTATATGTATGTACAGTATATGTATATATATATATGTATATATATCTATAAAAAAAGTTTAAGCTCACTTCCTTATTTTGTATTCATTATGTATCATGACTATATTGTTTATCTTATGAATTGTTTTGTATATTATCCTTGTAAACACATTTTATATTATGTATTGTATTATTTTGAACGCAGAAATAAAAGCAAACAAACAAACTATGATTGTATGGAGGCTTGAAGTTGAAGCAAGAGAGAAATAAATGAGGACATTTAACATGTTTGATTTAAAGACAAAGTGCTACATTGTAAATAGATCTAACATAAGAAAAGATAGACATTATGAAAGGAAAATAAAACAAAATGAGATGAAAAGAGAAGATGAAGTGAGAAGATATTTGACAAGAGAAAGGACAGGTCTAGAAAAAATGTTAAAGGAGAAAAGCAAAAAATAAGGCAAGGTAAAGGAAAGAGGAAGACAAGATGAAAAGGAAAATAATACGATTGATGACGCTCCTTTGAAAGTGTTATTTCTAAATTAATCATTGAATATATATAGCTTTTTCAGTCTCAAACACCTTTCATTAGGCAACAAGATTGGTACTCAACAATTTCCTTGATTGTGTGGGATTTTGTTAGATTGAATTGAAAATGGGAAAACCTTGATCACCAGCATAACAATTTGTTTCCTACATCTGTAGTATTACCAGTAGATCTAAATGGAATTTACTGGATAATTTCATTGTGAATTGACTTATGTCAATCTTTATTAATCCTACAGCAGTATGGAGGTGAGATGCATATAGGACTGAGGCACTGAGCTGAGTGAATCAATAATAGCACTCTCTGAGGATTGTCCTACTGTTCATGGAGAAATCAACTGGGTGGTACCATCAAGCCAAGATGGTGCGCCTGAGACGTCAGTGCTGCACCCTATCGTTTCTCTTCAAGAGTTGCATCTTCCTTCTAGCCGTATCCAGCGTGTTGCTTCTTCTGCAGAGCATCTGGAGCAGTAGCAGTGTGGAGGAAAACACAGGGGCGGGCAAGAGTGGACGGCTGACCAGCAACAACATCAACAGCGGCGCCTTCATCGAACGCGAGTACCTGCCCAAAGAGGTATGCAGGGTTCTATGCAGTGGAACGTTGTTCTTAAAACTATTTGGGACCAAAACAGTTATCTTGTTATCTTGTTATATTGAAACCTTGTATTATCAGGTTTAAAAAAAACAAAGAAGTGTTACTGGCAAAATTGCACTGTTATAACGAGAGTTTGTTAAAAATCATTGTACTCTGAAGATATTGGCTAATAATGGCTTTGGGGTTTATGCATCTTTGGTTGTCCCCTGCACCTTAAGACTGCCACATAAATTGACACAACTTTGCATGAATTGTATCTTTTCTATAGTATTGCTCATTTATTGATACCAGGTCTGTAAACATAAGAATCTCAGTTTCAAGGTCACATTGACCCCCAAATTGTACCAAAATAAGCATTTGTTTTAAAGATACTATGTCCCTTTTGCAGCCAACATCAAATTCTGTAGAACTTTGCAGGAATTATGAATATGTCATATATGTCCTATCTGTGAAATTTAAAAGTTAGCAGTGTCCTAATATTCAAATTATGCAAGGAAACCCGTTTACTTGCTAGACTTCACTGTCAGACACTATTGAGTGACTGACTGGCTTTTTCATCTTTGGTAATAACATACATAAAATGAGCTGTAAAGGGTACATGAGCATTTGTCTACATCAATAACCCACTTCTTGTAATGGCCAAAATTAAACTGATTGAATCTTTGCGCAGCATAAAACGTACGACCATTCGGTACAATGGTCTGAAAAATCAGACTATTACTTACTGGCTCTATAGCTCCTAAGTCGATTCGACAACTAATAGTCGTTATTTTCCCACTTAAAAACATTTTCAAGCCCCCTTTTTTTTAGGGAAGTTCTAAATTAGTATTGTCTTTCAAATGCCGTTGGAATTTAACCTTTTCAATTTTTTGGCCTGCAAATGGGACATAGTACCTTTAAATGTGAGAAATTCTCTTTTTCATAATCAAAAAGAAAAACACTGCCCAATTTCTTTACAGATCATTGACATACCGTATGTAGGTGAAATAGATGAAATTCCAAAGTACATTGAATAAATCAAAATTCACCATAAATGAAAGTAGTAAATATTCTTGAGGGGAAAAAAATCAGTAAAACATTATTTTGTAGAAATGCTTAGGGATGGCCATACTGATATCAAATTATCGAGTAGGGAACTTGCAAGAAATCAGTTTGAAAGTGTTTCTTATTTCTGAAAAAAGAAAATATTTATGAAGATAATGTTGAGATTTTGTGTACATCTTCATTGTTTTCCTCTTACCAATCTTTTCTTTCCTTTATGTTGTCTTTTTTATACAGAAATTTGTGAGCCATTCTTCAGAGTGTGAAGTACCAAGATTCAATAGCAACTCGACTGTACCACAAGATGTGGTATGTAAGAGAATCTTGCCTCGACCTGGGTCATGCCAACTGGCACACGAACTGTACACTTCACAAAAAGCAGCAACTTGTAGCCATCAGGAAAAACACCAACTGTGTCAAATAAAGGTGAGAAGTGTTATGATTTGGAATTTCTTTTATATACACTGTCCTTTGTCACATTACAAAATCAAAAATTATAGACTGATAACCTTAATAACCTTAAAAATCATGGGGTACTTTTATTTTTCATGAGAATTTTTCATGGAATTATCTATGTTGGGTCATATCACCTGATCTGTAAAATATCACCAACATGACTAGAGTTAATTTTCTATGTGCAGTCGAACTATCAAAATAACATAAATAAAATGAGCTGTAAAGGGTACATGAGCATTTGTCTTCATCAATAACCCACTTCTTGTAATGGCCAAAATTAAACTGATTGAATCTTTGCGCAGCACAAAACGTACGACCATTCGGTACAAGGGTCTGAAAATCACACTATATAATTAAACGACTGTGATCGCTAAATTCGATTCGACAACTAACAGTCATTATTTTCCCACAAAGTGACATTTTCAAGCCCTTTTGTTTTTGAGGGAAGTTCTAAATTAGTATTATCTTTCAAATGCCATTGGAATTTAACCTTTTCATTTTTTGGGCCTGCAAAGGAGACATAGTACCCTTAAAGGCTGTATGTCTGTAATGTCCATTTATATTGTCTCCCTACAGAAATCAAATTGTGTTGTAGAAACTGTCTTCTATACTGTATGTGTAGATCTACAGTGGCCACCTTTGCTGTTTCCCTTAGATACCTTAATAGACAAGTTCGACAGTATATTGAAACTGAGTCCTTTTCATTTGTTTCCCCAGGGAGAAGGCAAGGAGATGGCTGTTGAATGTGACCAAGACATTTGTCCGGGACCAGTATCCCTAGGAACTATTAACCCAGCCATCGGTGTCCTACACTGGGAGGAGCTCAGTGACATGAAGGAACTCCAGGCCCACCTCCAGCACCTCCTCCTCACAGGCAAACCAGAGGCAGTCTTTGGCTTCTGCTTCATCAAGTGTCCCTTGGAGCTACAGGAGGTCCAGGAGGGTGGACAAGATGGGGAGGATGGTCAGGCGTATGGACAGGATGATGTCGATGAGGATGAGGAGGAGGGGCTTGAGGATGGCGTGGAGAACAGTTTCCTGGCATTTGAAAAGGACTACTTCCAGGAGGACGTTGATGATGAACCATGGGCGCAACAGTTGCTATTGCTTCCGTCTAAGCAACAGAACTCTCATAGCAAATCCCAGAGTAGCAGTCCAGGGTTGAACATCAATTTGATCCTGCTAGATTCAGTTTCACATAGCCATTTCTATCGATCTCTTCCTAGAACAGTGCATACGTTAAGAGAAATAAATAAGTTAAAAGCAGGCAGTGTTTTCAACTACAACTTGGTGCAGTCTTTAAAGGGTCGCACCTATGAGAACATCCAAATGCTGTTCTCTGGAGTCATGTACAACCCAGAGGAGCCCTTTGGATCACATGACATGCCCCCTGATCCTGTAGGTACCAAGGTACTTCTGGAAGGGTTTAAGCACATGGGGTATGAAACCCTGTGGATGGAAGATCTCTGTTGGACTTGGGAGTGGGGAATTGCTTATAACTTTGTGGTGCATTCACCAAAGGAGATGCTGAGCTTCCGCTGGCAGAAGCTTCGAGATGCCATGAAGGAGGGGGGAGTGGACCAGCTAGGTTTAGCTTTAGCAAACTGTGAGATCTTGCACAGAAACAACCACAATGATCCTTTCCATGGTCCACCTGCCATCTGTTACAATGGAGAATACCAGCATACTTACATGCTGCAGTACCTCAAGAGTCTTCAGAAAGCCAAACAATCTTCAAGGACTCCATTCTTCCACTACACAGAAACCAATGTTGCTCACGAGGATCTTGGCATGAGAGTCCAGGGACTGGACAAGGCTCTTGCTGATTATCTCACATTTGCAGCATCATTGGACAACACTATGACCATCCTTCTCGCAGATCATGGCAACTCTTACGGGTCATTCATTCATAAATCGGAGGAAGGGCGTATTGAGATGTTCCATCCCTCCCTGTTTATTATGCTCTCAAAGAATGCTGGACGATTCCTCTCCCCGTCTCAAGTCCACGCCCTCGAAGTTAATCAAGATCGGCTCACCAGCATCTTAGACATACACTACATGCTCAGGTCGCTGGCGTACCCAGGTCTCATGACCAAAGTTGCAGAATCCCATCAACACTTTGACATCAACCCAACTGGACTTCTGCAAGAGGTGTCCAAGAACAGGACCTGCGACCACATCCCACGTATCCAACCCAACATTTGCATCTGTGAGGATTATGACTCCAGGGTCTCCAATGACACCAGTAGAGTGATCTTTGCAGAGTTTGCGCTCGGGGAGCTCAACAATGCAATCCAGAACCAGTTTGTAGAGGCGCACCCTGAAGCCAGGAGAGGGTTCGGAAGATGTCAACCTCTCCGAGCTATTAGATTTACCAATGTGCGCGAGAACTTTCATGGGGTAAGTATCTCAAATGTAGGGCTGTCTACTTTGTCAAGAGGTTATGGCAATCAATTCTGTTGTGATGAATAGTTGGGAAGATTTATTTGTAATCATTTATATCTGGGGACTTGATGTGACTTTGTATGTTTTCATACACACAGAGAAGAAAAAAAATACTCATTTCGTAGACCATTGACCACATGCGTGTATATTCAGTAATATGCTCGTATTGAGATTTTAAAGACACCTTGGTAAATGGGCATGAATTACACTATTGATTAATTTACTAGAGACAGTTAAAATGTAATATATTTTTATATTGTTAAAGAAGACCAACCAAGTGGGATAAGAGGATCAGCTTTCTCATTATTTCGTTATACCAACTGTGAAAAATAAATAGTTAGACTGTGACATTAAACTTGCAGAATTTATAGGTACTTTGAATGTCTTTATAATACTTGAAGCTACAAGTAATTTCTTTCATATTCTTTCCTTTTAATATCCCCATTATTTTACTTGTTAGAAATATACTGATACATCTACCGGTAGTTGGATATCCAATTTGTTTCTCACATATGGTTGCTTTTGACCCATTGTCAAGAGGAAAATGGGTGGTTTATATACTGTACATGTATAAAGCTTATTGGATGAGAGTCAGTAGTTAACATGTTCAATAGTATACCTCTCCCTGTTATTTTCAACAGGATGACACAATAGTCATCAAGTTGGATCTGTATGTAAAAGCTGGGGAGAATGCGTCCCAAACCGAGGAGATCTTCTTCGTCACTCTCATGGCTTCCACCAATACTCAGCCGAGAGAACAGCTCCGTATCCTCAGCTACGAACGCCTCACTGCCTACAGTCAGTATGGCGCGTGTGCAGACAAGGGCGTAGCAACCAAACTCTGTGTCTGCTCCCTTGCCAGATTGGATGCTGCCGCGAAGAAGGCCACCGAGTACGTCTCTACCCCAAAATGGCACGAGATCTCGTCATTTTTCAGCGCGCACACTTCAACCGTGAAAGAAGTGACATCCTGCCTGTATCTTTACGAGAGGCGTACACGAACGGAGTTGTGTTAGAAGCATCCTGTGAGTGCAAAGATAGGCTATACTTAGTGGAGATCAATGCAAAGTCGCAGAACATCATTGTTTCCAAAGAGTTACCTGTTAGCATGGTCCTGAAACCAGGCATGAGGACGTTCTTGGTAGCATTTGTGCAGAGCATTCGGAGGAGGACATGGTCATTGGAATACAGTATGCAGTATACAGAACATCGTCTAGTCTGAATAAGTACTCTCAATTACATGTACGTAATATGTGAGTAAATATTTCAGTACCCTTTCCAAAGAAATCTGTTTTTATGAAACATTACTGGTTCAGCTGAGTTTTAAAGAGAATTTGAGTTCTGGTAAGAGGGAAAAATTTGTGATCAGTATCTTTACATTTCTTGTTTTGTATAAAAGAGGTTCCTGTTTGTAGCATGTGTTTTATTTGGTAGTTGGTATGCCACAAAACAATCTGGATTTAGCATAATAAAACCTGTGAATTCAGAAACTGTGAGCGACCTGGCTGAGCGTACACTTCAAATGACAAAACGAGATTTAAACTTATTTATTCACTCAAGATCTATTCAAAATCTGGACGTAGCATGAAAATATTTTGTACATTGTCATGTTGGTCATTATCAAACATGAATGCATTCATGATTCATTTACTCTTGTTTCAATGTATTTAACATCACCAGAGCTCAGTGGCGTAATGAACCCCCCCCCCCAAAAAAAAAACCTCGAAAATCGTGTCATTTCAGCAACATTTGTAAATCACTGGTATCAAATTAGAAATAAACCATGTTTGAATTTTATTTGGGTACGCCAGTGCCAGAACTCAATCTTGACCTTTAGTGACGATCAATTTTGTGTTTATTTAATTGTAAAAGAGTCTCAAATTGCAGAATATCTCTTTGTAAATTATCATGCCAATACACTATCCCCCATATGAATATATCATCTAAATCGGGCGTTTTGCACTTGAGGCTAGTTAAAGTATAATTAGTACTGTAGATTGCCATTTTCACTGTATTGTGAAACTTGCATATGTTGCACAAACTTTTAATTATTTTTTTTCTCCAAGACCAACAGTATTTTAAAAATTGTACATGAATAGAATTTTGTGCTATAAAACTATAAAAGTGTGTACCACCCGCAGAAATTCTAAGAATTCACAAGTATCAGAGGATTAAATTTGCTGGCATATTCATATCATGTTTGTAAGTCTAGTATCTGCCACTTGAAGGCACTGCATAACTCAAGGGCCCTTGGGAAGAGCACTATCAATATTGAGGGTACCCTAGGTAAATACCGGGTACATCATTATTGTTATTATTTTAATACAACATACATACATGCATGTATTATTTATAGTGTTATCAGTGTTAACAATAAGAAATATGTTCATACATGTACATGTACATGTATATTGAGAGCAAATTGAAAGATGTCCAATCTCAATTTCAATCTCACTGTTAGTTATTAAAATGTCAAAAAAGATAGTGATTTTAGAGCTGGAATTTTATAATCCAACAACCTATTGGTGTCTCTGAGCCTCATATGAGCATATTCAAGAGTACCTAGTCATTTGGAAGTATTTATGAATTTTGACAGAAGATGATTTTAATGACTTTGTTTCCCCCCAGTAGGAGCCTTCTGTTGTATAGAAGATACAAAGCATAGAATACTGTATTAATCCAGCATCAGCAATTGCCATTGCCTGTAGATATCTGAGCTTTCAATACAAAATTTAAAAAGTCAAAAACAATGAACAGCAAATGCACAAGATTTAGCTTAAAGATAAAGACCAGTTCTGGTCATGCAATTGCATTGTGAAAGAAACGTTGTGGAATCGATCAGAAAAGGTTGATCATCTAGCATATAAGTATTGGTGTGTACTGCAAGGTTCTGGAATCATCAAAATGATAAGAAATTTGGCCCAGTCTCGGTAAAGTTACAAGCACTGTACACAGAAAGATGTATATGGGACTGCGCGACGGTTTCCCGACTTTCCCGGCAAAATTTGTATCATCACGTATTAGTCAAAGCATATTCTTTCACATGATTGGTAATGAGAGCTTACGTTTAATTTTTTTGAGAGAGGGGCGTTTCCAAAACTGGTCTTTACCTGTAAGGTTTATTTGTTTACACAGTTATTTTGTAAATAATTTCTCATGATTTTTGCGTCCTGCGTACTTAAGATTCTCTTATGACGAATACTGAAAATGGAAGTACGGTATTCAGTACTAAATAGTAAATACTCTACTTAAAAATTATTTTGTTACATTTATTTATTAACATATTACTTGATAAGTATAGGCAGGGTTATAACTACATTGTACATGTATAATGAACTGAGATGGTGCTGCAAAAACATATATTTCTACATGTTCATGAATTCAAACTAGGCTGTAATACACCCATTTAAAATTACCAGTACCACTAAGGGTTCTGCTCATGACATTTTTGTGGTATCACGGAAATTGATGTAAGCAGATTCTGCTACTTACATTACATGTAGCTTCTGTTATTTGGAATTATTGGGCAATTCCAAGCGAATAGTTACCGTAAGACACAAGTCTAATTAGATGTCAGCTATACTTTTGCATGGTTCGAAAAAGTGCTCATGTTAGTATTGATTGGTGGAATGATAGTAAGATCAGATAAATGTAAAAACAAAATAATCATGACAAGCTCAGACATTAAGACTGTCGGTAAAAGGATTACTCAGAACAATTCTTTACCTTTTGTTTCAGTTTGTGAATAAAATATCCTTGGTTTCTAACATTATGATCAATTAATTTTTGAAAGAAATATTGTGGTAAGTTTATTATGATGGGTGCACAAAATATTTATTTAGGAGAAAGAGTTATGCTGATTTTTTCCTACACTGAACAGGAACACCCTATTCTGTTATTTGTGTAGACTATGGTTCCTACCATAGCACTTGTTCATCCAATACTTCAACAATATTGGAGTAAAATTTTAAAAAACTTCACAATTTTTTTTGTTTTACTTGCACCATACCAGTATGTTGATGTACTTTGATTTTAATGTATGTTAAGCACTCCAAAGGAATGTGACTCAAAAGCAGTTGTAAATACATGGACATTGTACATGTAGATTGATGGCATAGATGACAATCTTGTTTTCATGTATGAATGGATAAACTCGACTAGC
Source organism: Mesocentrotus franciscanus (assembly GCA_037976565.1). Taxonomy (NCBI): domain Eukaryota; kingdom Metazoa; phylum Echinodermata; class Echinoidea; order Camarodonta; family Strongylocentrotidae; genus Mesocentrotus; species Mesocentrotus franciscanus. The sequence continues at coordinate 9,220,267 of CP137680.1, read as the reverse complement.
AAGTAGTGCTCAGAATGGTCAGCTTATTGCACTTATTTTTTTCAGTACCGGTAGGCAGGTAGCAAAAGAAAAGAGTATTTAAGAAAAAAACCTAACATTAAATGGTGGATTTTTATGAAACCTTAGCGCCATATCTCCAGTACACAACTCACGACATTAAATAATCTTTTGTTTTGTTGTTTTTGGCTTGCCTGTTTGCTTGTTTGCTTGTCAGAAAATTTATTTCAAGGATTGTTGTTCCCCTTCTTTTACAAAATCCTGGATCCGCCCCTACTAAATGTATTTAGCAGTTGTTGATTACCACAAAAGAATATTGTGAAATCACTCGAGGGGCTTATTGAATGTACATGTATAAAGTAAAGAGATTCCAGTCAAATACACCCATTTTGGATGTTCTATGTATATCTCTTACCACATTGGGTGTGAAATTTGAATGTGCAATACCGCTGCAGTCAAGAATCTATTTTGAATATCACTGTGACGTACAAATATATATCATGTACAATATGTCACTATTTTATTTGTATAGTCAGGAGTTTAGTACATGTCATTGTAATAGTAGAATGTGTTACAGGTCTGCATATTTTTTTTTTGTAGCCTTATGACACACTTGTTATATATGTATATATCTCGAGGTGGGGGGGTGTAAAGGTGAAAGAAATTCTAGAATTTGTAGGTGATTATTTTTTTATTTTTGTGTTAAAGTACCATAACAATCAAAGCAAAATGAAAGGTGAATCACTCATTTGCTTTAATTCTTTTTCTTTCAAAAAAAGCAGTTATCTAGATCTAAGCAGGTTATTCAATGACTTAAATTAAGTGTGATTAATAGTTCTTCTTGCTTTAGTTTAATTATTGTAATAGCATAGTTAAGTAATCATATTTTGTCTATCAATGCATCTCATGTAAATCAAAATATATTTTGTTGAGTTCTATTTCATGAGAGCCAGAAGGGTGTTAACTCACAGGTTCTGTTACATTGAATTTATGACTTTCTGGCTCTTAGCAGCAATGTGTGAATGTACTAAAAATTATGTACACTTTATCTATGTAGTACTAAATTAATGGTAAACTTTGTTATATTGTCAAATAAATCCTTTTGAATATCAAAACACATATGATTCAAGGCTGTTTCATCAGTATGACATTTACAATTTTATTTCATTATCAAATCACCAGGCAATTCAATTTCAATATATACAGTGTACAATGTACAATATGTGAAAAGGCATTTTGGAAGATACTTTCAGGTATTGAAAACTGTAAAATCATCTTCAAACATCATGGGAAATGTTTACCTAACCTCACTGTAGTAGTGCATTAACAAAATCTGAGCCTGTCCAAAAATGAAGAATGAAAAAAGAAGAGAACAGGTTAATTGCAACAACATCGAAGCTACTTGCTTTAAGATTGTAGAAAATCATATAGGAACATGTATAATTCCTCAATGAAACGCCAGGTGATTTTGCTGCTAAATTTGATACAGTTAACCACAGATTATCGTCACATGTCCACATGTGTTACTGTATTCAAAGATTATACGTATACATGGCAAAGTACTATGAAACTTACAACACTTTATATGTGTATAAAAACCTTCATGAAGCAATAGGCAATTAATATCTGAATTATTCGTAGTTTGCTTGCAACAAGTCTGTATGTAAAAAAGATCGCTTCACTGCAGACATTTGCAGCCATTTATTTGATAGAGCAAACTAGAAAACAATGAGTTGGCTAGCTATCTGGATCAAGAATGATTAATGTCTGAAGAGAAAATCCACAGCAAATCTTGCATCTCAAAATAGCACATTTGCAGCACAGATAGAAGGATTTGGAGCAGTGCTGACAACTGTAGTGAAACAAAAAAACTACCTTCTTTTGTAAACAAATTCTGAAGGCATTGAATCCGACAGTAGATTCTCCTGCAGCTAAGAAAATTGCAAAGTTGAGTGTGTCAATAAGTCTCATTTCCAAAAGAAGAGAGCTAGAAAATAAAAAGTGCAAGATATTGAACATTCTTCATGAAAGTATGAAACCTATCCCACACTATATCATTAAGTATAACAAAGATATGGCAAGATTTGAGAGGGAAAATCATGGAGGAGTATTGGGGAAACTTTTCCATTAAGATTATGACTGGTGATAACTGAAATAAAAATTGCGGGGAGTAATAAATTTTATGTACAGAGAGAATGGCTAATCAGTTCCAAATACGACAGATTGTCATAACCTTTTCCATTACTTGAAGCTTGCAAGAGACTGCGATTTCAATTTTACTATTCATTCTTGCATTTGTCACAACTTCACTGAGGAAGATTTTTAATTTCCAAATCTTGTATACCTAACCTAAATGAACTATTTTTTTTCTTCAATATGGCCACAGACAGATCATCTCATGGGCAGTGGGCAAACATTGTATTTACAAAAGTACTATACACATGTATACAGTATTGACAAATCAATTAAACCCTTGGATTATAGGCCAAGGTGTATTCATTATTAATTCAAAGAGAATATCTGATAAAGAAATGTACACATTTTTGCAAAAATATATCGACAGCTAGAAAATAATAATGGCAATAGAGAGAAAAGAAGAAAAAAATGATACACACATCATCTTACATAAATTCTTTAAATGTTCTCTACTTCATCTAAGAAGTGCACAATTGGAAGAAACAACTAGCAATCATGATTAAGGTGGGATTTTTTTCACCACAGTTCAGAATTGAGCTTTTAGTACAGATCCCGACTATCAGCATATTTATACATCGTGAGATATAAATGTAAATTCAGCAGTACTACATATGAACAAGCTTTCCTAAAAGAATTCCCTTGGCTCCTTGATACAATTTATCTGAAAATTCTGTGATTTTAATTTCTTGGAAGAATTTATAAATCCAGACAAATAGGAAAGGTTTAAATGCACTAGAATTGGTGCCTCGGTAGAAAACGAAGCAGCCAACCACTTTAATTATGTTCTTCATAAAAGCTTTATTGGAAGTAATTCCCAAGAGGGTCATGGGAACCCATAGTCTTATAGAGGGTGAGCACAGATGCTCTATTGCGCAAGTTATAAATGTATACATGATGCAGGAATGCTCTCCAAAGCACAGTCAATAACACTAGTATGCTTGAAAGAACTGGCACATGTACAAAGTGCTCACTGAAAGCAACATTTCTTTTATAGAAGGCATTAATTCATCATGTTTACCATATATTTTTTCTTCTTTTGCACTTGATCATACTTATAAAAGAATACATTTATTTTGTTCATTTGCTTTTTTCAGAAGCAATGCATAAAAGGCCACATTTACATCAATGTTTTACCATGACTTCATGTTATATCTCTACAGTCTATTTCACACACACACACAGAAAAACATACAATCACAACAGATCTCACCTAGATTTCCCAAGACTTGAAATATGTAAGCATCTACAACTCCTTTTCAAGCATTAATTTCACTTTCCCAAAATATGTTCAGGAAAATTCCCTCTCCCCAAAGAATTGTCTCTTTTACTTTTTAGTACTATTTATCAGGTCAATCAGACATCCAGAGGTTTGAAGAAGCTGCGGTTGCTAGGACCCAGCAGTTTCCTCTTTCGCTTCACGATCCCCTCATTCTCCAAGTTGGTCAATGATCCCTTGATCCCGGCAACATCACCCTTCAGCGCGTCGGACGATCGCTTGGAAACCCCTTTAAAGGCATTCTCCTTCTTCAATTTAGGTTTGAAGGGCTTGCCAGCATCCACTGAGCCGTTGACAGGGGCCAGGACCTTGCGGGGATGGGGCTTGCTTGGCATCTTGAAGTCCAGTAGGCCAGGAGTGTCTGCATCTGCTTCCGATGCGCTGGTTTCTATGACAACAGTGGTGTTCATCATGTCTGTGTTCTCTATGCTGGTGATGTTGGTGGAAGTCTGCAAGGGAAGGAGTAGAATAAATGTCCATGAATTTTAGTACACTAAAACTTTGTACTAGCTGTTAAATGTACATGTACTTATGCAAAAAGTTAGCTTCAAATGTAACCCAAAGAAAACTGCACTTTCTCTAGATGAAAAAGCATGCTATAACACTCCACATCTTTACAATCTTAATAGAGACTACACCCAAAAAAAGTCCCAATGAAATCTACAATTGTTTTTTTTTTTTAATTAAAACAGCGAAAAGAAAACAAATAAACAAATAAAAAATAAACAAAATGAAACATTATCATGAAACTAAAATTTTGTGGTAGTGTATTTGATTTGGAGGTACAATCAACAAAAAGGTATATGCAACTTCATCCGCCCATGGCTGTTGTAATTTTTTAATAATCCAAGGTATATACCGTTTTGCCGACTAATTTGGTGCACTATAGACAGCGCTATTACTGAGGTGTCCAATGGGTCATTCAACAATACATACCAATCAGCTGATCACAATTGCTCGCCTATGCTACAGTACACTAACAAGAAACTTTAACTATAAATGTCTTAATTAGGCGTAAAAAGAAAGATATAAAAGATTTCTGACCGACCGACCCATGTTTTGGCACCTAAATGGCAATACAACATCTTTTTTTTTAAGGCCTTATTGTCATTACTCATTTCAATAAAAGAAAAAAAAATTGAAACTACTCACCGATTCTGCGCTCTCATTTGGATCATATGAATCGCGACCTTTGTGGTTCTCGCAGGTTGTCGGGTCACACCTGCATGCTTTGCTGCAGGAACGTCCGTTCTTCTTACAGCCGCATGTACCGCGACACTTAGTCCTGCAGCTACATGTCTGTTATGATACACAAGACAGTAACATTCATTAAAGGGAGAGTTGAGTTTTGTTGCAGAGGGCGCTACACAAAATAATTTTGTTGTGAGATAATGAAAAACTGAGTGTCAAATTTGAAAGAACATACAATTTAAATGACAAAATCATCTTTGTTTGATTAAAATCGGTTCAGAGATGGCTGAAATATCCATAAATATAACGATTTCTAATATTTATGGTGCCCCACAAATATTCGATAATTTGAACCAGCCGTTGAAAAAACAAGATATCGCCTTATACGTTTTATTCCAGCCAATGCTGATGTAGGCTTTTTGTTGGCTTGTTTGTGTTGGTTACAATACGCACAACCAGCCGGCCCGTGTATTGTTATTATTAATTAATTAATTAATTAACGGTCACAATATTTTTTTGAAAGTGGAGCTGAATTGATATGATCCTATTGGCTAAATTTCACACATTTTGGGGTCTAAAATTACCTTCATAGCAATTTTAGGCCCTTAAAGAGCATTAGAAATGTCATAAATAAGAATAAGAGCAATAACCATGCACTTTGAAGGCATTTGCGGTCTGAAACAAGAACTCAACTATCCCTTTAAAAACAGATAAAAAACAAGCATGAACAACCAAGATGAAGACCCATTAAAGTTCAATTCAACCTTGACAGCAGGTTGCTTTGAAGGAAAGCAGAATCATCAGAGAAACAGATTGATGAAAGTGGGAATGAAATCAGGCAAATAATAAGAAAGGTATGAATTTTTACAGGTTGATACGGGGGTAAATCTGTAATGTCTTTGTAAAGGAGTTTCAGACAACAGGGTAAGTTCATTAGAGCAAGTGTTACTATACCTTGGCTCGAGATGTCTTCCTCTTAACGGGGGTTTCCATCCAGTCCGATTCTGAATCGGGACTAAACTCTGAATCACTCTCCCCCGCACTAAAGAATTCCTCCAGAGTGACACGTTCTACTTTTTTCGCTTTTGGAACTGCTGTTGACCTCTGCACATAGCACAATTTCAAGAAGAAAAAAGAAGGGGGACAATTTACTTTTTTTAATTTACTTTGAAGAAAGACCAAAAAAAATCTAGATTTGTAAATCCTGTTTGTATTCACGTATTTCCATGTTAGTAACCCTCAAAAACTAATCTAGTGTCATTGAAATAGAATCAACCATCTGTGCGGATCATACATTCTTATGTTCTAAATCGTAGACAAAAAGATCATTAAGAAAAAAAACATCCTGAAGGAAAATATCCGGTTCTCTGTCTCTCACTCTGTCTCTCGCTTTAAGGCAAAAGTGTTAAGATATACAAGTAATGGGCATCTAGTAAATTACTAAGCAAATACCAAAACAGTAGATTTTGTTGAGATACTGTGTAACAGCAGAGCAGTTATCCTTTTAAATTTTCCTCTATTTTTTCAAATGTACATGTACCGGTATGTTTTACATGTTCTATACACCTTGTACAATGTGAAAATCAAAAAATAGAAATCTAGCTACTACATGTAATGGACAATTAGCTAGAATGTGGATTTCTACACATATGACACAACAGAAATACTTATAGAAAGTTACCTTCTTCTTAGGTTTAATTTGAGGGATGGGTGAGGCCTCTGGGGATGTAAGAACAGGCATGAGTGCAGACTTCTTCCCCTTGTATGTCGCTACAGTCAGTTTCTATGGAAACAATAAAAACAAATTAAATGGAAGGTCATCTGAAGTAACCTGCTTATAATCAATTACTTTTCAAGACATTTGACCCGTATTTGCCCTCTACCCAATCAAATGGTGAAAGGAGGGGGGAGAGAAAACACAGAGAAAAGAAGAGAAAGGTAACAAAAATATGATTTAAGATGATTTGAGCCCCTTCCAAACCCTCTCCACACTTGATGGCCTTATTTTCTCACATTTCATCAGCCTCAAAATTTCCACCCCTCTCAAAGAGATCAGTGCCCCCTCAGTGATGGACCAACACTACACGGATCTCAAAAGCACTTTGGAAGTACATAGTGACAAGTATCATATTGTTATGTGTACTAATACAAAAGCAGAACACTGTTTTCATTTTCTTTAAGGTTTGCTTACCTTCTTGAGTTCATCATTCTCTAGTATCGTCTCTTGAAGCTGTTCATGTATGGACTTCAACTCCTCAATCTGCTCCTCCTAGGATCACAAACAAACAAAAGCACAAATAATGAGGACATTCTGAATCTCCAAAAGTGGACTCACACTTTGATGACTGACAGGACTTACGTAATGTGTATACAATTCAATAACTACAGAAGATCGATACTCAATGGAGAAATATATAATGATAACTACTTCACTCCAGCCAAGCTGAGTGCTCAGCAATCTCTGTTTATAAGGCTCTTTCACATATACATGTACCAAGGTCAACCACAGTGCTTTACTGTGGCGGCTTTTTGTCTACTTAATGAGTGGCAGGTAGGAATGAAAAAAGTAAGTACACACACCAATGGTCCTATGTGTACTCACTTTTATGTGTGTTACAAGATACAAGAATGTGAGGGCAGTATGTATAAGTACGTTTACAAAATCCCTGCGGGTAACATCTGCAGTTTACAGCCGCATATGTGAACAAGCATTCAGGATATACTACATGCATATAAAGCAATTTTAAATGGAATGTTTTCTCAAGGGAGGCTTGAATGTTTTTGCAGCCTGCAAAATTCACAGGCACATTAGGGGTATTTCATCGAGTCTAATGTGATCAAACTGTGACTCATTACACATTAGGGACTTTTAGATTTTACACGACGAGAACGTGGACTGCCACGGTGACATCCTTTTAAGGTAATGTGACGTCCTTTTAAGGCACTGCCGGGCACGGGCCAGTGCCTCGAAAGAATGGCACACGTGGCAGTCCACGTTCTCATCGTGTAAATCTAAAAGTCCCTATTGAAACTCATGCAAGACGGACTTTAACATCAACGTGAACTATGTAATAGATTCTGACCTGGAAATGAAGTCTTTGTTTGAGCATGCTCTCTTCTCCACTCATCTTCTGTTCAGATTCGTCCACTTTGTCAGAAGCTGATGAGAGCTGAGTCAGTAGATACAGGATCTATAAGGAAGAACCAGAATGGACAGGACATAAAAGTAATGTTTATATCCTTCATTAATGGATGTATACCATGTACAAGGAAACATGAACAAGAAGTACAGATTACATAGGGGACATGATCCCAAGAGCACAGCTAAGAGTATGCCCCAACAATAAAACTACAGTTTAAAAAATAGTAGCAAATGGAAAACTAGCAATTATAGGAAGACTAAATGCCAATGGTATCAAAAAGTATGACAAACTCTAAAAGATCCTTTTCCCTAAAATGAATGAAATCACAAATACATTTTACCTGCAAGTAATTATCAATGTTCTCAACTACCACTCTCTATGCCAAAAATCAACAAAATTATAACACAAACAACCGTTCTCAAATTTCAAAGTACACCCTAAAACAAGAAAACTGCAGTAGGTTTAAAAGGAGACTTCATTCTCACCTTGTCTTCATGAGCTCTTTGTATTTCTGTCCTTTCTCTCTCATAAGCCATCTTCACCTCGTCCATCTCCGTCTCCATCTCTTCCTTGTCTTTATGTGCATCATCAAGGGATGACTGGTGCTCTGATAGCTTGCTCTGTAGGACACCCATCTCTACCCGTGACAAGGTGGCCTATGTGCAAATTAGATATGAGTTAAATTAACTTTTCTTCACTCATCCATTCACTCACTCAACCCATCACCGATTCATCAAATCATTAATCATTCCTCTATTCCTTCATTCACTATTGATTCCTTCATTCCTTCCATTTGTATAAATTTTGCATTGATTATGGAGTTTTTACCTCAAATTTTTAAGATAGTATAACACAAATGGGTAAAATAGTAAATTATAAAAGGTTATAATGAAGATTTTAAGATGAGAAAGTCTACAAAACATGAAATCTAGTGCTACTGGTATTAAGAAGTTTGGTCTCCACTCTCCAGCAAGTACATTACCTCTAGAAAATCTAATCGCCACACAGTGCCAATTTAGCCCCTGGGCCAACTTAGCTGACAGCGAAAGAAATACCAATCCATCTATAACAAATTTAAGGTTTAGATATTCTAAATGCTGAGGATGGACATTTCTTCATAGTCAAATTAGATATTGAATAGAATGTGAAAAGATGCAAAGAGATTGACTTACTGCCTCCATGAGTCTGTCAATGCTGCATTTAGCTTCAGGCATACTGGTGATGTGATGCCATCTATTCGTCTGTGACTTCTCATCTGCAGAATAGTGAAAAGTAAAACAGGAACGGATGAATAAATGTAAAGAAGAGTAAATAAGAACGTGAGAATGCAATTTAAAGTAGGAAGGCCCAACTAAAACAGACTGTTGTCTTTTTTTAATAATCCAAGGTATAGACCCAACTATGATTTATATCTCTCTTGTGGCTTCCCTGTACACATAATTTGTTTCCCTACATCTCCAACATAAAAGTTGTATTTCCCTTACATATGACAGGCCTTGAACTGATGAACATTTCCACTTTCATAGGCAGGCATTTTATGCCAGTTAGAGTGGCAACAACAACAACAACAAAAAGAAGAAAGAACATGGTTGCATTGTGCATTGGCCTTATACTTTGTCTTTGAGAGAGAGCAGATTGCAGCATTTGAGTAAAGCATGACAGTGAACCATTTTGTGGCATCTGGGTAATTTGCCACCTACATGTATGTGCTTTAATACTACACTTTTGCTAATTACATATACAATGTATGAGACATATACAGTGCGTCCCAGAAAAAACGAAACCGAGAAGTATCGATGTTTTATCATAACTTAGTCACAACTATAATTAATAAATGACACGTATTTGTAAAGCGTAGAGTCTCCTCTTTCATTTGGTGCTACTCAAGTGATGCATATTTCACGCATGAGTGATTAAAAGCAATTTGAAGGAAGGAAACAAAAAAGTCATTTGGCGGGCGGTATCTGAATTTCAAAGAAAAAATTACATTTATGGAAAGTTCATTTTCTGCCCTTTCATATGACACCTGAATCAGGAAAAATGAGCCAGGAATAACAAAGTTCTATTTGTTTAAAGTAATGCTTGCATTCCCATAATTTATCAAACAAATACGTTTTCACTGGCTGCCTGCCCTAACAACACAGAAAGAAGACTCAGTTTCGTTGACGATCAGCCATGCATGAAGACTTTTGATAACTCTCTTTGTTGCTACGGCAGGCAGCCATTGAAAACGATTTAGTTCAATCAAATTATGGAAATGCAAGCATTACTTTAAACAAACAGAACTTTGTTATTCATGGCTCATTTTTCTGATTGAGGTGTCATATGAAAGGGCAGAAAATGAACTTTATAGAAATGTGAATTTTTCTTCGAAATTCAGATACCGCCCGCCAAATGACTTTTTGGTTTCCTTCCTTCAAATTGCTTTTAATCACTCATGCGTGGAATATGCATCATTTGAGTAGCATAAAGCATAAAATGAAAGAGTAGACTCTAAGCTTTACAAATACGTGTCATTCATTAATTATAGTTGTGATTAATTTATGATAAAGCATCGATACTTCTCGGTTTCGTTTTTTCTGGGATGCACTGTACAGCAGAGTTAGAAACAAGGAACTCACCATTGTCAGCGTCCATGATTTTCTGCTGGAGATCCGAGATCTGGGCATTGCGTAGTTCAATCTCTGATCTCAGCTCATTCAATCTCATTGACGCTGGCTTTCCACTTGGTTCCTACAAGATAAAATGACCAAAGACATATTCAAGGTTACTCATTTTGGACTGCAGTTGCGTATTCTATCAATTTTCTATTTGCAACTTGATTGTGAAATGCTGCCTCGATTGATTAAATCAGAACTTTTCAGAGTAAACAAATGGTATTGCTTCAATGTGAATATCTTAATAAAACAAAAGCTTCTTTCGGACATTAAGCAGTATCCTGCCTCAAAAACAACTGCAGCAGCAGCAAAAATGTCACGTACAAGTAGTGTACACATATATTGCCACAGATAGACAAGAGTTTGCATATGGGCCATTGTAAGGCTTTTTTTTATTTCTTTTTTTTATCCTTCTTGCTTTTCATTTAAACATTTCTGTGTTTTTTTCTGCAACATTTTATATAGGCAGTTTACATTTGTGGAAGGGGCTTAAGAGACAAACAGGATTGGAGGATAGTTCCTTCCATGTTTGAATTTGAAATTAAATTTCACAATAACTAAGGCAATGTAGCACAATAATCTAATATGGTCTTACCTGACTGTTACCCTGTGGTGTTGATTGTGATCTCTCCAGTCGCCCGATCTCCTTGGATAGGGTCTTTCGGTCATTGAGTAGTGAGGCTAGATGCCTCTTGGCTTCATTCACACTCACTCTTACCTCAAGCTCATGGTCAATCCAGGACTACGGTGTGGAATATAGAAAGATCAAATACAGTAAAACCATCAGGATAAATACAAATTCACTAACACATGTGATAATAATAATAATCTGGATTTATAAAGCACTTAATACGAAGTTCTATCCCTAAGCACTCTACAGATATCATTACCCCGGGCATCGGATTCATTCCTGCACAATGTGCACCATCTCCACTCCCTGGGGAGTATTCCTACCATATGGTCACTGTTAGGGCATATAGAAATTACTAACACAAAGACTTTCATCATCCTAACAGGCCCCATTTTTCTCCTGGGTATGGAGTGGCAAATGTAGATTAACGCCTTGCCAAAGGACATCGGTGCTGTGTCAGGGATTGAACCTACGACCTATGCATTTCAAGTCAAGTGCCTCTCGACTACGACACATTATGCATAAAGTTAATTGGGATAACTTCACACAACAATGGTATGTTTCTGGCAGTGGGAGTGGTGAGGTTTAGCAAAGGAAAACTATAGGTTGGACAATATGTGAGGAAGGAGAAAAGGAACGCAGTGAATTGAATTATTCATCAACGTAAATAAGTTCTTCCCTTCTTCCAATGAAGATGTTCCTTTTCATTTTCACCTTGGAAACCCCCAAAATTGTAGGAGGGTATATTTGAGAAAACCCATGAATTAAATCAGTCATTGGTATAAATAAGTTCTTCCCTTCTCCCAATGATGTGCATGTATGTGTTTCCCTTTTATTTATAGTGCATTCATGTCTTTTTAGCCAAATCAACGACTAGTCAGGTGGCTTAGCGTCAAATTTATCGATTATCGTTACTTGCCGGATAAAAGCACCATTTTTGGTACAGGGCTTCCTTAGGACTTACTAAACGATATTAGGCTAGGAGCCCCCGGCAAACATATCATATAAGGGTGTGGGGCGGGGGCGTGGCCTCGTAGCCCCCAAATAATTTAGAAGGTAATATAACATTTATTTGTTGTTGTACAAATGCCATTTTTGGTACAGGGCTTCCTTAGGACCTACTGAGCGATTATAGGATAGGAGCCCCCGGCAAGAATATCATATAAGGGTGTGGGGCGGGGCGCCGTAGCCCCCAAATAATTTAGAAGGTAATAAAACATTTATTTGTTGTTGTACAAATGCCATTTTTGGTACAGGGCTTCCTTAGGACCTACTGAACGATATTAGGGTAGGAGCCCCCAGCAAGAATATCATATAAGGGTGTGGGACAGGGGCGTCGCCTCGTAGTCCACAAATAATTTGTAAGGTAATATAACATTGATTTGTTGTTGCACAAACGCCATGGGCCCCAAATCACACATATATGAATATGTTTGCCGGGGGCTCCTACCCTACCATCATTCAGCAGGTCGTAATGAAGTCCTGTACCAAAAATAGCATTTGTACAACAACAAATCAATGTTTTATTACCTTACAAATTATTTGTGGACTACGAGGCGACGCCCCCGCCCCACACCCTTATATGATATTAGCGAGCTTTCGATTTAGGCACCCGACGTGGGCTACTACGAGTTACTGGAGCGTGGAGACGTTGCGCAGCTCACGTCCGTTCCCTTCGCGGAAGTGCTTTCGATTTTTCACGACGGGGCTTTCGTCGGTCACGTGACCAATTTTCGAGATCAGGTACTAAATTCACAGTGCACGAAAATCTGATACGAAGAATAACATAAGGATGAGAGAAAGAGATAGAATGATAAAAACAAAAAATAACATAAGAGAAGGTAATAGAGGGAAGAAACAAAGAATAACATAAGGAAAGACAGAAAGAGAAATTGTTAGAATGATAAAAAACAAAGAATAACATAAGAGAAGGTGATAGAAGGAAGAAACAAAGAATAACATAAGACAGAAAGAGAAAGTGATAGAATGATAAAAATAAAGAATAACTTAAACGAAGGTGATAGAAGAAAGAAACAAGGAATAACATAAGGAAAGACAGAAAGAGAAATTGATAGAATGATAAAAACAAAAAAATAACATAAGAGAAGGTAATAGAAGGAAGAAACAAAGAATAACATAAGGAAAGACAGAAAGAGAAAGTGATAGAATGATAAAAATAAAGAATAACATAAGAGAAGGTGATAGAAGGAAGAAACAAAGAATAACATAAGGAAAGACAGAAAGAGAAAGTGATAGAATGATAAAAATAAAGAATAACATAAGAGAAGGTGATAGAAGGAAGAAACAAAGAATAACATAAGGAAAGAGAATGTGATAGAATGATAAAAACAAAGACTAACATAAGAAAAAGTGATAGAAGGAAGAAACAAAGAAAAACATAAGGAAATTAAGACAGAAAGAAAAAATGATAGAATGATAACAACAGGGATACCGAGGAAACTGCACCCACGTTGCCGTTTTCACGACGACGGGGATTCACAGAAATTGCCCCCGACTCCCGTCGTGTGATTTGGAAGGGAACGTGGGCCCAGAAGCTCGCACATGCGCAGTTGATAAATATGACGTCACGCGTCGTAGCCCACATCGGGTGCCCCTGTCCCACACCCTTATATGATATTCTTGCTGGGGGCTCCTACCCTAATATCGTTCAGTAGGTCCTAAGGAAGCCCTGTACCGAAAATGGCATTTGTACAACAACATATAAATGTTATATTACCTTCTAAATTATTTGGGGGCTACGAGGCCACGCCCCCCCACGCCCTTATGATATTTTTGTCGGGGGCTCCCACCCTAATATCGTTCAGTAGGTCCTAAGGAAGCCCTGTACCAAAAATGGCATTTGTACAACAACAAATCAATGTTATAAAATTTTGGGGGGGCTCCAAAAGACACCCCCACCCCCACACCCTTAAAATGAATTTTTTGCCGGGGGCTCCTAGCCTAATATCGTTTAGTAGGTCCTAAGGGAGCCCTATACCAAAAATGGTGATTTCATCTGGCAAGTAACGATAATTTCACTAAGCCACCTGACTAGACCTATGATACAAACTCAAACTTTTGACAGTTGTCACTTTCTTTTCTTTTTCAGTGCTTTGGGTAGCAAATTATGTTTGTAGTAATACTAGTAACGGTTGTTTTTCCTTTATTTACATTAAGTTACATCTATACACCAAGGTGCATTTTGTTCTAATGGAAACTATTTGAAGAACATATTTTCATTCTCACCTTAATCCTCTTGCCCATGCCTTCTAGTCTATTGGTATCATCCGTCTTGCCATTCCTAGCTTTACTCTTCTTCTCAAGAGCATCTTTCAAGCGTCTATTAGCAGCTGCTGCCTGCATTACAAAGAAACAAAGACAATAAACAATTCATTGAAACAGATAATCATAACAGTCTTTGTGAATTCCTTTTCAGTCACATTTAGCACATTCTGTTTAAGTCACAAGGGTTGCGGCCATGTAGCTTATCCAAACAGGAGCAAAACAGAGCCATTGATTAGGAGAGTTTGGCCAGTCCAGTTCGAGTTGGGCACAATATGGTGAATATAACTTTGTTGTGCAAGCACACAAAAAAAGAATATATATGCCATGATGTGATAAAGAGAAACAGATTTGGCAAAACTCTGTGTCTAGATTACTCTAGAGCATACTCCTGTTTTGAGCAGTGATCCCTTAGAATACCCCAGACTTAAATTTCTGTAGAACTCCTGGAGCAGGATGCTCTGGTGCTCTCCAAGTTAAGTTTTCTTAACTTGAGCGGATATTGCAAACTATATGTGATCTCACAATGACTGTTAATCAGATGGGATTAGAGTTTAGACCCCCCAAAACGAAGAAATAAAACATGCCAATAAGTAAAGATCGATATGTCACTTACCTCCTCCATCTTCCTCCGAAGTACATTCTGGGTCTTCTGGTTCTGACGTTCCAACCTTGTGTACTCAAACTGACGCTTGCGATCCTACACAGGCATTAGAGAATATATAAACATAAATTCAAATTATTATTTTTTCTTTACATCTTATTGACGCATAAAACACAGAGCTATACAACCCTATATATTTTGTGCATGTATGTGATATTGGTATTTAGGGGTTCTGAAAATAATATATTTATACCTTGCTTGATATCATGCATCTCTAACATATTCTCCATAAAAAAGGTACAGTGAGAATAGACCTACTTTTGCTTTGAGCTGTAGTACTTCCTTATCCTTGGTCCGTTTCCATTGCTGGAATCTGCCGGTGTCTTCTTTCATCTGTTTCATCAGTCTCACCCTGGCTTGTTTCATCGACTGCACAGAGAAAAGGTCAAAGGTCAACTGTCAATAACTTAGAAGTTAATATGAAGTTACTAAGAAAGCATTCAGTTGGTGAACTGACATATGCTCTAGCAATATTTGATCAAGGCTTTATTACTTTTTATTTGGGGTTGGGGTAATGGTTGTGATTGGGTTTTATGTTAGGTAAACGGTTATGATTTGGTACCAGTGTTTGGTCCAGAGTAAAAGATCATAGAAATTTGACTAATATATAAATATATATATATATATATAAATATATATATATATATATATATATATCTAGAGAAAGGTTATATAGCATAGTATTAATTTGTTCATACCCCAATCTCATTGTTGAGTTTGCCGACAGTTAGATCGCTCTTCTCTTTGAGTTTGACGAGCTTGGCTTGTGAGTTGATCTTCTTCTTCAACTCACTAAGCTGTGCCTCCAACTCCTGCAATCTCTTACGACGCTGCTCACTCAACCTACAAAAATACATATATATCATTATATTTTAACCAGCGTCAAATCACTCATTTTATAATTCTCTCTATTCAGTCTATAAAACAATCAGTACAAATTGATCAATCACTCACTCTACAAGACAGTTAACAGCATCAATTCATCATTCACTCAACCT
The DNA here is from genome assembly GCA_037976565.1 of Mesocentrotus franciscanus. NCBI lineage: Eukaryota > Metazoa > Echinodermata > Echinoidea > Camarodonta > Strongylocentrotidae > Mesocentrotus > Mesocentrotus franciscanus. Next base: position 9,204,232 of record CP137680.1, on the reverse strand, counting down.
ATAAAACAAACAGCATGAAACGATTGTTTATTTTACATAAGTGCTAGGAAGGTAAACAAGCAAGTGATCTCTCAATGGGAACTCATCTTTCAGTCGATTCAAGGGAATGTAATTGAAGAGGACACCTAGTACCTTAACTCCTAGTTTACCCTAGGATCATCCCTGCATAAACTGAGTGATACTTGCTTACTTTGGATATCTCAAAAAGATTCCTTGTGAGAAATCTGGAAACCATAGGGTTAAATTTTACACCAAGCTATAAAAGAAATAGAAGATTTAAAGAGAAAAAAATCAGACCATGGTTCTATTCAATAAACTATAGGAAAAATTGTTAAATCTATGTATAGCATATATAAATATCAAACATCCATCTATCAAATTTCCTGATTTTCTACCTTCAATCTAGAATCAACACATTATAATGCAACTGAATGCTGATTAAAATTAGTGGCTTGCAAACATTTAATACTTCAATCTACAGTACATGAGACCTATCATTTCTTACTTGTAAGTGTTTGCATTTGACAGTACATGTGACCTATCATGTCTTACTTGTTAGAGTTTGCATTTGACTTGGTTGCAAAGAGTTCATGGCTCAAGGTCTCCTTCTCCTTTGACAACGTGTTCACCTGGTCTTCCAACTGCTTCATCGTGGTCTGCATTGATTGAACATAAAGTGTGATTTGGTTTTACATTACACAATACAGCATGTCTCTGATTACATCAGTGAATCACAATCAACCCTAAAAAGACAAAGGGACAGATCGAATCCCTCATTGTGCATTTGCTACCACATGTGCAAAGCAATAGTTAGGGTCATCATGAAGTAATTGTTGAAAAACAACAGGTCTTCCGATAGAGCATCTCTTGTGAAATGTAAATTTTGGACATAATTCTCCACAGCTTAAGCAGAAATCCTGCCAAATGTTACTGACATTGCACTTCGTATTCCATTTGACTAGAGTTATGAAATGAAACTGACAAAACATGTTAAGTTTCGTGAATATAGGGGGCTATTATTGTTTATAACAAATGGCTCCTGCTCAGTGTATAACTAGAGATTCTTTCTAAATTTGCTGTAGTAAACAACATTCCCTAACAAACTTTAAAATCATAATTTATTGTATTTTGTAGACCTATTTTCAAGTTTTCAAAAGCTGAATTGCTCACTACCCCTGCTATTAGCAGGGGTAGTGAGCAATTCAGCTTTTGAAAACTGTACTGTTTAAAACAGTACATGAATCTCTTCATGGAGTAATCAACTCCAAATGCAGCATCAATGTAAACAAAATAATAGTCAATAGATTAATTTTGACAAAAAGAAAAACTTGCTCTGACCTCATACTGTATCCTCATGACTTGCATTTTCTCATCACTCTGTCCCATGGTCTGGGCAAGCTCCTGCTTCCTAGCCAGAGCGTGGTTCAGCTCATGAAGCTCCCTGCTGAGGGCTGCCTGGCGAAGGGCATGGGTCTTAGTGATATCCGGTGTGGAAGAATCCTCGCCTTCAGGCCGCGGGGAGGATCCACTAAATTCCGTCTCATCAGATGAAGTAGCGGCAGTCTGTGGACAAAGCATGTTAATATGAAGCTAATGGTTGAAAATCAGTTTACAGTTTTATAGGCATCTACAAAAAACAAAAAACAAACAAAACAAAAACAAGACAATTGCAAAGTATCATCCAAATAAAGAAAATACTAAAACAAAACAAAAAATAACAAATTGTAAGACATGTATTTCCCTCAAAATTAGATATTACTGGCAAGTCACTTCACACAACTCAGTTTCTATGTTCTTTTGCAATGGCAAATGAACATAAAGCACAATTTTCTTTTAGACCAAATTTCTCTTAAAACTTAAAACGACAATCCTCTTTTTAATGTGAATCTGTCCAAGCTTTTTTTCTTTCTTCTAATACTGAAAATACAAGTACATTTTGATCACATGAAAGAACTTCAAATTGTAGCACTACTACTAACAATACAGGGATACCATTCAATCACATTGAAGACAATCCTAGACAAGATGGAGCCCTGTGTGATCTACACAAAGCCTGGGAAAGCCTGAACAGAGAGCTGACAGGACTTAAAATCAGGCAAAGACTGAAAAAAGAGCATTGGTGACAATTCAAATTAGCTGATATCAAGTCTAGTAAGGAGTTAAATACATGCATAGGATACTTACTGTAGGTCTAGACTCAGCATCACCATACAGTGCTTCAGCCTTCTCCTCCTCCTCCTGCTGATTCTCTAAATCTGCTATCTTCTGTTGAAGATCTTTCATGACCCCTAGCTGCTCTTTGACCTTTGACATGTCATGCCCAGCGCCTCCCTCGGCGATGGTCATGTCAAGGGCTCCGATGCTCATGTTAGCGCTCGCTCTGAGCTCCATAAGTTTTTGTTTTAGCTTTTCTTTGGTCATCTCGGCCTAAGAGGTAGAACAATGGAGTATTAAAACGTATTTTTATCACTTAAGTATGAAAAACCACTCATCTAAAACCTCAGATAACACTCAAATATGATCTACTCTATGCTTCCTCCCTACCCCCCCCCCCCCCCCCCCCCCACTCTCTCTCACTCTTCTTTAGTTTTTGAACAATTTATAGAAGATTTATAGGTCTCATTTTCATAACAATGAAAATTCAATATAGGAAAAAAGGAATTATATAAGTTGATTGAAATCCATACACCCTTTTTTTGAGACACAAAAAGCTGAAAACAATTTATATTTTCTGTTTTGATAACAATAATATCACCTAATCCTACAATAATTTACATTTAACACTAATCCATGCCATGAAAATATATGTTTAACAAAAAAAGGTTATGTACATGAAATACTGCCTATTTAAATTGCCCACTAGATCTCTCTCTCTATCTCTTCTATATCATCTTTCTATCCTTTTTTTTTCTTCTCATAGATTTAAAATAATGATAATACTAATAATAATGTACTTACTAGGATAACCTTTTCATACATCTGAGTGGTTTGGTCAATGGATGCCTGCAATTCATTGGAAAGCTTTGTGTTTTCAGCCTATTATAAAGTATTGGAGAAAGGAGAAATAAAAACAAAGAAAGAATTTGTATTTAAATATTCTTTCAGTTCAAGTAAAAATTACTCTTAAACTCTCAAGACATTCTTAGAACAGTTTAATCTTTTCTATTATAAACCTCACTTTAGAAATCTAGCCATCTGATTGGTCGAAATTGGAGTCGTGATTTCAAGCCATGCCCAACTCACAGGGCATAGCAATAGCCCACAGGGCCTAGTTAAAAGTTTCTACCCTCCGCCTCATTATCCTGCGATTCCCATTGGTTTACTGCGATCCCCATTGGTTTGCGTGTTAAAATTGTCTACGTGCGAGCACGGACGCCATATACAGTGCTCTTTGTCTGCGATTCCCAAATGATTGAAACTTTCACTCGAAGATTAAGCGAAGATTAACAGACAGTGTTTCAGATTTTCTGTGATGTTTTAACAAATTTTTACTCACTAAAAGTCTAAGGTAAGAATTCTTGGTAGATTTTTGTTTTAATTCGGCATATAAAGTCATATCGACTGCTTTAATACTCGAGGACTAGCTGTTTCTATACTGGCTCGCGGGATAGTTGAATCCCCTGCTATCACCCTCGCGCGCCGCCCACCCCGGCGCGCCTCAGGGTGATAGCAGGGGATTCAACTATCCCTTGAGCGTATAGAAACAGCTAGTCCTCTCGTAGCAGTCGATATAACTATACTATAATCCACTGAAGAAATCATTTCACCATTACCACTAAATTTCAATGTACAATGTATGGATCTAAATGTATGGATCTAAATGTCTAAATGTTTTTGCAAAAAGAAAAGTGAAAAAAAAATAGATGGAACTTTGAACTTTGCGCAGTCGAAAATGATGCCTCCACCAAAGAGCCATTTTACAAACCAAAACAGAAGCAATTTTTAAAATTCAAGTTTGATTGTAGTCCATTAACAGGTTCTCAGAATATCGTGATTACAAGCTATTTTTCATATTCATGTATGACCCTTTGATCTTTGACCCCATGACCCTAAAATCTAATCAGTTCATTGGCTCTGCAAGATACATACATGTGTTGAGTTTGATAGTAATCCATCTATCGGTTCTAATGATAATGCGATCACAAGCTATTTTTGCATACATAATGAGCCCCATGACCTTTGACCTCATGACCCCAAAACCTGATCAGTTCATTGGCTCAGCAAGATACATACATGTCTTGAGTTTGATGGTAATCCGTCAATCGGTTCTGATGATAATGTGATCACGAGCTATTTTTGCATACATTATGAGCCCTGTGACCTTTGACCCCAAAATCTAATCAGTTCATTGGCTCTGCAAGATACATACACGACCTAAGTTTGGCAGTAATCCATCAATCGGTTCTTGAGATAACGCGATCACAAGCTATTTTTGCTAACATAATGAGCCCTGTGACCTTTGACCTTGTGACCCCAAAATCTAATCAGTTCATTGGCTCTGCAAGATACATACACAACCTAAGTTTAGCAGGAATCCATCTATCAGTTCTTGAGATAACGCAATCACGAGAACGGGATGGACAACCCGAAAACATGATGCCTCCGGAGGCATAAAAATCATCTACAAACGATTCAAATTGGATTTGAGGTGAACTTTTGAACTGGAGCATCTCCAATGTAAATTTCATTCCTTCTTGTTTACAGATTTTAGCCAAGAGATAACTCCCTGGTAGATGACTTGTACATTTCTTCATTCCAGTAATGTACATATCACCAAGCTTGCTATTGTTAAACATACTCCACGGACCCGTTTCACAAAGCCTTTTTTCAATGACAAATGATAAAGGTCAGTGACAAATCTGCTGATAACCAATCAGAAGCAAGGATTTCACTAGCTTATAACAAAAACTGTTACCGTATTTGTGACTGATGACAAGTTTTGTGAAATGGGGCCCTGGTGTGAATTTCACACTGATGGTATGTCCTGTGTAATATACAACCTGTGAATCAACTGTACCTGAAAAGTTGAATGACCTACTTCTCTATCAGCCTGAAGGTCATTTTCACAATGTATTTTCTTCTCTGATTTAATTTTCATTGCAAATGTAAGACCATTTGAACAGGGAAGGATTTGAAATCCATTTTTCCATAGGAATCAGTTCGCATTATAAAGTACTTGCCAAAGTATGTTCTCCACTAATTTTATTTTCATTACACATGTATGAACAGTTAGAACTGGAAAGCATTGGAGAATCTGAAGAGTATTTTTATGAAGGAATAAATTTGCATGATAAAGTTATTTTCTTTGTTAATTTTATTTAAATTACAAATGAATGAACAGTTTGAACAGGAATGGATAGAAATATCTAAAGTCTATGTTTCAAAATGAGTCAATTTGCATTATAAAATTCTTGCCTTTGAAGGCTGTAATCTCATTTTTCTGTGGGAAATCTCTGTAAATCATGTTGAAAACTCCTTGATAATGATTGCTCTTTACATATGTTTTTAATGCATATCATGTTATCGCCAGGGAAACTGGGAGACATTTTGGTAGATATTCATTTCATTTTAAATAAAGTGAAATTGAAGACTTGTATTGTATATTTAAGAGTGCATAATAGGATTTAGTTTATGATATATATGCTATACTGCTTATCTAGTAACAGTCAAACACAAAATTAATAATAAAGCAATGCAAATGTACCTTTCATCTATTATCTCCCAAAACAAGCATATTTGCGAGGAAAAAATAAGATGAATGGATTGCTCACCTCAAGGGACTTGTTTCTCTCCAATAAGGTCTTCAGATCTTGACCTCCTTCCATACTAAAATAAAGAGGACAAAAATCAATTTAGTTGTATATGAAAGGAGATCAAAAGGCAGATAAATAACAAATAAAGGGATCAATGTACCAATACAATTATTGTGCTGGGATTGCAATTATACATTATCACAAGTTCACAACACAGGATAAAACTCTATATAAAAATAAATAAATTATGAATATTTACCTCACAGCAGCGGAACCACCCTCTCCATTAAGAATTTTGCCTTGAAGGAGCTGGATCTGAAGCTGTTGAACCTTGAAAACAAAGTTAATACACAAAATAATATATTGAATTTGAAACAGATAGATTGAATAGACCCCCCATGAATATGAAAAATAATAAATAAAAATGAACAAACAAAAGAATGAATGAATAAACTGATAAATGAACATTAAAAAGTCATAAAAAGTGAACATATAACATTGGAATAGTTGTCAACAGTAAGATGCTACCTAGATTCATGAATATCAAGATTACCCCACCTCTTTAACAGCACACCAGGTAATACTTCACTCAGGACCCATTCCTTACCTGCTGCTTAAGTTTAGCCAGCTCTGCTGTCTGAGGATCTCTGTTGATGATGGGTTTGTTCTTGATACGTCTAGCCCTGTCCGCATAGCGCAGTGTGTTTAGGGTTTCTTCCATGTTGGAGTCTGCAGGGCTGATGCAAGCGATCATCACGGTCTGGCTATTGCCTCCCAAAGAATCTGCACACAAAAATACAAATCATTTTCAATAAATCATTGTGCGTGGCAGAAGGGCACAAACGCAAATTTTTGTCATCTAAATTTTGTTTGATTGCTGAAGTAATAAGATATCACTTTAAAAAGTTAGACAGTTCATGGGCTGAACATTTCCTGTCAATGAAGTCACAGAACGGAAACAATTTAGAATGTCTTTAGTTTAAATGTACATCCATATATGGTGATACAAACGAGCACTAAATTTTAAGTTCATACCTCAAATATCTCTTAAGATATAACAGTAATAAGACAGCAGGACAGATGGATGGACATACTGAAAACATAAAATGCCTCCAGCACCATCTTCAGATGGCAGAGACTAACTTTTCCACACTCACAGGTATTCTGAAGGCTCTCCTAAAATTTGAAAGGAAGGTCACATGGCTTTTTTATCACACGGGAAATACAAATTGTTAGCCCTAGAGAAGATTTCTTTATTTCTCTCATTGAGCAGGGCACAGGGCTTAATCATTTGCCCCCATTGGATCCATCCACTATCACTTACCTTGTAGAAGCCTAGTCAGCTTGGAGTCTCTGTAAGGTATATGTGACTTGCGTCCATTCTCATCTCCTAGTGCGCTGATTACATTGCCAAGAGCTAGCAGACCACGGTTGATATTTACACCTGCCAAATTACAAGTCAAAAAAGTGTTACTAAGATATATCACTGGGTTTCATAGGGATTTAATTTGGCTTATTAATGTGATTTAACTGATTTTGATGTATCTGTTTATAAGCCTATCTCAGCTTATCAATGGCAATGTCAAGCCTATTGGTTACAGTACACGGTCATACGGTTCAGAATGTACATTTTACATGTATAAAAGCCTAACACTGCTTACAAATACTGCCGTAAGGCCTATGGGGTACTGTCCATAATCTTACAGCTCAAAGCTAGGTTTACATGTTATGATCTGCAACAGTTATACACATTGAAATTACCAGTTTGGTAGTTAGGTAGAGATGCAAAGGATCCTACAGGCAATGCATTCACAGCATTTCATATCGGGCCCTAACAGAGACAAACACATATCTAATGATTCATCTCTCTATGTGAGTTCCCCCAAAACATGGCATTTCATATAGCTCACCTTCTCTGAATCTGTCTCCCTGTGCTTGAGTGCGCTTCGCTCTCTCGGAACCAGCAAGATCCACCAAATGGAATTTGGCATGACAGAAGGACTCACTGCAAAGTCAAAGAATGACATAGATATGTATGAATAAAAGAGCAGATGAAAAGATGTCCTCTACTTTTCTGCATCTTGGTGCAATGCAGTAATTCTCCAACTGAATCATAGCACTTACCCTCATGTGCATGGAAATTGAAGATCAATTCATTAGTTCTAACTTCTATATGGGCAGGCAAATAAAGAAATGCCAACTGATCGACTGAGTATTAAGGATTTATTTCACCTGAATGCTATTGCATATGATAAGCAACTGGAGGACCCCCCACTTTAAGTTCCATCTGAGGGACTCGGTGATGGAGCCTTGAGGATTAGTGCATTATCAAAAAAAGCCGCCTCATCAACCTGAGAACTCCCACTCATGAGACCAAGTGCTAAACCAGTAAGCTAACACCTTCTCCTCCTCCTCCTCCTCTGTAAGCACTATTGCCCAATGGGGAAGGGGGAGGGGCAGGAATAAAAATATCTTTGTAGCAATTCCATTCAAAAGTTCATTCACCTTGAATCTTTCTTCTTGAGCTGTAGATAGATGGTGTAGATAGCATGTGATCTGCTGGACTGGAGGTTCATAGCAGTCGACCCTGTGGTCCTGCCTACAGACCCATTCTCTAGACATCTGAACATGTCACCCGCACTGGTCACTGTCACCTCGCTTAATCCAGCCACCTAGTTCAGACAGAAAATGAGATACATGTACATTCAATGAACCGCATACTAAGCTCAAACTCAACTTGTAACTGGGCAACGTTTCATGATATTAATTATTAACATGCATTTCAATGGGATGACACTATCATGACAGCAAACTTGTACGGTTTTGTGAAATGATGCCTAAGTGCATTACCTGGAGCCCTACAAAAGCCACTCTTTGGAATCTCTTCAGGGATATTTCAATGTATTTCATGTCATACAAAGAAGTTTTCAGAAAATATATAGGAATATATAGGAATCCTAATATTAGTTTTAAGACAAACAAAAATAGGAATCATTCTTCCAAATAGGGATGCCTTGGCAGCTATGTGACTCAATTTACCATTTCCTTTTTCTACCTGAAAATAATGCAATCATTGCAAAGTAGGAGTGAAGGTACGGGATATTAAAGGGAGTGTAGCATGACGAGACTGTGTCTTTCCCGTGGCCCTACTCAGGGCCAATCAGGTATAATACGACCATACGCGAAACCGAACGCTAGCGCGCGCTGACCAAGTAGAGATTAAGTTGCTGACTACCGTTAAATCAAGTCCATTCGTTTACGTGCAGTTGTCCAAAAGAAGACGTAGATGGCGTTAAAGGTAAAGACCAGTTTTGGAAACGCCCCTCTCTCAAAAAAATGAAATGGAAGCTCTCATTACCAATCATGTGAAAGAATATGTTTTGACTAATACGTGATGATACAAATTTTTGCCCGGAAAGTCGGGAAACCGCCTACTAATTGATATATTTGGTAAATTATTATATCTATTGGGACCAAATAGATATCGCGCGTGGTCGCGTAGTCCCATATACATCTTTCTGTGTACAGTGCTTGTAACTTTACCAAGAATGGGCCAAATTTCTTATCATTTTGATAATTCCATAACCTTGCAGTACACACCAATACTTATATGCTAGATGATCAACCTTTTCTGATCGATTCCACGACGTTTCTTTCACAATGCAATCGCATGACCAGAACTGGTCTTTATCTTTAACCAGTATTTGCCATGCTACAGTCACTCCCTTTAATCTGTTGATGAAAACTGAGCTTTTGCTGATCAGCAGCATATATGTACAAGGTGGTTGATAATAACAAATAACTTGTTTGAGTGCAACTTGCCATTCAGCAGCAGCATTTGCCACTTCAGGTATAAAGCTCTGAAGATACAGCTAAAACTGCTTACACTGCAGATACTTACTCTGATTCCACCATCTATGTCTTCTCTGATAGCAAGTGTCTCCTTCTTGTCCTTTGAGAGTAAGTCATGGATGTCTTCATTGTATATCTACAATACAAATCAAACAAATATTTCACTGAGTATTGGAGAAAACTGAAATCTACAACCCTCTCCCTCTCTCTGCCCCCCTCCCCTCTCATTTATCTCTCTTTCTCTCTCTCTCATTCATTGAGAAATTATGGGAGAGGGTATCATTGTATCAACATATCTTGGTCTATCATGATAATATTAATACATGACAACAAAGCAGATTTAACAACTTAGATCAAAATCTTTCGCCACTTCCTCAGCTATCCTGGAGCACCCCTAAATATCACAGGCCTCCATGAATCTGTATATTAAAATATGTGAGGTGGTAATGTGAGTGAGTGAATGAAACCAATTATACTTCAAATTGACTTACCTCTAGGTAGGAGACCTTCAGCACGATCTCCATGTCCTGCTTTTCCTCAATCCGTTGGAAGATATGCCGGATGACCCTAGGGATAACCCCCATCTTGAACTCATCAGTCATGTTGTATGCATTACCCATGGCATAGGTCTTCCCCGAACAAGTCTGGCCATACGCTAAGACTGTTGCATTATAACCTTGGCAGTAAAAGGGGAAAGCGGAGCAAAATGTTGAAGCTATTTAGCATGATGTTAGAAACTTTCTGCATTATAACTCTGATAGAAATCCCTCTGCCTGTCTGTCTGTTTTTAATTGAAGGTATTTGGTCTAGTGTATACCTGCCCATCTGCTAGTTGTAGCAGTGGAAAAATGCTTTAGAGTAGTGGGTGATTATGATCTGGAAGAGCTCTGGAAATCTCATAAGAAATAACTCAAATGAAAACTTAAATATTCTGTCAAACAAATACTGAAAGGAAATCTTCCTATAAGGCTTTAAAAAAAAGATTTTGTAATGCCCTCTCCGACCGACCCAAAATTCTTGAAATTTACGGTCGGCTTTAAAAAAAAAAAAAAAAAATTTAACCGTTTTTTTAAATAAAAATGTTTAATGAATACAAAAATATGTATTAAAGGGCAAGTCCACTCCAAAAATAACTTACTTTCAATAAAAGCAGAAAAATCAGACAAACCAATCAAAAAAGTTTGAGCAAAATCGGATAACTAATAAGAAAGCTATGAATTTTTGAAAAAGTATGTAAAACTATGGAACAATGAGAATCACAACACAAATTGCCAAGATGGTGATCAGTTTGTGACATCATGTCCTCACAACTTATCAATTCAGGCTCTATAGCTCCTAAGTCGATTTGTTAACTAATAGTCGTTATTTTCCCACTTAAAGACATTTTCAAGCCCCCCCCCCCCTTTTTTTTAGGGAAGTTCTAAATTAGTATTGTCTTTCAAATGCTGTTGGAATTTAACCTTTTCATTTTTTGGCCTGCAAATGGGACATAGTACCTTTAACTGGACAAAAATTACTCTTCATTTGTGTATCCACACAAAAACATATTACTAACTATCTAACTTGGATGCTGGTGTGAAGACATAAGATTCTTAGGTTGAAAATAGGAAATTTATATTATCAATATAAAGAATATAATTAGTGGATAGTGAGGACCATACGTCACAGACTCATGAGTGAGTTGCCAATTTGTGTAGTGATTTTCAAAGTTTTTCATGTCCTTAACAATTCATAACTTTCTTATTAGTTACCGGTATCCGATTTTGCTCAAACTTGTTTTGATTGGTTTGTCTGATTTTTCTGGTTCCATTGAAAGTAAGTTATTTTTGGAGTGGACTTGGGCTTTAAAGTATTCAAAACTGAGAAATATCAGCCCAAAGAGGGAGAAGAAAAAAAAAAGATTAAAACAAAAAGATTTCTGACCAACCGACCCATGTTTGGCACCTAAAGGGCAATACAACATCTTTTTTTTTAAAGGCCTAATTTAGTTAATAAAAAAAGGGCTCCCATTTACAAGGAAAGTGGTTTGCACTGAACTTGTGAGTTGTGACCTCATCATTTTATTTCAGTGAAAAATCTAGCCGAAAGTGCAATTAAGCTCTGGAAAGCTCCATAATAGTTCTGATGAAAAATATGTGAGAACTGATGCAAGAAATCTGAAGCGGAAATGGTCGCTGAGCAGAATGATATGAATAAAAACCAATCGCCACTTACCAGACTTTAGGCGTGCGGAGATACCCAGGCATGAATCCTCCAATTGTATTATAAAAACGTTCCAAATATTGCACAATCCTTGTTACAATCACCACAGATGATATCACAAAACTATACTTGGCTAGCACAAGCGATGTTTAGGAATGTTCTCTGAGTGAATTGCCGAGAAATAAGCTTATGAAGATTCTCCAAAATGATATGAAAGAGGTTGGAATTTAGATAGAAGAAATTTGCTCCCAGTGTATGCAGGAAACAAATTATGATGTGTAGAGATGACGTTCTCAAATAAACGTGTTGCCTCGTCGAGATAACTTTGAGAAGTGTAGTAATGAAGAGAGAAGTGAGGATGAGAAAGAAGATGTTGTTCTGATCCTTCTTGGAAGCAGGATGAAAAACAGAGAGTATTCATAACAAATCTGGGAAGTAAGGGTGAGTCACTGGTGATAATTGCAATGTACAAGGGTAATGCCGTCATTAAGTTGACTGTACAGGGACACTGCCCCATTAAATTGCCACTTGTTGATAAATATATAGCAGTGGTAGAGCCTGGTATATATCAGAGGGCAATGTCCTCCCAGATCAGTTTCACAAAATAAGAAATGAAACTGAGAAATGAAGAAGGATGAAAATGAGGAAAATACTACATCAGCCCCCTCCTAGAACGTTGAATAGGATGAAACGGTCGATAATAGAGAAAAAAAAGTAATATTCGAATGAAAATATGAAAATGTCTCATTTGAAATGCAAAACTTGAACATATCGCTTTGGGAAATGTACTTTTCTCCCTGAACGAGTTTGTCTGATTTCGAGCTCGGCAGATGAAGAAGAAGGAGTGATAGTGGGTGTCAAAGGCTGAGAGGTTGGTATAGTAGGTGCTTGTGAAGGTTTAGGGTCCTGTGAGGGTGTTAGACCAGGTTCCGCAGTAGCGATGGGCGGGTCCAAATATGCAGGTTTGAGACGGTCGAGACTGACGTTGTCTTGTCTTCCTTTGAGTTGGATGTTGAAAAACTTGTCAGCTCGTTTGATGACTTTAAATGGGCCATCATATGGTGGTTGGAGAGGTTTCTTGACAGCATCATGACGCACAAATACATGAGTACATGTTGTGAGATCAGGGTGGACTTGTGGTTTGCGCTGTTGAGCACGAGTGGGCTGAGGTTTGAGGTTCTCCATTTGCTTTCGTAGTCGGTGGATGTAGTTGCTAGGGTCCAAATCACAATCATTCTGACTAGGTGCTACAAACTGACCTGGCAATCTTATTGTAGTTCCGTATACCAGTTCAGCCGCGCAACATCCTAAATCAGATTTGACTGCAGTTCGGATTCCAAGCATGACGAGAGGGAGAGTTTCAGTCCATCGTGATGTGGATGAGGCTTTGAGAGATGCCTTTAGTTGACGATGAAAGCGTTCTACTAGTCCATTTGATGCTGGATGGTAAGATGTAGTTCGAATCCTAGAGCTGCCTAGAAGATGAGTTAGGGCTTGAAAGAGAAAAGACTCAAATTGTCGACCTCTGTCGGTAGTGATGGTTGAAGGTGCCCGAAGCGAGATACCCATTGCGAAATGAAAGCTTTAGCAACGGTCTCAGCTGATATGTCGGGAATAGGGATGGCCTCAGGCCATCGAGTGAAACGGTCAACACAAGTGAGAAGATATGCATTGCCATTTGAAGGAGGAAGAGGTCCCACGAGATCGATGTGGACATGGTCGAATCTAGCGTCTGGTGTTGCGAAAGTACCAATCGGTGTCTTGGTATGACGATGTACTTTGCAACGTTGACACTGTAAGCAAGTTTTGGTCCAACTCCTAACATCTTTGTTGATTCCAGGCCATACAAATCGCTCAGTGATGAGTTTTTGAGTAGCATTGATGCCAGGGTGAGATAGGTTGTGAAGAGCATCGAATACAACTCGGCGAAATTTAGCTGGGATGTAAGGACGAGGAGTTGTAGTAGAAGTGTCGCATAGAATTGTAGAGTTAGAAGCAGGGAGTGGTAGAGGTTGAAGTGTGAGCGAGGTTTCAGTGAGTTGTTTGAGCTCCTCGTCATCCTCCTGTGCAGTGGCAATGGCATTGAAATCAATGGTGGAGGTTGATTTGAGAGAGTTGATTTCCATGCGAGAGAGGGTGTCTGCCACTACATTGTGTTTGCCACTTATATGCCTAATATCAGTTGTGAATTGAGATATATAATCTAGATGTCTGACTTCACGTGGGGAGTACCTGTCAGGTCTAGCATTGAAGGCATGGGTTAGTGGTTTATGGTCGGTGTAGACATAGAATTGCCGTCCTTCTAGTGCGTGCTTGAAGTGACGGATAGTGAGATACACTGCTAGAAGTTCACGTCCGAAAGTGCTATATCTCGTCTCTGCTGGCTGCAGGCGTTTTGAGAAGAAGGCGATGGGTTGCCAGTCGTCGTCAACTTGTTGCTGCAACACACCTCCGACAGCAAAATCTGATGCATCAACCATAATGCAAAGTGGGGCATTAGGTTTGGGATGTGAAAGGAGTGTAGCTTGTGCAAGAGCTGTTTTCACAGAGTTGAATGCATTGAGGGCTGCTTTGTCGAGATGGATTGCCTTGTTTTTCTGCTTGCATGCCAGTAGATCAGTCAGTGGTTGAGTGGTAGCTGCACAATCAGGGATGAAGCGACGGTAGAAGTTGACTAGTCCAAGAAATTCTCGAAGTTTGCGAAGAGAATCAGGGACGGGAAATCGCTGATGACCTTAACCTTGTCGGGAAGAGGGCGGATGCCGTTCTCATCAACGATGTGTCCGAGGAAGGTGAGGGAAGATGCGCCAAATTCACACTTGAGTGGGTTAATGACGACACCGTATTTCGAGAGTCGGGCGAAGAGTAGTTGGAGGTGTTGAATGTGTTCCTCTTGTGTCTCACTCGCGATGAGGAGGTCGTCGATGTAAGCGTACACAAATGGTAGACCACGGGTTACCTCATCAATGAACCGTTGAAAAGTCTGTGCTGCATTTCGTAGCCCAAAAGGCATGCGCACAAACTCAAATAACCCAAAGGGTGTGGTGATGGCTGTTTTGTGTACGTCTGCTGGATCGACTGGAATTTGGTGGTAGGCTCTGATGAGATCGAGTTTGGAGAAAACTCGCTTGCCTGCTAGAGCTGAGGTGAAATCCTGGAGATGGGGGATAGGATATTTATCAGGCACTGTATTCCTATTTAGTGCACGATAGTCACCGCACGGTCTCCAGTCTCCGGGGGTTTTCTTGGGCACCATATGAAGTGGGGATGCCCAATTGCTACTAGAAGGTTGGACGATGCCTAATTCTAGCATGTGATCGAATTCAGATCGAGCAATGTTGTACCTGTCGGTTGCTAAGCGACGAGGACGTGCTGATGCAGGAGGGCCTCTGGTCTCGATGTGATGTGTGACAGAGTGTTTAATGTCTGCCTCCTGGTAGACTGGGCGTGAGATGTCAGGAAATTGGTCAAGAAGAGATTTGTAAGCAGCTTGACCGTCTGTCTTCACGAACATGGGACTGATAGAAGGAGAAGAAGAAAGGATGCCTCTTACAGATAGATTAGTAGTAGAATCGATGAGCTTGAGATTGCGCACATCTACCAGCAAACCAAAGTGATGGAGAAAGTCTGCCCCGATGATAGGAGTGGAAATGTCAGCAATGATGAAAATCCACCTGCAAGCTCGACGTAAGCCGACGTCGAGAGTCAGGCTTCGCTCTCCATAAGTAGTGATACTTGAGCGATTAACTGCTTGCAAGTGAAATTTCGAAGAAGGATGATGTTTCTCGGCTTTTGATGGAGGAAGAACGCTAACTTCAGCTCCAGTGTCTACGAGAAATCTTATTCCTGTTTTCCTATCCGTAATGAAGAAAAGGCGACTATTTTGGTTGGTGCCAGTGGGACTTGTCGCTGCTAGTCGCTGGCTTTGTCGTTTCCCTGGTTTGAAGAAGTTGATTTGAAAGTGCATGGAGGAGTACATTTCTTGGCCTCGCTACCAAACCGCCAGTGATAATAGCAATCCCCTCCAGCATGGCGTTGTGAGCTGGGGCTTCGCGCTTGACGGTCTTGCTTCTGATGAGAATCTCGATCACGACTGCGACTTCGGCCTCGATTTGGTTGCGATGTCGACAGGGCCTGAATTTGTAGTGAAAGCTGTGATAGTTGTGCTTTCATTTCCTGCATTTCGAGGAAGGAGTATGGTGTGAAGAAGGCGAGGAGAAGACAGATTGGAGATAGGGTGAAAATTAGATGGAGAATTCGCCTCGATGATCTTATCTGCCAAATCAGCGAGCTTCTCTATCTCCATTGCGTCGCGAGTTGAAGCTAAAATCAGCTGAACATTTGTGGGCAGCCTCTGAAGAAAAAGCTGTTTTAGAATGTTTTCCTCCAGCTTGTTTGTCCCTAGCAGTTGTTTCATTTTGCGAAGCAACTGAGAGGGTTTCCGATCTCCCAACTCCTCAGAAATTAGCAACCTATGAAGCCTTTTTTGTTCAGAGGCGGAGGTCCTCTGAACTAATTCAGCTTTCAGTTTATCATAGGGCTGTTCCTGAGGAGGAGAGATCAGCAAGTCCCTAATTTCCTGTGCATATTCTGGCTGCAATGAGGCGACTACGTAGGCAAACTTGGTTTTCTGTTGGGTGATGCCTCGTGTCATGAATTGTGCCTCGACTTGTGCAAACCAAATGGTAGGGTCATTGGGCCAGAAAGGAGGAAGTTTCAGTTGAACATTAGAGACAGACGAAGGGCTAGCAGAAGATGAAGAAGTTGAAGAAGTTGAAGAATGGGTGGCGTCTTCAGTAGGCATGATGACAATTGAAAGATAAGTCGTGAGTAAAACAAAATGAAGGAAAGGGAGACAATAATGGAAACAATTTAGATGAAGGATGTCTGCTACTCAGCACGTTGGTCGGGTTGAAATCACGTCGGGGTCACCAGTGAAGCGGAAATGGTCGCTGAGCAGAATGATATGAATAAAAACCAATCGCCACTTACCAGACTTTAGGCGTGCGGAGATACCCAGGCATGAATCCTCCAATTGTATTATAAAAACGTTCCAAATATTGCACAATCCTTGTTACAATCACCACAGATGATATCACAAAACTATACTTGGCTAGCACAAGCGATGTTTAGGAATGTTCTCTGAGTGAATTGCCGAGAAATAAGCTTATGAAGATTCTCCAAAATGATATGAAAGAGGTTGGAATTTAGATAGAAGAAATTTGCTCCCAGTGTATGCAGGAAACAAATTATGATGTGTAGAGATGACGTTCTCAAATAAACGTGTTGCCTCGTCGAGATAACTTTGAGAAGTGTAGTAATGAAGAGAGAAGTGAGGATGAGAAAGAAGATGTTGTTCTGATCCTTCTTGGAAGCAGGATGAAAAACAGAGAGTATTCATAACAAATCTGGGAAGTAAGGGTGAGTCACTGGTGATAATTGCAATGTACACGGGTAATGCCCCATTAAATTGCCACTTGTTGATAAATATATAGCAGTGGTAGAGCCTGGTATATATCAGAGGGCAATGTCCTCCCAGATCAGTTTCACAAAATAAGAAATGAAACTGAGAAATGAAGAAGGATGAAAATGAGGAAAATACTACAAATCTGATGCAAAATGCAAAATATTTATAAAAAATATGTATGCAAAAAAAAAAGAATATTCACCTTTAAAAAGTCCATCCACAAGACGCGCCACCACCTGCTTGTAGACCATCTCCTGTGGGTCCTCAGCCCTTAAGGCATAGTCAAAGGTGAACGCCTTGTTCTTGCCTAGGATGACCTGAGGTTCACCAGGGGTAAAGGAGACACACAGCTGACATCCCTCTGCAACCTCCTTGGATATGAGGGGGCGGGAACGGATGGCAACCCGCACACTGATGTCTTTGGCCTGTTCCTCTGGCATTGTGAGCCTGCACATGAAAGGAAAAATTTTAATGAGAAATGCAGTTCTTTTAGTTGGTTGGGGCATGAATTTCACCTAGCATAAATATTGAAACTGTAGTCACTTTCTGACATGCACGAGCCAACTTTTTATGTTGCTCTATGTTGAACGTGTTGAAATTTTAGCAGCGCGGCGCATGCGCAGTAACAATTTCAACACGGAGCGGAGTTCAATTTCGACGAAGAAAACCGGGAAAAAAAGACCCTTAAATGCATCATACAGTAAATCTGGTAAGTGGAACCGATGTATATTAGCCTAGACCTAATTTTCAAAAATAAGTGCATCGAATATGAATCCGCTAAAGTGAAATTTTAGTCCAAAAGTTTGGCCGGAATTTGGTGGCCAGATCCTTACCACCGAGTTTGCACGGGAGCGCCTATGGTCGGCTTCTGTCTCTAAAGAGAAGAGCCGACCCTACCCAAATCAGAGGCTAACGAACGAAAGAGACAGAAATTTTCGGTCTAATATAGACATAGTCTAGTCACTACACTAGCTAGATCTAGACCCTACTACTACTAGTTTTACTTTTAGTAATTTTTAGTAATTTTTAGCAATCAATCAATGTTTGATTATGAATAGTCTAGTCTATGTGATTGATATATCTTTTAAGACTTATAATGGAAATCAAAACGTTATAATGGCTAGTGCTATTTGATGTTTTTTTTTTGGTGAAATTCAACAGTAAACGTGACTTTTCTATTGTTTAGTGTCCGGACATACAATTACAATTTACAAATTACATGAATACAAGTTACAACCCATCGCATCGCCCGCGACGGAGCGCTCAGCCGGCAGCCGCGCCGCGCCGAAGCACAAGGCCGAGGTTGAGCTGTGCGTGCGATAGGAAACATGCGGATTCTGCGAGATCAAAAAGTATTTTCACAACTGTGTCTGTATTTAACATCTCTTAAATTACAATTATGAGTAACTGCAACATAAAAAGGAAATCATTCTTTAAACTTACAGTTACAGTGCCAGAAATGGATCCAAACATATAACTTGAGTTGACTTGGAGTAAAAAGATGCGGTAGGCCAGGTTATTTACAACAATAAACAGCCGTTTAAAAACCGTGCTCGTTATCACACACGGCAGAATCGACCAATCAGAACACGTTATAGATAGCATGCACTGACAATTTTTTGATGATGCCATCTACGACGTTTTGCTGTGAATAATGAAAATGCCTACTAGTACTAGTAGTAGAACTAGAGCAAAATATATGTTTTCCTATTTTTATATTCATTTATTTATCCGTCCGTTCATTTATTCATCTATTCATGTATTTATTTATTTATTTATTTATTTATTTATATATTTTTTTAATTCATTTATTAATTCTTACATTCATTTAATTATTTCATCATTTATTCGTTCATTCAATAATTCATTCAGTAATTAAATCATTTCTTTGTTCATCTATTCATTTATCTGTTCATTCAATTTTGGATATTTTCTTTCAAAAATATATTTTGTGAAGTGAGGCATATTCCTTTATATTTCCTTTTTAACATTATTGCCCTGAAAATTCTTCGCTAGCAATTTATTTTCATTTTCTGAAATCCTCATTAATTTTTCTATCGTAACACTTTCCGCCTTCTTGTTTTATTCAGGAGGCGAGGGATGCCAAGTAGCCCTTCTTCTCAGTTTTTACAGTAACTTTACTTGTCCTTATCTGAATATAATGTGCATTCCCAACATAAGTATTTGCTTTCCAGGTTTTCGCCTCCTTTTGCTTTTTAATCTATGTACTATACTTTTTTTTACTTTTTTTTTATTGTTAACCATATAGCAATGAGAATGAATGTGAATTTCAACCTCAATTCAATAATTTCCAAATTCATAATGGAGCGTTAATTAACGATGTACTGCATCTGGTGCCCTTCCTTCATCATGAATTGAATTGAAGAAGAAAAAAATAAACAAAACGAAACGAGTCCCCAAAATTGACTCTACTTACTTGCTTACTTGGATTTACTTGGAGTAAGCAAGTAACGAGTCCCCAAAATTGACTCTAGACTTCAAGACATTTTATATTAAATATATTCGATTCTATTATATCTCGTACGTTCTAGATTTTGAACAATATTGTTCGGTCTTACTTTTCTATTTCAATATTCAAAATAAAATATCAAGGTCTAAGACCCTTTTGGAAATAAGCTAATATCATTTCCATGGGTAATCCTGTAATGCGGTATTTCCTTTTACTAGCTGTAATAAGAGCCATACTTGATCTATTTATACTACGGTCGGGTGATTTTAACTGATCATTCTATATACATGTATATGTGTGTGTGTGGGGGGGGGGGGCTTTTCAATGTAAAGGGAATTAATGTTTATGAATTATGTATTTAAATCCTCTTAACGTTATCATTAATTGTTGTTGAATGTGTTTATAATCGTTTAATAAATCATTTTAATCTTGTTGATGTGGTTGAATTGTAGAATTTTCGAAATAAATTACCTCTGAAGAGGAAAAAAAACTTGACAAATCAAATCAAATCAAATTAAACCGAAACGTGAGTAAATTTATTTACTTGAGCGAAGTTTCATTTAGTCTATTTTCTTATCGACTTTTTTTTAAACACTAATGCATGATTGTATTTTACACCTTTATTCCATAGGGCCTTCCTTTGTTGTATAACCTATAATTTCAAAAAACAATTCCGTAGCTGGCTCAACCAGGTCAAAATTTGTTTACCATTTTCCTCAAATAATGGTTGATTCAGCCTCATAATTGAAAACTAGTTCACTTCATTAGGTATAAATTATGGCAAGCACCTGCATGCCTCTAGCCAGAATGATATTCGGTCATCCGACAAAAGAGGCGGCCATGGTTAATCATTACACACGTTGTGAAAATCCCATTACGCAAATATTGATTGCATAGTTCGTTCAATTTAATTGCGTGTTGCGTTATTGAAGGGCGGTAAACAAGGCGATTAGTGCAATTCTGAGGAGGGAATACTAATGACTTTTTATAAATAAATATTGTGATAACCACCTAAAAGCTGTATCTATAGGCTGAAAGCAATATCACTGAGCATCAAAAGATGCAGTATGTGGGGGAGATTTATCAAAATCCTGCTCATCTGGAATGATCCATTAAGCTAATGTTATCTCACCTGAACTCAGCACACTTTCAAATTTTACAAAAGATAACCTCAATCAATCACATGGTTTTATGAAACATGCCTCCGGCTTTCCCCCTGTAGGCTACTCCACCTCGCACTCTCCATTTCGCATCATCATCATTCATGCATGAAGCAACATAAATCATCGATGGTATTGCTATTTTATTTTTTCTATATTATTATCCGCACTTTACTTGGAGCTTTCTTTTACCTTGAAGCGTTATTAGTGATCGAAAACAAAAATATCAAGAAATAAATCTCTGTACCGCTTTATTAGAGGGATTTGTATATGTATATTTTGGTTATTGATGGCAAGTTTTATGAAACAGGATCCAGAAAGGAAAAAATTGAAATGTAATTCCTTTTCGTTTTCTCTCCTTCAAATATTTTGTTGAACAACCCCAGCGCTGACAAAAAAGCGATTTTCTGTTTTTATGATGATGCGATTTTTCCTGTCAGTTGCCTAAAAACATTATATGGTTTATACCCAGGGCCCTGTTTCATAAAACTTGTTATCAATAACAAATGTTAAATTTCTATGACAAATTTGCTCTCGGCCAATCAAATGCCACGATTTCAGTAGTTTATAACAGTTATTGTAATTTGTTATTGATGTCAAGTTTTATGACACAGGGTCCAGAAAGAAAATAATTGAAATGTTATTCCTTTTTGTTTGGTTTATTTCATTAGGTCTATAATAATATATTCATTCTATACTCGCTCTCCTCCCCCTCTCTCTCTTCCCCACCTCTTTCCCTCCCACCTCTCTCTCTCTCTCTCTCTCTCTCTCTTTCTCTCACTCACCTAAGAAACAGTAATCTAGATCCCACATGTTTCTGTAGCACTGTAAGTGACCCGAACCTAGGATATTATTTTTCAAGTGTTTATGACATCCCTTCATGACTGACGACGTCTATATAATGATTAAGTGTAGCCATTTTCTGTATACAACTCCTTCAGGCTGACGTATTGCTGCAATAATCCGAAAAGCAAGTGCAGTGCCAAAATGACAGGTCATGATTTAATATTCTTATTCCGTACCTTATCCGAGCACAAACTCAGGCAATTTTAAAGAGAATTACATGTCTAAAACGCTGGCGCAGCCTTCAAGTGATGGGAAAGTGTTCATTAATTTTGACACCTAAATATTGAAACGTAATACTAATTAGTAATAGCAACACACATTTTTTATTAATGGTTGTGGTAATGATATGCCTTAAAATCGTAACGTGCTAATGCTTTAGATTGTTAGCTCAATATCACCCTAACTGTGTTTAATGGGAAGTTCTGAAGGTTTTTAAGGTATTGTCATTGACACCATGTTCAGTTTACGTGCTACCAATGGGAGATAACAATAACTTCACAAACACAGTCATGACAATAAATATAACAAAACATTAAAAAAACAAAAAAACATTTTTTTAAATGAAGATAAAACTGACATTAGAAAACATGGCAATCAAACAAGACAAAAACGGCAAAAACATAGTCTGTCAATTTATTGATGAGGCTACCCCGTTAAAAGCAAAACAAAACAACATCAATATCAACAACAACAACAACTAGATCAAACCAAAACAAATAAAATCAAATACGACCCTCCCACCAACCAACTACGGGGGCTTGTTCTCTTGAATCCAGTATTGATCCTGTGTCGCCCTTGCCCCAAACTGACGCCAATTCCCCCTTATGGATTCTTTGTGGTACACCGCTGAGTGCAAGGACTGTGGAATAAATAATTATTTTTTATGATTCCCAAACCATTGTGGATAATCATTAGACGTTAATGCCAAAATTGAATTATCTCTGATATAATGCAGATGCGTTGCTTGGGGTGTAGGCATGGTGTAAGCCCAAGCGTGTGTGTGTGTGTGTTGTGCGTGCGTGCGCGTGCGTGCGTGTGTGTGTGTGTGTGTGTGTGTGTGTTTATGTATGTGTTTACATGATGCATAATATATTAAGTGAGGCATTTCAGAGTGACCTAATTTTTCAGTGAATTTACAAAGTGATTCGCATAGACGTTTTGTTATTAGGGTTTCTATATTATATACTTTGGTCATTTAATTTCCCGGAACACAAATAATAAAGTAATTGCAATGAATATAAGAATAAAATGTAATATGATTTTTACGTCAAATCATGAAATTTGCCTCGAAATCCAGTTTTATATTTTCTGAATAAAGATTTGTTGTTGTTTTTGTTTCGAACAGACCGGCTGGCATTTTTGTTATCTATTTATATTCATTAATTATACATATTAAAAAGCAGGATAACTTATTATCATTAAATTCAATATTAAATCTGTTCTTTCATGAAGCCCTCTGATGTTATCACGTTTAATTCTGTGTTTTTTTTAATTTTCAATGGAGGTGCAACCGCCATGAATGTTGATAACAGGGCGTCATGCATGGTTATGGTAAGGACAAAATTTAATTTGATCGACTACTTTGACCCCGTAAATTAAATCAGGTTGGCGAAAGGTGTTCACAATAATGATTTAAAAGCTGGACACTTGACCTATAATGAGTGTCTCTTGACCACACATTTCAATATACTCTTATGATTCTGGTGATGAAGGGATCCTCCATGAAAACTGAAATTTTAATTGTGGAAGAAATAGAGGGCCACGGATAGAGGAATTGGGACAAAATCATAACTTCTCTGTCTCTGTCTCTCTCATAGTCCCTCTGCCACTCTTTGTTTCTAGAACATTCTCTCTCTCTCTCTCTCCCTCTTTCTTTCTCTCTCTCTCTCTCTTTCTCTGTCACTCTCTCTCTCTTTTTCTCTCTCTCTTTCTCCTTTTTTCTTCCTCTCTCTCTCACCTCTCTTCCTCTCTCTCTCTCTCTCCCTCTTTCACGGTATCTCCTTTCCACCTTATATAATTTATCTCTCTCTCCCTATCTCTATTGATAAATACAAAAAGAAAGAAAAAATATAAGAGGTTGGGTCAGCACAAATTCAACAAGACTAGAGAGATATAACTAATATCATGAGGGGTTGTGAGTGAGTGAGTGTGTGTGAGAGAGAGAGAGGGAGAAGGGGAAGGAGAGAGGAAGAGGAATGACATAGAATTAGGAGAGAGAAAATAAGAGGGAGACGGAAAGAGACAAATGTGTGATAGACAAGAGAAGTGGAAAAATAGAGGGGGGGGGGGCGTCGGAGGTTTCATGACATAAGTAACCATACCATGGATATATAGCCAGTCTAGGATGCGTACTAATACAGAACCATAAGGTCGACAGATTTATTGTTTTATGGTCGCATAACTCTCACCGAGAAAGATATTGTTTAATTACTAGATAGCAGGAACATAAATTAATGTCATAAAAATAGTCTGATATTTCAGATTAGAAGGAAATAAAATACAAATATTATAAACGAAGTGTAAACGCATAGTACTGTTTCAGCAAATTTAATTTCGTGGGTAAAAGTAGAAAAATTGAAATTCCTCATGGTTATAGCAGGGAGATGTGAGTTGTAAAAAAAAATCTCCCTGGTCATGCTGGTTATAGTATATGCATTCTTTATGTTATAACATGCCCAAAGAAGAGCCCCTTCAAGATAAAAGGTCTTATGGATATTTTGGCATTTTAAGTCAAAATCCATTTTGAGAAATGGAAGAAACAAATTTGAATTTTCGTTTACTAAAGGTTAATATTTTCCCTGCACTCTGATACATAGTTATGTTTTAAGTTTTTTGATATTATTTTTCGTACTTATTCTATTAGTTAATTTATTCACTTAACTATTATTATCTTATTCATGACCTTATACAGATCCCGGTTAGAGGAAAGACTATTGGTGTATTTTGCGCGCGCCGTGTGTAAATAGTTACACAAATACATTTTTCCATGATTATAAGAATGAATTACGAGCTGACTCCTGTCTTAGAAACGAGCTCTGCTCAAGCTGTAAATATCTCTGTCGCCTTGCATAGATATTCCATCCGTTAACTGTCCGCAAATGGTAGCATCAATAATTCTTGCCTCAAGGGCATAAATACGTGACATTATCTTGGATAACATTCTATTTTGTCTATGTTCCATCGTATTTATCTCATGTAGCAAAAAGCTTTGGTGCCCAATCGTACAATTAGACAAATAATTGTCGACGTTTATCGGGATTTCAACAGAAAGCCTTTGACAAAAGAGATAATTTTACACGTTAATAGGATTATCTCTTTTCCTTGGAGTCTTTAGTTGTGTTGTATAATGCAAATACAAAGAAAATTTATGGATTTTTTAGAGCTCTAAACATAATAAACGATAACGAAGCACTTCAAAGAAGCAACTGGAGAAGCACAATTTTTAAGACGTAGAATCATTCCAAACCAATAATCAATGGGTCATTTTGTTTCACATCTCAAATGGTAAGACAAAATCATACACTGTCCTCTGCATTTTTTTTTGTATTTCAATGCTTATACCGTACCCATCTTTAATAGATCATTACTTTCATATTATAGATTTCATTTATATTTACAAAATTATGGTGCACTCTTGAACCAAATTTATAATAATTATTATAAGTCGCTCCACATCGTAACGTTGCCTTTTAATCTATTTTATGCGTTACTTTAATTACCAGTTTCACTTTCTCAATCACTCTTCCTCTCTCTCTATCTCTCTCTCTCTCTCTCTCTCTCCATCTCTCACACTCTCGATGTCCAATTCCCAATCGATTTTTCTTTCTCTCGCTCTATCCATGGTATCACACTCTCTGTCTCTCCCTTTCCGAGGGTGTCTCTCCATCTTTGCCTCTCTCTATCTCCTCGTATCTTTCCTTCTCTCTCTCTCTCTCTCTCTCTCTCTATATATCTCCCCATCCCCTCCCTTATTCTCTACCTGCTCTCTAGTTTGTCATCTCTCCCTCTCTTATGCTTTGATTTCGTCCTGCTAAATCCACCAATCAAGTTCGTAATTAAGGCAATTGATTTATAGCCGACTTAAACAATAATAATCTACTATACACAATGCTATTGACACTATATACGCAAGCTAGTTTTACACACAGAACAGTCAAAGAATCATTGGAAACTGGAAGTTGTTTAATCAGGAGAAGAAAAAAAATAACACTCCTGACAAAAATTTGGACAAACTAAATATTATTGAAATTTGAATCCAGCCCTCGGCGTTTTGATTCTTGCCTCAGGAGTAGGTTGCTCTTCAATGTCAATGAGCAAGGAGCCATATTATCAGATCAATATCAGTCCGTATACGGCTGCATAATGTTCTAATGGGGTCATCCCACTGGACCGGTAGCCCGCGAGACCAACCGGGAGACCAGGTGACTGATAGTTCCAAAAGATCCAGACCGACAGCACATGATATCAACAACAACAAAACAAATAACAACATGTAAACAACTATTATTGAAAAAGAGGCAGGAAAATCAATGCAATACAGCACGATTATGCGCATAAAATATAAAAAGACACATAAAATATAAAGGCATAGGGAATGATATAGAAAGAGCGGAAAGAGAGGATAAGAAAATCAAATAATTAGAGAAAGAAATGAAAAAAATATAAAAGGGATTTAACAATAAATGTATATTTAAGAAAAACAAGAAACAACGAAAATAAAGAAAAACATCATAATTATACATTATGTACATAATATAGTATGCATAAAAACAAAATATTATGCATATACTGTAATACATTATACATACATTATACATTTTATATACTCAAACACACACGCGCGCGCGCACACACGCACACGCACACTCACATAAACATCATATACACACACAATACATACTGCAGCATTCACTTAGAATACATGAGCATAACATGTAGTTTCTAAATTGACATTATTCTTCTATATAAGCCTCTATGAAAAGTACGTTTCAAACAAGATACATACGTGTATCATTTGTGAACAAAAATACTACGATTATGATATAGGTTTCCTTATATTTACAAAATTATGGTGCACTCTTGAACCAAATTTATAATAAATATTTTAAGTCGCTTCAAATCGTCACGTAGCCTCTTCATCTATTTTATGCGTTACTTTAATTACCAGTTTCACTTTCTCTTTCACTATTTCTCTCTCTCTCTCTCTCTTTGTCTCTCTCTCCTTCCCTTTCTCTTTCTCTATAATTTTCTCTTCTCACTTCTTTCGTTATTACAAAAAAGCACCGTTCACGACATTCTACATGCTACAGGAAATCTCAATCTTTAACCTCTTCTCCTTCTTCTTCTCCTCCTCCTCCTTCTTCTTCTTATCTTATTGTTTTTATTCTTCGTTTAACGGTCTCTCATTCTCTTTATCCTCTTCCTCTTCTTCTCTCTTCTCATTTGTGTCCTCCGTTTATTTGCATATGATTATTGTTTAACCTCTCCCCCTCGTATGTATAATCGTATTTCTGTTCCCGTCGTTATGTTTAGACAAAAGTCATTACTCTCTACCACTCCCACTCTCACCATCTTCTTCCCATTCCCCCGTCTCACCCTAGCTGTGTTTCTCATCAATGTTCCTTTCAATCTCTTCGTCTTTTCTCGCCTTTCCTCGTTATCTCTCTCCCCTTCTCTCTCTCTCTCTCTCTCTCCCTCTCTTTCTCCATCTGTCAGACTCTTTGGCGTCCTATTCATTGTCTTTCTCTCGCTCTATTCACGGTCTCACACTCTCTGTCTCTCCCTTTCCGAGGGTATCTCTCCATCTTTGCCTCTCTCTATATATCTCCTCGAATCTTTCCTACTCTCCCACCCCCGTTCCCTATTCTCTACCTGCTCTCTCGTCTCTCGTTTCTTCCTCTCTTATGCTTTGATTTCTCTCTGCTAAACTCATCAATCAAGTTCGATTTATAGCCGACTGAAACAATAATATTCTGCTACACAATGCTATTGGCACTAGGGCAAGCTAGTTTTGCACACAGAACAGTCAAAGAATCATTGGAAACTGGAAGCTTTTTAATCAGAAAAAGTAGAAAAAATAGCACCCATCAACATTTTGACAAACTAAACACACGAAAGATTACTGAAATCTGAATCCAGCCCTCGGACAGTTTTTCAGAAAATGTCAAATTTGGAAACAGGCTTTTGATTCTTTTCCCTCGGGAGAAGGTTGCTCTTCAATGTTAATGAGAAAGAGCCATCATGTCAGATCAATATCAGTCTGTACGGCTGCATAATGTTCTAATGGGGGTATTCCCACTGGACCGGTAGCCCGCGAGACCAACCGGGAGACCAACCGCTTATAGGTGACTGACAGTTCCAAAAGATCCAGACCGACAGCACATGATATCAACAAAACAAATAACAACACGTAAGAAATTATTGAAAAAGAGTCAGGACATCCATGAAATACAGCATGATTATGCGCATAATATAGACGCCTAAATAAAGGCATATGGAAGGATAGAAAGAGCGGAAAGAGAGGATAAAGGAATTAACTGTTAACACATAAGAAAAGAAAATCTTTGATTTGATTTGATTTTCTTCTGTAGTCATAAAAGTACACAGTTTTTCGATAACAATAGTAATATAAAAATACAATAAGTGTTTTTCTGACAATGAATCATAAATAAGCAAATATATATAACAATTGTTATTTTCAACAACGAAATGATAAACTGTCATAAAATAATACTAAATTTCATCAAACATTATACAATTATTTGCGGAAGAAGCACTGTCATTGTAAGCAAATTGCTTGAAAATAAGACAGCCCATGCAGACAAAACTCATGAAATAGATTAACACATTTTATTAAGCAGAATGGATAGTAATTTAAAATACAAATTATAAGGATGATGATGGTATTGACAAAGCAGATGAGGATGATGATGAGGATGATGATGATGATGATGATGACGATGATGAGTAGAGAAAGAAATGAATAAATATAGAAGGGATTAAACAATAAATGTATATTTAAGAAAAACAAGAAACAACGAAAATAAAGAAAAACATCGAACATAATACATGTACATTATACACATACAGTCATATGCATAAACATAATTATGTATATATACATACATACATTTACATACTAGTGCACAATCATACACATACACACGCGCGTGTGCACGCACTCACATAAACACACATTATACATGAACAATATTCACTTAGAACAGGGAGATGATAGAATTCTAGAATACATGAACATAACATATAGTTTCTAAATTGACATTATTCTTCAATAGGCGTTTGTGAAAAGTATTTTTCAATCAAGATACATGCATGAATCATTTGTGAACAATTTGACCAAAATACTACGATTATATTTATAAAGCAAGTAATCTCCGAAAGGATTAGGCTATGCATATAAACATGTCATGATGTTTAACGAAACATGTAAACAAACGTCTTTGGCAATATACATTTGAATTGATGTAGGAGGATGGGGACGATACAGGAATTGACATGCATAAAAGGCCAAAGCAGAGGTTGATGCAGGAGTCTGTAAATGGAAGGGAAAACATTTTAAGTACCGATTTAGTTCTTTAACAAATGAATGTCTGGCAATAAAAAAAAGGGTTAACAAATTTTCACGTGCTAATAAACTCACTTTTCAGGTGTTCATCTGGAAGCTAAAATAAAGGGCTTTTTTAATTTGAGATATGACAGATGGCTTTTAAAAGGGTGCATATATCCCCTGTAACGCCCCTGGATCCGCCATTTGGCCAAAGCTAGGCAAAAACGAAGGGGGAAGGAAAATAGTTGAATGAAAGTGGTAAGCATGTGCCAAGAAGAGCATATTCATGACATTCAGGAAAACTATCTATGGGAAACGAACAGAAAAGGAACAAGATGCAAAACGACAATAAACTGTTGATGAGAGTAGCTAAATCTGAAAATTGGATGGATTGATACTCACTCGTTAGTTTCTTTCGGATCTTATCAATCATTAAAATGGAAACTTTGCAAGGAAGCTATTAATGAAAGCAGACAATCACAGGAGCAGAATGCGAAAAAGTTTGAAATTGCAGAAAAAGTAATAATTTCATCAGTATCTAAAACTTGAGATAACAGTCTCAAACATAACTTTTGTAATATCATTTACAAAAATGATATTAGTAAACTAAAATAAAGTAAAGGACGATCCACCCGTTTGTTATTTACAAAATTAATAAATTGATCACTTATCAGTTTTTTTCTTCTTTATGGAGAAAATAACTACCTGCTATTCATGATTATGGATCAGTGGTAGGGAGGTGGTCTCGTAACCGGGCGGTCCTCAGTTCGAAAGTTCGAAACAAAGTTTGCCTTTTGGTAAATAAGACATTTAACCTCATTACCTGGAAGAAGACTAAAAACTCTTCAGAAAAAAAGTGGCTCGGGGAAAGACATAAATATTAAAACTTGATGAATTATAAATTGTGAACAATTACAGTCTTTAAAAGAGATAGAAATGACTTCGGGTTTAGAAAATGCGGCTGGAACACAAGGCATGTACTTTTGACTTGACAGAGGTACATGTACATAGCAAGGAAACATTATGCAAATGAAAAGGAAGAAAAGTCAGCTAGTAGTATGGATTCCGTTTCGAGGTCTGCTTCAAAATGGAAGTATTTGCCTGCTCTTTAGAAATTTCATGCATTGATAATGATATTCATCAATGTTTTCCCGAAGGTTCCTTTTTATTCGATTTGTAAAACGGGAAAACGGCTGACATCAATGAAAGACAAGACGTGAAGTATAAGTCTCATGCAGCCTCAGAATAACGCAAGGGAACATCATGCATCTTCATCTTTCCTCTCACAATAATCTTCATTCATCTCTCTTTCCTCCATGGATTTGATGAAGAGAGAGGGGGCAACGAGAGAGAGAGAGAGAGAGAGAGTGTGTGTGTGTGTGTGTGAGAGAGAGAGAGAGAGAGAGAAAAAAAAATAGAGTGAGTGAGAGGGAGGGAGAGAGAGACGAGAGAAGAGATGGTAGAAGACTCGGAGGGATGGTAAATCAAAAAAAGAGGGACATAGATAAAGAGAGAGCGTGAGAGAAAGACAGAGACAGAGAAGGGGGTGGGAGGGGGAGACACTGCGTGTGTGTGTGTGTGTGTGTGTGTGTAAAAAAGAGAGAGAGAGTGTGTGTACTGAGTTTGTATACTACGTAAGAAAGAGAGAGAGAGAGAGAGTCGAAGCGTGCGTCCACACTTCGAAGTTTTTTCTGATTCCAATCACAAGTAATGTTTAGTCACTTTGTCCATACAATGTGGTACAATCTCGGCCTTATTAGAAATGAATGCAGCGTAACAATCTGACACCATGCATACAGCAAAATCTGTGACTCGAATCTCGAAGAAAAAAAACACCTGCGTTTTTATGCTAACTTCTAGATCAATTGATGAATTGACATTTCAGATTGACACGAGCAATATAACTTGAAGGGGCTAGCAAACAACTTCAGATTCACCTCTACATCAAGGTATGGGATATAAATCTGCCTAGTCTAAAGCGTATCGACGGGGGGCACAGGGGGCACACGCCTCCCTAATTGAATGGTAAATAATCAAAAGATCGATGATTTTGTTTTGGAAAGTGAAAATTGAAACGAAAAAAGAGAGAGCGATGGGGGTGAAACATGAAAATGATATGATACGAACCCCTCCTACCCCCTAATAATATTGATGGACTTGTTGATTCACAGTTTCATCCACCAACTAAGAACGGTGACCCTCCTCCGCCCCCTCCCAAATGATGCCAGCACCCCGCAATTATGGATCAAGGGCTATGCCACTGTGTCTAGTCTTGTATGATGGAGAGTGAGAGAGACAGAGACAGACAGAGACAGAGACAGACAGATAGAGAGGGAGGAAATGGAGAAAAAAAACATAGGAAGGAATGGCATGTGAGGGGAAATACGCCACTGGAGAGAGACAATAAACCACGATAAGGTTTATTACATGGGTCATGAGAAGAAGAAAAACGTCAACATACACGTGAGAGAGAGAAAGAGAGAGAAAGAAATAGAGAGAGATAGAAAGATAGAGCGAGATGGGGAAGGTGGTAATAATCACTGAAGATGGGGGAGACAGAAAGGGAAAGTGAGAGACAAGTCAAGACACAAACACAGTGACTCGAGAGAGGCGGAGAGTGGTATGAAAAAAGCATAAAGTAGGGATATAAATATGAAAAGATAGAAAGAGTGTGTGGGGTTGAGAGTGTGGGGTTATGAGTGTGGGGGTGTGGGGAATGTGGGTGTGTGTGTGTATGTGTGTGTGTGTGTTAGTTAGATATTTGAGAGAGTCACATTCGAGTAGTGAAGAGATGGTGATGAAGAGGAAGAACATGGGAGGAAAAATAGAGAGAGAGAGAGAGCGATGGTGCGCAAGAGAGAGAAGGAAAGGATAAAGCGATAAAGTGATCGAATGGAAACAAACAGAATGGGAGAAACAGAGAGAGACAGACAGACAGACAGACTGAAAGTGCGAGAGAAAGAGTAGTGGAATGGAAGATACACTCTAAAAGATTCTAGTCAAAATGACCAGAATTCTATTCAAGTGTCATTAGAATTCTGGTCATTTTGACTAGAATCTAGTCATTTTAAAATAGAATTTAGTAAGTGTCCCTCTGATACGGTAATCTATTCAAATCTGACTAGATTGCTTTAGAGTGTACATAGGAGTGAAGGGGAGTGAGTGATGACGTGGAACAGAGACAGGTAGAGATAGAGATGGAGAGGAAAACGGGGGAGAAAGAAGGAAAGAGATGGAGTTAAAAGAGAGTTGAGAGAGAGAGAGATGGAGTGAGAGAGAGGGTGAGAGAGGTGAGACACTACAGTGCGTGTGTGTGAGATAGTGTGTTTTTATGTGTTGGAGTGGAAGAGAGGTGGAGAGAGTGCGAGAGTGATGGAGAGTTGGAAAGTGAGGGGGACAGCGAATAAGTCATGGAAGAGTAGAGAAAGAGAGACATGGGTAGAGATGGTGTAAAAGCACGCTGCATCGCACACCGTGTCATGGTCACTAACTCCTTAGAACTACACTCAGCTTCCACGCCAGCCGGTTGATAATAACCTATGCTTCTCTTTGAAATTGAAGTTGACCATCAATACTGTACACCATTGGGAATGACCAACGCGTA
Source organism: Mesocentrotus franciscanus (assembly GCA_037976565.1). Taxonomy (NCBI): domain Eukaryota; kingdom Metazoa; phylum Echinodermata; class Echinoidea; order Camarodonta; family Strongylocentrotidae; genus Mesocentrotus; species Mesocentrotus franciscanus. The sequence goes on along the minus strand of CP137680.1, from coordinate 9,171,311 downwards.
AATCGCGTTTACCAAACATGACACCATTGGGATCCTCTTCGGTAATCAGAGGCGACTGATTACGATCTGAAAGGACGTCGATTCTGGCTGATTTTCATCTCGTTTTTAGAGCTAAACGACTAAAAAGTGGAAGCCGAAATTGCAATCATACGTCCGTTTGAGCGTGAGTGCTTTTTCTTCTTTTCTCTTTTCTTTTTTTCTAGTGATATGAAAAATTCGTTGATATCAGCTGCATCAGTTTTTATTCTTTATCAGCCACATCAGTTTTGAGTGGGGATCGTGGTGCATACGTGGCGTGGACAATGGCATTAGAAATAATTGCGTGAGTTTTGTCAGAGTTGCCAAGAGGCATGCACCTGCATTTCTACGATAATAACTTAAACATTCTCGGCTACCCGCTTCATTAAGTGATTTTGCGAAGAGTGCTGGCGATTGTGACAATTACTGTTGAAAGTCCAATACCCATTTGTGAATATTTTCATTCTTGGAAAATGACAGATCTCGTTTCCATGGCAACAAGAATATGATCTTTTCGCACCAATTCGTGTTAAAGGAAGTAATCCATCCTTAAACATTCATGAATTTGTTAATGTTCTCCTCCACGCAGAGTGCGGAACTTGCCCGTGTCTCAGAGCGGGGAATAGAAACGTTTGATTTTTTACCTTCTCGTTTTGTCTAGAGTCACAATAAAGAGGTTGAAGCCACGGTTAAGGTAGGGGAACTACTTGAGTAAAGAAGATTCCGAATAAACAGTCCTCCAGTTTCACTCTGAATGCATCTGACAACGATCCCCCAAATAGGGTTGACACATGTTTTGTCAAGGATAGCTTCACAACTTTCCTCCAAGGCAGGAGGAAAGCAGACGTTTCCGTGTTTTAAAATTGATCGTTGGCTTACTGACGCGAAGGATGTATCCTGAGTGCTGACCAGAGTGGAGAAAGCGTACTTTCACCAACTTCCTGCGAATCCGATAAAAGGGTACTTGAATATGTCAAAAAAAACTGGGAGACTTACTTTCGACTTTTCTTCTTTAACCAGAAAAGTGGCTTTGTGATTATTGTACAGTTTTTCTAACATTTGACACAACTGGTTAAGGTATATTATGTCTTCACCTCCATACAACGTGAGCATATTTGAACTCTGCTTAGAATCCTGTGTACGGGAATTTTGTGTCAAACGAAAGAGAATGCTGCGATGCCCTATAGATTCTTTCAAATTATACCTATTCCAGTTCTTATTTCCAGTTCTATTATTGCGTCTTTGATGTTCGAGAGAGAAAAGGGCCAATAAAACCATATCGGTATGTTCACATCTTAAGGAGAAGGAAAAGTAAAAGTGTTCTATTTTCAGCATGAATTCGTATGTGATTTGGGTTTTTCCAGATTTGTGGCGATAAGACATCACTATTTATGTCTTGAAATCTTAAGCCGCATCCGAAATACATGACCCCGGGGTCCGTCTGAGTCGTTTTGTATAGACGAGACAAGAGGCTGACTGAGTCTACGTACCACAAGACCAATTCACATATCGGAGGATATAAAGGTCTACTATTTGATACTTATATACCTCACTTTAGAAATCTAGCCATCTGATTGGTCGAAATTGGCGTCGTGATTTTAGCCATGCCCGCCTACCAGTCAATAGTCTTTTAAAAAGTGCCCTCATACCCGCCTACCAGTCAATAGTCTTTTAAAAAGTGCCCTCATACCCGCCAACCGGTCAATAGTCTTTTAAAAAATGCCCTCATGCTGCGATCCCCATTGGTTTACGTGATAAAATTTTCTTTGTTCGAGCGCGGATACCATACAGTGCTTTTTGTCTGCGATTCCCAAATGATTGTAAGATTCAGTCATCTTTCCAGCGAAAATTAACAGACAGTGTCTCAGATTTTCCGTGATGTTTTAACCAGTCTTTACTCAAGAAAAGAATAAGGTAAGAATTCTTGGTAGATTTTTGTGTCAATTCGGTATTTAATTGCTTTAATATTCGAGGTATAGTTGTTTTTATAGGATCTCAAGGACGTTACATCCTGCCATCACCCTCGGCACGCCTCGGGGTGATAACAGGATGTAACGTCCCCTTGAGCCTATAAAAACAACTATCCCTCTCATAGCAGTCATTATATCTATAATATTGCCCTGCGGCATTAAAGACGCACGTTCCCCGTATTCCAGAGGGCGTTCAAAATACGTACGCGCTGGCGGACGGTGCTAGCTGCCTATTGACACCAACAGAATACGGCTCTTACGCAGATGGCATGTTCCGAATGCCCGAACAATGCCGATTATCGCATACATGTGCCGAAGTAATACCAATCGCAGTTCGGCTCTAAGATTCGGCTGCTGTTTTCGCCCACTTTCGTGACGTCACGATCGGCAGCGATCAGCTGGCTTGGCGAAGGCAGGCCGTACTACATTCACGTAAGTCCCCTGCGTGCGCTCCCCTATTACAACAAGTTAATGCGCGTCAGGGGACAAAACCTAATCAGGTATGACGTGATTTTTTTTCATTTACATACAACCAATTAGAGCCCATTGATGGTAATGGTAATGAATATTCATATAACTATCATGAGTTGACCTAATTCGCATACGCGCAAGGTAAACAAGATTAAACCAATAAGCGCGTAGTGTCCACATGGCATACGCGCGCCAGTCGTTGAGAGTTATTGTAATGCCCCCTCCTTGAACTTTGATTGACAGCTGTATGTAAATTAGAAGTCGATCTTCGGAACCAAGATGGCGATGACTAGAGCAGCGATAACTACACTGACGGGATTGTGCGCCTTTAAACAAAATATATATATTTTCTCAAAACCACAGAGTGAATACGTTGATTCACCTCTTCTCATTCGTGTCACTGTAATAATTGCTTCTCGATTGTCTTATCAACATCTATAGCCATATAATTAACGGAAGACCGAGCTGTTGTCTGAATATACGTATACTCGTCCGTCAAATACGGTGTTGCTCTTCACGTTTACAGAATACTCCCTTTAGTTTGCTAGTGTATCTGAAGGGCAATGTAAGCACGGTCATCGCGGCATACTGTTGATGAAGTTATTACAAACGCTTGAGACGAAAATTGCCTCAGGACTCCCTGGTAACCACAAAGATGAAAAACATGGTGGGTAATTAGCTTACAAATAATTATATCTATAGAGTATCTTTGGACGAAGGACAATGACTCTTAGTTCTTTAGGACTGCAGGATATTAGATTTTGTGAAATACACAAAACGAAGTTAATTTGATTTGGTGTAATATTGTTCTTCACAATATTATTAGAAAAACAAGTCAGATAAGCAGCCTTTGGCGGATTTGCGCTACTTGGACAGATTGGAATGAATTAGATCTATGCATTTTCTCAAAACAAATATTATAATTCCTTTTTATATCTGTTATATACACCTATGTCACAGTGACGAAACAGACAATGAGCATTTCAGCTCTTTGTTCTCTTTCGTTCTTTTTGTCAAGTCGCTTTTTCAAAATTAACTTCATTTAATTTCTCCCGTGCCTTTTATTTCATCAGTCTCTTATCTGTATTAAAAGGAAATAATTGGATGCATATGTTGATCTACAAGCGCGATTTCTTGAAGACTATGGGTTCTAATTAGTGGCGCTGTATTAAAGAAAATCAATTTAAGAACGTGCATTTTTTTGCCAAGCATTCGTTCGACGCACCCATAACGATACCTCCAGCTAACCATTTACACGCAGAACGGAATAAGAGTCTCAAATTATTCTGCCAACTGTTTGAAGGCGACACTTCTCAGCCAATTACTTTTGGAGAGATTTATGTCATTTACAAACAGGATACAGGCCGCCTTGGAATGGCATTTTTATTGAAATCTGAAGTACGTTTTGTCGGCTCCTTGAAATTAATCATGTCACCGTAAAAACAGAACTATTACCAAAATACATTACTGACACCTTAAATTTGAGTATCTGACTTTGACTTAAATCTTGAGTGAATGGACAATTCATTCATGAATGTTTGAATGATTCAGTGTGCAAGCAAGCCGAATGCGTTTCATCTTCCTCATAAATTTTGCTTGGAAAACCTGGAAATAAACTGCATTTAAAATCCATGCACGCAACGCCGAATGAACTTATTGATCAACTAATGTAGAAAAGCTTGTCTTGGTGATTTTATCATGAACTGTTATTGAAGCATAGTAGCTTCCGCCTCAACCCACAAGGCCGTGCGTTATTGATAAAAATGTATCCTGCTGCGCTAATAGATTATTTTGCTCAATGCCCATCAGTAATCAATCTACGGAAGTTAAATCCATTAGAAGAATGCACACGGCACCGGTTGATGCTCTACTGCGCTTGGACGACAGAGACTACATCAAATCGATGGGTCTAAATTCAAGGTACAATCAATGATTGTGTGAACATTCGTTTGATTTTCATGTGAACCTTTCCAGCATTTTATTTTGTACGTGGGCCATTGATTGACCCAATTTTCGTTTTTCAAAGTTTGTAACACGGCCACTTGTGGGTAAATGGAGCGTTCATTATGCTACAGGGTCGAGCGACTCCCAGAAACTTTACCGGGATGCCAGCCTTCGTTAACATCGTCGCAGTTTTGGAGCGTGAATCCGTCTACTGAATGAGTTTCAGCATCGACAAATTGTTTTAAACAAATCCATTTTCAGCTCAAATCATTCAGAATTCGTCTGGAATCTGACAGGGTGACATAAATGCATCTTTTATGCATCACTAACCTGCTAGATGGGAGAAAATGACTTAAATCAGTTTCACAATATTTGAAAATTCTTTATACATGTATCATTGAATAACATTTCAATAGTGCACAATCATCCAACATACTTCACTGGCCCCACCGACCCCTACCCCCTCTTCCTCCTCTCTCTCTCTCTCTCTACACACATACACACAAAGTCATGCACACACACCTACCCACGCCTTTTTCATCCATCCTCTTTCAAAACCGCGCAAATTTTTGAAGGTGACGAATAATGCTTTCTTACAAAGAAAACAACATACTACGCTGTGCAGAGTGCTAGAAAGTTCAGACCCTCATTTCCACGTAGTAGGCCTAATGGCTGAATTATGTGCTATTTCACTTGGTGCTTCTTCGATACCTTGGTGATAACTAAATCTACAAAATTCAAAAACTACTGACTTTGTCCAGGAAGCTATGTAATTATGAAAGTACAATTGATGAGCCTACGCCTTGTTTGTTGATGACATACAAGTTCGAGTTCTTAGGAAAAAAATTATATTAATAGTTAAGAATATGAATCTATCCCTGACTTGATTGATAATCCCATCCCACTAATTTCTTTCCTCATCTAGGACACTATGGAGGACATCACTAACCCAGCGTATGGATTCATGGGGGTGCCCACTCTTTCAGATGGACCTTGTTTCCTCTGTGTCCTGCAGGACAGCGGATACGTGGTGTTGAACGAGCTCATCGTATGTAGGAACAATGACCAAGACAATGTTATCTCATGTACAACTCAACAGAATAAGAGGTCCTGTATCGAATCAGCTGTGCTTGGGAATGAGGAATGAAGCAGTGTGTTGTTTGCTATATTTCTGCGATAAGGTGATAAGGAGTGAACATTTTTTTAATAAAGAATCCACTGAATCTATCTAATTTATTTCTGATCGTAACCTTAACTTCGTCGTACGCGGTGAGTCAAGTTATGAAAGGTGAACGCCTGGATAGTATAAACAGTAATAGTCGAAAAGCGTCAAAGAATTTCATCGAAGAAACGAACATTCGAATGATTACCAAAAGTATAATGATGATTATATGTCTGATTTCAAACACGTTTGTTAAGTTCTTCGTTATAATTTGCACCAGTATTGACACGTACTAACTTTTTTTAATCCAGCATCCACTGATTCGTAATGTAATGTATGACTTAATCGAGTCATAATGGTTCACCCTCTGCTTACGTCATGAAGTCATACATGACGCGTCAAAGAAGTTCATCAAAGAATGATCATCGTAAACTATGTTCGGCTATGAACATGGATGTTCAGAAGACTACGTGCGAGTCATTTTTATCTTAACATTGAGAGGTGTTTTTAACAGCAAGTGAGAAAGCCATAAGCCTATGAGCAAGGACTGCTTTAATCGCTGGTAGGCCTATACGACATTTTAAGTGATGCGAACGTGTGAAAAATATTTTAATTACCAGACGAATCCTTACAAACTGCATTATTACTCTCTTACTCGTTATGAAAATACGACTTGCTTTCCTGCGAGTAATAAACAACCCAAGATTTTAATTTTTGAATCACGATCTTTTGCAGGAATGCATCCTCACCTCGCACCGTATACCTGCAAGTCGTGCAATTCGTCGAGAGAATGAAATTACTGAAATGAAATCGAGACTTTAGCGTCAGACGCCAGTGACTTCAAAAAAATGTCTAAACTTGTTTCTGATTATCTCTAACAGATGTCAAGCAAATGAGAAGAGATTTAGCATATTTTGAAGACGCTTACGTTTTTTCTCTAAGCGATTATTCTACTTACTTTCCCCTCTGATGATTCTTGTTCTGATACCATTCATTAAGTTGCTGTAGCTCTAGAGAGTCCCCAGCTCGGTTTTGATGAGTGCAAACAAACATATACCGCGTAAATTAAAATCGTCGCGTCGAGCCACTTAGAGTACGGAAACTCATTGCAAGTCTCCGAGATGCTTAGCATTAATGGAACACAATAACTGAGGATCCATGGTAGCTGGGTAAACATTACATGGGTAACTAGACATTAATGAATTATTCCCATGGTGCCAGGTCTGCCTTGCGTCTTACAGTTGTGACCTCTCGGTGGAAAATGTACATTGACACAACTTTTGTGATCTAATTTGCAAGAATCTCTTGTGATCTTTTAGATAATGTATGTCAATCAAATAAGCGAACAATTTTTGTTAGTGCGGGGATGAAATTTGTTTCTTTTTAAGTACCATACCCAAGGTGAAAAACCGAAGAGCATCTCTTTACTTCATGACGACGTGTCGCTCATTATATGAAGTGTTCTTTTTTTTTAAGGTACAAGAGACATCTTAATGAGCGGCGTAAACGAGTTCCAGCTGAATCAGGTCGTTGGACAAAAACACTTTATCTGCCGATACCTCTTGAAGACATCTCTTAGTCTGTCTCTTATTAGTTTTCCAATCACATTTCGAAAGCACGACGAGTCCTAGCTCTTACAATCTGAGGAGAAAACTTGGTCATCGTAAACTTTTCGATGATCGCCTCAACAATGAATCGTTATTATTGTGAATGCTGCTAGTGGAACGCTACTAAAACATCGATTTTCCTAGTTCTAACAAACAAAATTAATTCAGACAATCTACAGGCAAGCATGAACGTTCGATAACAGAAGTCATAACTGGAATCACAGTTGCTTCCAAAGTGGAACTTGCTATGACTAAAACATCTTTATAGTAATCCAATGGCTTATACCACTGTATCGACGAAGATGATGGAATAATTGTAACAACTATTTCAAGAGCGAATATTTAAAAAGGTATCAATACATCATGATTGCGAGGTGTTTTTGTTTGATTTGAATAAAAGGAGACACAGCGATGAAATGCGGATTCATGGTAAGTACAACATAAGTTTGGCTTGCGTACATGATAACCTTTAGCGAGTTGTGGCAAGTTTAATGTTTGACCATTGTGGTGTGTAATGATGGTACACAACTGCGGGCAAAATATCATTTTCTGCGTAGCGTATCGCATAACATTGAATGGTTGTGAGGAGTGACATTATTTGTGGTGCTTTTGAAGGAAACAAAACAGCAGACATTTCAAACTGTACCAAGTTAGCGCTGCTAACGAAATTCAGCAATTTGATCGAAATTACGTTATTGGAATAAGGTATTTTCCACAGCATTGAAGATCAGTCGTATATTTAAAGGGCAGAAAGGCCTTGACAGCGATCTAGTATACTAAAGTGTGAAAATAATTATATTAGTAGACAGTAAAGTATCGAGATTCTAAGAGTTAATCGTCAAATCGAGAGTCATTTAATGATATCCTGAGTTTTTCATTAGTTTTATGGATCTATTTTGAGTGTGCATGATCACTTTTGGGCGTCAAAATGGAAACAAATTTCTCAGAGTGTGTCCAGACGGATAACATTACATCCCTACGGGACGCGCAAGGCTTCGGGTACAGTACCGGGGAAAGGTTTTATTCGATTGTGTTTCTCCCGCTGATCGTGTGTTTCGGTGTCGTCGCCAACCTAACTTTCATTTTTGTTGTCTCGCGCGTACCTCGGATGCACACGTTGACGAATTGCTATTTGATCAATCTCGCCATCGCAGATGTCGTTTTTTTAATCACATGTGTAGGAGAAAAAGTGTACCGATATGGGAAATCGCCGATACATGGAGACGATACACCGCTTCAAAATGGCGGATGTGTGTGGATATACCTCGTTACGGACACCACTTATTTCGTGTCATTATGTTTTGTAAGTTTGGTATCTATAGAACGATACTGCGCAGTATGTAAGCCACAGAATCGATACTTTGTCACCAAAAGTAAAGCGGGAGTATTAGCTTGTGTTGCTTGGATTGTATCAGTGTGTCTTGCGTCAGCTCTAATAACGACGAATAACAAGTTCTTTAAAATTTGTATCATATGGCCCAAGGAAGCACATTATTTACATTACCCGGATTCATGGGGGCTTTGCACGGGTATCTATCCATGGCTAAAGGTATACGGAGAAGGAATGCAGACGATACCATTTTTTCTCACTCTTGCGATCAACGGAGCAATGTATATTCTGATTGTTCGGGGATTGAACCAATCAGTGAGTCGCCTCAAGAACCACTCAGAACGAATTTCCGAAATCGATTCGCGCATGCGCGATCAAATTACCCGGATGTTGATCATAAATGGAATCATCTTCTTTCTGTGCCTGGCTCCATTTGAAATTCTTTCTTTCATCGAAATGTTGTCAGGAATTCAAAAGCGTTTGTTATTTCATTCGGACATCTTCGTTGGTTTGAGCTATTCGGCACGCGCGCTGGCGTATATCAATTCCGTCATCAACCCCATTATCTACGCTACGATGAGCCAACGATATCGCCATGCTTTCAAACAAGTCTTTTGCAGGGATAGACCGTCTGTTCCAGTCACTGGCCATTCTGGTACGACAAAGTACATTGGAAGTACAACCCAAGAAAATATACGGATCAATTTCGACAGCCGCCTTTAAACAAATAAAATTGGGATTTTGTATTCAAGACTTTAATCCCACATTTTAGTGTCACGGTTCGACAAGTTTCCATAAATTATGTATATTTCCTTACCAAATTGTAAGAAATTCCGTGCACGTAGTGAATTAATGAAAACAAGTGATTATTGGTTCTTTGCCATTTTTATTTTTGCTTTGTTTTTCCAGTATCGAAGGGAAAGTGGTTCGTTGGTTGCAGGCTGTCATTTTTAATGTGTTTACTCGAATGTAGATAGCGATGTACATGTATTCTCTTTAACGAAATTATCTAGACGAGTCTTTCCTCAAATTCTTGTGTTGTCGGGGGAACAGGGAGCTTGGCGATAGGGGGATCCTTGAGATGGTTTTCTGTATATCCAGTGATGAAATATTGCATTAAATAAAACCATGAATACAATGTGGAGGTGTCGTGGTGTAGAGGTATATTCACTTGTCTCTCAATCCAAGAATTTAGGGTCCGAATATTCCATCCCGGCACTAACGTCCATTGACAATACATCACTCCTCATTTGCCACACTCTACCCCGGTGTTAAGGTACCCGGCATGATGAGAAAGTCATTGTGAGCGTCTGTAAAATGGCGGCTGGCGGGTATACTCCCCAGTGAGTGGATAATGTGCATAAATTGTGTGCGGTCAATCCTAAATCTGATGACCAGGTTGATAATATATTCTGTGAAGTGCCAACAAATATCGTCGATTTATTAAGCTCTGTATAAGCCCAGAACATTATTATTATTATCATTATTATTACTATTATTATTATTATTATTATTATTATTATAATTATCATTATCGTAATTATTATAATTGTTATTATTATTGTTAAATCGAACCCTGCTTTTAATCGTAAACTCAGATTTCTACGAGATTAGGTGGCGTACAGAGGATTACGTCTTTTTTCATACCATAATGATTGATGAGGGTCTATATCATCATTCAGGAAAACCCGAAAGAATTGCACGTATGTTTGGCCAGTTTTGTTTATTAGAAATCTAATTTCAAATTCGGTCTCACCGTTTATGATCCATGCTATTAAATTACATGATTCTTTTACCCTGTTTATGGTTATGAATACCTGAATCATAGTTCACGTATATTATCTTGTTATGCTATTGAATCTAACAAATGCACACAAGACAATAAATACCGAGTATTTATTGCCGTGTAAATTATGGCTACGTCAAGTCAACTTGTTATCGCATATTATCATGTAGTAAACATGGTCAATGTGCACTTATTTATCTTCGTGTATTAAATTTCACTAAACCTCTATGTGCACTTTATTTATCACGGTGTCATGGTGATAACCAATTATTTCTTTATGAAGGCAGAGGTATGCTAGCAGGTGTAATGACCCCCGCCCTCCGCTAATCAATAACAGATAACATTAAAACAAAAAAAAACTTTTAGGCAAATTATTTCAAAATCTTAGGCATGTGTCTACTTTTTCTCTCTCGATTTTATTAAAAAGTACTCTTGCCGGTAAATTTGAAATGCGAAGATGTCAATTATACCCGTGTCGAAAGTGAAAATCTAAGACATTTGTCTTTTGCTTCCTTTTTTAGCTTTTGGTAAACCTCTTTACCAGTGCCGATTAGCATATTTTATGAGGGTCTCTTAAACTCTAATCAGCAATTTTCGTGCGGCATCCCATTCACCATTTAGAATGTCCCCCCACCAAGACGATGAACATGATCCTGTAGACGGGTTTCCTATTTTTATTACTTGGAAAGGATGTATACTGAAAATGACGTCTTTATGTAATTCGAAGTGATGAGGTCTACATTATCTTTTAAAATTATGCACTTTTCCGCGAACATGACCATGTAGTTAACCAATTTATATTAAATAGGTGGGATGTACACTTTAATGTCGTCCGTATCCCGATGAATCAAAGTTGTCATGTCTACATTTCACTTGAAAAGACATAGTTTTCGGCGAACATGAAATTTACATTACTTAGACGTGGGGTGTACACTTAAGTTGGCCTCTGCAAATTTATCAAAGTAATTAGGCCTTTAGAAAAATAAATTAATTTTCTGTAGGGTCATCCGGAATCACATAATATGAGGAAAACCCTTTGATGAATTGTGATCTAGAAATATGGTTCATTGCCCAGGGAAAGAGAGTCTCCTTTATTGAATACTTAGAATAGTGATAAAGAGTAATGATGGGATAAGTATAGTCTTATAAAGAAAACAGCTCACGTACAGCCACTGATCTAGCTAATTACGTGGTTCTAATCCTTCAGTTTTTAAGTGGTATGAACTAAGTGGTGAGAAGATAGAAGCATTTCTTTGCACGGTCATTGACGCAGAGAAATGAGTGAATAATCCAGGAGACTACCTTTATTTCTTGGAACTAAAAGGCTAGTGTACAGTCATGCCATTATTTGGTTTTCCTTTGATTTTATTTCCCGTTTCAAAGAATCTGAATTCAAACTTCCTTTAGCTGTTGACTTCAAAACGATCGCGAATACTTTCGAAAATTCAACTCAATGGCAATTTCAATACCCTATTGTAGTGTCTATCGTGCTCGTGTTACGTAATAATGTCATTCTCATATTCACCCATTTCAAAATGTGATGCACAAGGCCACTGAAATTACCTGAGGTTGACATTTTTCAGTCCGTCCGATCGTGTTTTTTTATGAAATAACCATGAAAATGCAAACACAAAACTCACAATGATTTCTTTTTCAATATGAAAATTATTTTACTTAGGTTGTTTCACATATTAATACATGTACATATAGTTTTAATTACGAAGAAAATTGCCTTACTTTGTTATATTTTGAATTCCTAATACTGTTCTTCTGCAACAACCTTGCATTCATCTCGCGCATGATTGTGAGCCAGTCTCAACTGTTACATGTTTTAATGATGCAAAACGAGGATGTATATATGAATGAAGTAAACTTGCAGGATATACAGAGATGAAAACCGGATCGTTTTTGTTCAATTTAGGCGGTAACTTGGCAAAGAAAAAGACATTTGCGATTATATTTCTCTGTTAATGTGGTGCATCTATTGCCGATAATAATTATTAATGATAACATATTTTAAAACATTGCGATGATACATGTGAATTGCATTATTCAGTTCCAGAGTACTTTTATACGAGTATGATTGAGATTACTAGACATGAGGTTGTAGACTTTGGTGAAATGCTAATGCAAACATTGGGGTCGATTTCGTCCGACTGATGTTAGGTTTAATACGGTTACCATGGTTTCTATCACTAATTGATCCAAGGGGATTTATACATGTGGGTCACGAATACAGTGTATGCATTTTCTGTATTAATAATGCGTGAGGTCCTCGTTTTTTAATCATCTTCATGTCACAAACATGATTAAATCATTTTGTTTTTGTTTTTATATAGTTGCAATATGTACTAATTATTTCATCTCACGAGCAAAGTCGACTCTGTATAAAGATGTTAAAATTCTTCGAATTGATTTCAGTTTTTACGTTTTTAACAAGATATGGATTGGAATGAAACTTCGACTCCTAGGGAAATTACACATGGGACAAATCCGCATTTTTGTTTTGGTTCACGTTGATTTACACTAAATCCTACATGAATCTTAATATATTTATGACCTCATTGATTAAAATTCCTGAATAGATTAAGAAAAATACTGTTTCTTTTTTCTAATTAGAATTAAGAAATATGCAAATTTCCAGATTATTTCCGTCGTTGACATTCTTTGGGTATTTCAATATTACTTACCTAAAAAAAGACAAAACAAAACAACAACAAAGATGTATCCCCTTTTCCCTTTAAACCATTTATCTGCCATTGTAACGGGAGTTATATAAACAGGCCTCAGGGAATTAATCATCATCATAATCACGAGGAAATTTATGTCAAACCATATCTTTTTGATATCTTACGCGATGTTAGTTCTGTATAAACACAAAAATTGCCTGACAGTCGTATCCCTTTAAGACCTTGTGCACATATATTGCAAATTGGTTGTGCCATACATTAGGAATCACCTTTATAACAGTCACATTTTTCTTTTTGTCTTTCCTTTTCTATTACTCTATGGTATCTTGTAATGTTTAATAGGTATCACATAAAGATTGCCCTCAACAAATGCGAGGTTCTAGTTTCAAACGAATCGCAAACTGGTTATTCCGTACATAAGAAATCACCTGTAATACATTTCAGTTGAACTTCAGCAGATATATATCTAATGAAAAATATCATACGGAAATATATGTTAATGTGTCAGAAATGTATCACAAAAACAAGGAGATAAAAAGAATACGAAGAATATTATATATTGGAGTGGAAGATAATTTGATTAGGTGCCAATAATGACTATGATGAATATGTGTGTGCATTTTCTGGAATATATTAACTGTAACCTCTGCAACAATGTTATTATCGTGATTACACAGTTGAATGTCGAAGGATAACTTCAAATTTACTTGACACTTGAGTATTCAAGAATATGTTTTACTAGCTGTAATATATACCAATGCATCTGCTTTTGAGGTGGTAAATTTGTATTTTAAATCGAGTGGTTCTATGCACAAATACACGTGACACTGTATGTATCATCAAAGCAAAAAAAAATAAAGTGTTTATTTAATCGAAATAATTTGTTTACCGTTCGTATGTCTTGTACATGTGAATATTCCTAATCATAAAGTTCTGTTAATCACACTCCTAAAATGAGACTGAAAATCGCGGCTACAGCCTACAGACCAACAGCCCACTAGACCGAAAATTACGGTCTCGTTCGCCTTCTGACAATATTACTTTTGAGCTCTCATTAGACCAAAGTCCCATGACACCAACAGCCCTCAAGATCGACATCTTTCTACCGTCCCTTATTTTGTTTTAATCGGTGTTATTGGCTGTCGGTCTCGTGGACCTTTTAGAATTGTCTTCCTTTCTTTATTTTCTTATGTCTTTTTTTATTTATTTGTATCGATCTGGTGAACATTATGTCAATGTTGGTCTCGTAGGCTGTCGGTCTCCTGGTAAGACCCTGAAAGTTGCACAGATTTAGATTGCTTTGACATGCCAACAAGCACATTTTTAACATAATGATCTGCAATTGATATAATTATCGTATACACGAGATCTCATTGAAAGAGAAACATCTGAAAATACTATTTGCTGACTATATTTGAATTTCACGGAATTACAGTCAAATTCTTTATTATGTTGTTCGAAAACAAAGTCCATGTATCACTTCTATATATAGTTAAGCATGTTGGTATTATATGGAAGACTAGAATCCCGCTTTAAAACAAGCAAAGTTTTAACATAATGATCTGCAATTGATTTGATTATCGTATACACGAGATGTTCATTGAAAGAGAAAGATCTGAAAAAACTCCTCGGTGATTTTATCTAAATTTCACGGAATACAGTCAAAGTCATTATTTGTTCAAAAACAAAGTCCATGTATCACTTCTATATATAATTAAGCATGTTGGTATTATATGGAAGACTAAAACCCCGCTTTAAAACAAGCAAAGTTTTAACATAATGATCTGCAATTGATTTGATTATCGTATACACGAGATGTTCATTGAAAGAGAAAGATCTGAAAATACTCTTTGCTGACTTTATTTGAATTTCACGGAATACAGTCAAATTCATTATTTGTTCGAAAACAAAGTCCATGTATCACTTCTATATATAGTTAAGAATGTTTGTATTATATGGGAGACTAGAACCCCGCTTTAAAACAAGCAAAGTTTTAACATAATGATCTGCAATTGATTTGATTATCGTATACACGAGATGTTCATTGAAAGAGAAACATCTGAAAATACTCTTTGCTGACTTTATTTGAATTTCACGGAATTACAGTCAAATTCATTATTTGTTCGAAAACAAAGTCCAAGTATCACTTCTATATATAATTAAGCATGTTGGTATTATATGGAAGACTAAAACCCCGCTTTAAAACAAGCAAAGTTTTAACATAATGATCTGCAATGATTTGATTATCGTATACACGAGATTTTCATTGAAAGAGAAACATCTGAAAATACTCCTCGGTGATTTTATCTGAATTTCACGGAATACAGTCAAAGTCATTATTTGTTCAAAAACAAAGTCCATGTTTCACTTCTATATATAATTAAGCATGTTGGTATTATATGGAAGACTAGAACCCCGCTTTAAAACAAGCAAAGTTTTAACATAATGATCTGCAATTGATTTGATTATCGTATACACGAGATGTTCATTGAAAGGGAAACATCTGAAAATATTCCTCGGTGACTTTATCTGAATTTCACGGAATACAGTCTAATTCAGTTCGAAAACAAAGTCCGTGTATCACTTCTATGTATAATTAAGCATGTTGGTTTTATATGGAAGACTAGAACCCCACTTTAAACAAAATGTACAAGATTAATTACAAATTTACACACTTTCATTTCTTAATCAAACAACAAATTTTCGAGAGAACATAAGATCTTAAAATGATACACGAAGAGTTATGGGGATAAAATCGCCAATAATTCAGCAGGTGTCAAGGTGCCTGGGAAAGAAATTCCGACAATCGGACAATTAGTAAGTGACACCATTTTGTGCCACATCCGTTCTTGCAATCATGCATAAAAGGCCTAAGGCACGATATGTGGAAAATATCTTCAGATCTGCCTCTTCACTTAGAACAACAGGAAAACCGAAGTTTCATTTCGTTTGATGTCATTCGTCATCTTGAGGTGCAATTTCCGAGGTGCATTCGCAGAACTCCGTCTCGATGCAGCTGAAAAAGCTGTCCGAATTCTCCAGTCATGTCGTGAACGGGGCGCCATGTTCCTTCCTCGTAGTAATGATACATCACATGCTCGGGTTGACCTGATCGCAAAGCAGTCTTGTCGAAAGGCCAGAATCCGTACACATCGACGCTGTCGCAGAGTGTGGCCGCCACGTTTATGATGTAAAATCCTGCATTGGAATCAAGGAGTTGAAATTCGTCTTTTTTTTCTTCAATCACAATAAAGAATCAAAACTATATGCATTCTATTTCGTTCTCAGTAACAAGCACATCTGGAGGCAAAACACAAAGTTTATTGGTTATTTTGTACAAAACATGAAAAGCTAAGCAATTTTATTTTAAATGTACACACATAACATTATACTTCCACCTTTATTATCTTCGACACGCCAGGAGAAAGAACCCCCCCCCCCTCCGGTCTATCAAGTCTTAATACGCCACTAAGTATCAGAAAATGATCAGTACACATTATTTCCCGATTAAAGAGCCTTTTTAATGATTGGGTCGTCGATTGGGACTGATTTTATGAAAGTAACGAACAACATCGGAGCATCACGTATATTGGTGAAGGCTCTCGACTCTCATGCATGCGAGAGGTCATGGGTACGATGCCTGCTTGGTGCTGACGTCCTTGGACAAGATATTTTACCCACATTTTGTCCCTCTCGACCCAGGTATATCAAATGGGTACCTGGCAATGTTGGGGGTAAGTATTAGTGAAGGGCCCGCAGGAAGAGCAGTACATTGCTGTGGGTACCCTCGGTATTAAGACCAAATTTTTCTCATTAATGAAGGTTTTCTCAAAATGACACACCTGTTGAAGGTAGGTTGGTCATTTGCCGATCCTTCCAGTATTCCCATATAGCCATGAAGTTCTCAGGATTAAGGAATGTCATGTTCGCTTTCTTCTGGTAGTACTGTTTGATGGCTTTAATGCACTTGCGCAGGTAGAAGAAATGGCTAAAGCAAGGAAGTAGGATGACACCGCTGTAAGGCTCTAGGACTAGGTTGTACGGGTAGTCGATCTCTCTGGTAATGGCGATGGTTCCGTATTCCCTGTAAGAGAAAGGGAGTAGCAAATAAAAATTACGTATTGATTATCTTATTTTCACAGGCGATAATCATTCACTTTTATCATTTTGAATTGATTTGTAAAATATTTCTTTTTGAATACCCATCTACCATGCACTTCTCAACAAAAAAGAGCAAAAATTGAGCACGTGTAGTGTAAAAGGGACATAAAAGGTCAACCCTGCTTCCCCTTGAAATCTTGATCAAGTCATTCGTGTTTTCTTTTCTCTCTTAGTGTCAGCACCTTTTGAGAACAGGTAGGCCTACCCATGGACCTATGGCCTACCTATGCCCCCTCCAAGAATAATCTGGTCCCGCCCATGAAATCAAGAAATTGAACCATTTAGTTAGAGGGAATGAATATACTTAGTGTCCAGCATGCTCGGGTTCATTGTTGTTAGATTCGTCTTCAACCCGACGTCATTCTCGAATTCACCAAGAGGAGGGATGTTGCACCTGAGAGAGAGAGAGAGAGAGAGAGAGAGACAAGTTATCCAAAATATAACTAGGCTTTGCTCTAGATGTCTTGACAAATATTAAATATTATTGAGAGGAATCCTAGTCATAAATTAATTAATTATATCCAAATAAAATAATAGGAGTAAACAAATGTCTCACTTCCTTTTGTTGTAGCAACATTCACTCTTTAATGATGCAAAATTTCCCATCCGCTTTGAAATTAGAAAAATGATAATTGCAAACCTGACAAAAACGGAGATAGAGTTGTGGGCTTTATTAATTTTACAGACCATGTTTTGTCAAACAAGGCTCAGTGACCACATCTTTATTTCTAGAAAGACAACCTGTATACAGTGGCCTCTTTTTTAAACCATTGTGGGGCATTGACATACAGGACTGACAACATTTTTAAAGGGGGAGTCCACCTGAATTTGCCCTGTACATAAAGTTTCATAAACATTTATTTTATTCATTATTGATAACGGAATAGATTTTTTTTTTCCGTACAGGGATTGAAAAGAAACATATTTGCAATATTTATATTTAGGGTGTATGTATGTTGCAAGTTTTCTTGAAGGAAAATTTTTTAAAATCTGATTTATTTAGTACAGAGCAAGCAAATGGGAAGGGAGCTCGCAAGATACATCACAGAATTGCCAATTTGTGTTTGATTGATCGCAACTTCCAAAATTCATAACTTTCTTATGTTTAATTGGAATTTGCTCAAACTTTCACTGACCTGTTCCTCTCATTTTCTGCTTCTATTAAAACATACTTAATATCAGGGTGCACTTCTCCTTTATTAATGAACAAAATAACATACCTGAATACATAATCGGCTGCATCTATTTCTTTCCCGCATCCACTATTCTTGAGGTTACCACTATTCCCCATTACTGCACACCTTCCTAAACTCTTCCCGCTGTAAGGGGATGACTGGTAAGGAGAAAAAAGGAGCAAAAATATGTCAGAGGGATCATATTTACAAACATTTTATATTCAAAGTGGGCATATTCTTATCATTTTTGTATTGAACTAAAATGCTGTATAATACCAAACACACACTCAAGCACACGCATACGCACAGACATTCAAGCACTGTTACTGTTGTCTTTAAGTATCTTGTAAATTAATTTTCACTTTCATCTTTATTGATAAATTTAATGAATGCTGTCTGTAGTGCCATCGAGGGCATGGATTAATTACATATGCCGACCATATATCTAGCAAAAATCGTTACCATGATAGGATAGATTTAAGGGATACAAACCGCTAAAAGTTCATTACCTGAAGACTCTTCAAAAAAATTCGCAAAGTATGATCATCCCACTAATACTCGAAGTTATAACATTCACAGTATTTCAGAAATTAACACAAAATACACGATTCAAATCTTATCATTGTGAAGAAGACTAGATTGTACATCAATTATTATTACAGATTCACTTCGATATCATAATATCCATTACACTGTTTAGAAGTGTATTACAAATGAGAATCTAGACACATAAACATAAACTGTAGTGATATCACTTTTTATCTGCTAAGTTCGATTTTATAAAGACGATAACTTTTCTTTTTGAAATAGATATTGAGCTTCGTTGTGGACCCTTTTCACCTTCTATATGATTTTACCAGTTCCCTTTAACCCTAAACATAAACTTAAACTTAAAGAGAAGTTTTATGTCCTCTGCAGCAAACATACCTCTGGAATAAGAGACATGAAGTATTCACTGACAGTATAAGAATGTTGTGTACTGAGGTAGAACGGAAGAACTTGTTTAACCTCTACGGAATCATGGGTAACCAAAAAACTCTTGCGTGAGTCCACACCATATGTCGCGAGCTCCGTCCTGTTTCCAAGAAAGTAAAAGTGTAGAGTCGGTTGTGTCTTGAGTAAAGTGAAAAATGATTACCCATCTCATACAGCATATTCGTATATTGACAAAAGTATGAGGTATGCAGCAAAATTAATTCAAATGTAGCTCTTATCGAAGGTTAATAAGAAAGTGTTCAAATGAACACACTACATTTTGCTGGTCAAACAAGTTGTGAAAAGTTGAAACGATTTAAAAGCTACACGTATATGTTTAATTTGCCAAATTAGGCCCTCTCTTTCAAATCACAATGATCTACAAAAGAATCAGCCGCTTAGAGGCTACTTATATGCTAAAACTTGTTATAGCATTTGCTTGACCTTTGAACAATAACGGACGGGTTTATGAGTCTTGTAATCTCTACAAACAAATTATATGCACATAAACTACATAATTATAATAATTCAGGTCGTGATTTTCACCTCCATTTGTTGAAGCCCTCTTTGTTCTGCCTCCAATCTAATTTCCTGTACTCCTCCTCGAATATCTTCCACGTTCCATTGTCCTTTTCCTCCTCTCTCCAAATATCAGCAATAGAACTTTCGTCACTGACCGTATCGTTGTCCCCAGAATGAGAATTCTGTAGCGCCGTCATCACCGATGAACCATGCAAAGTGTTTACCATCAAATCCGCTACGCTTACTTTGCCAGTAAATCTAAATGGGTCATCCTCTGCTTCTGGTGTTGGTAAGCTCTGTATGTCCGAGTCTTCGAGTAATCGAGTGTTTCCGAACATGTTGGCAAGGTGGTCTGGGGTGTCAAGATGGACAAGCATTGGTCCATTCTCCACCACGGGGGCACTCTTTTGAAGCAGGAGGGTTAGGACGCACCCTACAAGCACAATGACCATAACCCATGATTTCTTCTGATCCATTTTTTTCACTGTTGGAACTATCATTTCATACCGTTCACCGCCAATGTGCTACATGATACATATCTACATCTGCATGTATAATTATGTAGGCCTATGTTCTATCTATTTTCTACAGCATAATATGATTAGATCTGCTCACATACTACACCATTTAACATGTGTATGATTTAAGTGTGCAGTCTGGCACTGTATTTTGCATATCTTCATCATCAAGACAGAAGCTTAGGACATGTAGGCCTACACTAAATTTAAGATATCTTAAAAGATGTTCGATTGGCACATAAAACTGTCTGACATCGTACGGACTAATAGAAACATATTATCTTGCATAGAACCACCATCCTTTAATTCTAAACGGTAGGAGAGTTGAAATTCAATCGTAAAAACCGCATCATCTATCCCCAATCAAATATCTGGTATCCATTAATGGACGCCGATGAAGAATCTAGTCGAGACAAATATTTCAAACAATTCCATTTAAATTCCTTCCAAGCGTCAAATTAATATCGTTTCCGTTGAAAATATCAAAATTCACATTGCTCGATGTCGAAATGGCGTCACTATGATTCACATTAGTAATAGATAAACGTTGGTATGCTTGGCTCAATGTATAACACATTTCCTCCAGAATTGCCAGCCATAGGAAGACCTTGATATTCCTTGCAAGAGAGAAGAACACAACACATTAAATTTCTTTGATTGTCACTACTATCATGTTGTACAATAAAGCGTCCATTTTGTTCGTACAGGAAGCTTAGGGGATTTTTCTGCGATTTTGAACGCGCCGTACACGCGCGTAGACTGTACTAGTGTTTACTTTACAAAACTGCAGTGCAAACAAAATGAATATAAAGTCTGCTGGGAGTGTTTAATTAACAAGTTAATGATTAATTCTCACATGTTGTCTGTTTAATGCCAGAAGGGTATTAACCCTGTACAAAATGATCGGGAAAATGATATCAGTTACAGAAGCGGATCTAGAGGGGGGGTTGGGGGGGAGGGGGTTGCAACCCCCCCAAAAAAAAAATCCGGGGACCATTTTTTTAAATCTTATCTTTTTTTTTAAACTTGTAATTTTAGTTCAGGGATTTGTACAGAAACATCCAAGGCGTCTCTTCTGCCAGTCCATCATATTTGACTGAGATTTGCCAGTGAGTATCAGTGACAAGCTGTTCATAATAAAAGTATTAGGCTAACAGTGCTTATTCCAAGGTCCCCAATTCTTTGTATCTGTGTTGTTAACTGGCCTTACATTGCAGGAAAATGCAACTTAATTTTACAAATTTTCATGGGGGTTAATTTGGCAACGACCTCTATACCAAAAATAGTGGTGTTTTAGATGCAAGAAAACGCCATTTTCACACACAGATTTTCAAAAATTTTCCCTACTGTGGGAGGGGACACCCCTCCCACACCCTCCCTCGCTCGCTCCGCTCGCTTGGACTCGGTCGCTACGCTCCCTCGCATACCACCCCAACCCCTTTATAAAAAGCTGGATCCGCCCCTGAGTTAAAGATAAGTTTGAGTTCTGGTAATGATAGAAAATAAATTCTCACAGAATCCAACAAAACTTACACAGAATGTTCAAGATTACAAATAAATGACAAGTGCCAAACGATTTTGGTAGAAATGTATAGGGGCTGAGTAATGAGCATAAAAGGATAAGGAAATCAAGGTAAGTAGGCCTGACACCATGTGCTTACACAGGTCACTATGTGCAAACAAGAGTTGTTGTTTTTATTGAAGATGATTTCCAGCAAGTTTTTGTGAGGTTGTTTTTATTTTACTAGTTCAAACAATCCAACTACCACAGGATAAACAATCCAGAATGAATTATAGCCATGTTCTCTCGACATACAATGCCCATACCATGGCTCAAGATTAGCTTTAATGCTCTTCTGGCTCCAAACAGACGATGTCTGAAGAAACTATCCAGACTTTAATAATCAGAGCAAGCTCTTCATCAAAGTGAGACTTATGTCTGACCTAAATAACATGGTGGCTGTCATTTTTCGGGGGAAATATCAGTCAAATGGTATAGTAATTACCCATTTCGCATATCCTGCCATTTCGATCATACTTTTATTCCTCAAAGTACGTCTTACAGAGAATAAGCATTGACCGCGATTTGGTAATTTCTGGAAGATGTCATATTTGGACTAATGGACCCCATCTTATCGTTTAAAGATAAAGTTGATGTTGAGTTCTTGTCATACGAATGCATCGTGTGGAAGCAATTGGAATAAGTTGATTGTGTAGTGCACAAGAATTCGTGTGAGGTTTGGGTATCATTACAATGATAATCAATTGACTCATTCTTACTGGAAGTCGCATACACTAGTACACGAAAGATGTGTATACACAAACTTGTGACACGAATGTTTAGTCCAAGCTTTTTAGCCATTTATTGTCCTTTTTTAATATGAGAGCATTTGAAGAGCAATTTGTTCAGGACACATTATCTACTACGATATTCTTCCAGACTTACAAAGAATAAGAAAGGTCACAAACTCATTTTGATCTTTGCATGCAGAACTCGACCTTCTCTTTAAGATTATCAGCTCTATACCACGACACATTACGGGAAAGGCATAAACACCTCTTTCACTAAAGAAATCGAAGTCCCACACAATTTCTTAACACACACTTCAAATATTCTTTCTTTCAGATTTTAAAAGAGTAATCCGGATTTTGGAAAGAAAAGAGGAATGGGAATGAAGGACAGACGCAGGAGCAAAAGAATTTTTCAATACGGAGAATATTTGTGGGACGGAAGGGGAGAAGAAGAAAAATACGGAAGATATGAAATGCAAACGAAAGATGACAAAGACATCTAGGCTAAGTGATAAACGCAATTTGCGCTCCCGTCTCTTGCTTTCCCAGGAGAAGGTAAAAACAAAACTCACAGACCGAATACAAACTATTAGAAACGGGAGAAAAATAGATCTCTTTCAATATATCATTCTATCTAATAATGTTTTCTGGGATATTCCAAGAAAGGAAAGATAACGTAGACAAGACTTAATGACCGAAATTGAGGAAAGCATTACTAAAATATTGCGAAGAGACTAAATTAATTGAGGAACGGTGTCATAAACTCTTCAGTCTTTATATATCTACCACGAAACAATAAAGAAAAAAGTCAATCAAAATAAAACGACCACATTGACCAAATGGGAACCAACTTCAATTTTATCTTTTAATTGTGGTTTTACACAAAATCTATGAAAAACACGAACATATCAATATTGACCTCAAGATCTGTGCGGTATAGATGCATATGGGATACATATACGTGATGTTGTTGTTTGAATGCTGCAATAGAAATATTAACTGACTGTGATTTAAAGCATCATTTTGATAAGAGGCAGTTTCAGAATTATGTTGTAGTGCAAAAACAAAAAGTTTGGTCGCGCTTCCTTTTCCCACCGTTAAAGAGGAAGCTCACCTTAATATTAAGTTGGTTATAATAGAAGAGGAAAAAATATAGAAACAGGTCAGTGAAAGTTTGAGCAAAAACCGATAAAAAATACGGGAAAAATGAATTTTGAAGGTGCGATCAATCAAACACAAATTGGCAACTCTGTGACGTATCTTACAAGGTCTCCTCCCATTTGCCCTACATGCACTAAATATCTTTAACAAATTATATTTCCCCTGAAGAGAATTTTCAGTCATACATTCACATTTAATATAATTATTGCAACCCCTGTATGAAAAAAATTCCGTCATCAAAAACGAAGAAAATGAAAGTTGATGAAATTTTCTGTACAAAGCAAATTGGAGAGGAACTCGCAAGATACGACGCAGTGTTGCCATTTTGTGTTTCACTGATGACGACTTCAAAAATTAATAACTTTCCTATTGCAATCGGATATTGCTTAAACTTTCACTAATTTGTTTCTCTCACTTTTTTGCTTTTATTAAAACCAACTTATATGTCAGGGCTGACTTCCCCTTTAAGTCATTTTGTTCAATTAGCATCATTCAGCACGTATTAAAATTCCTATTTAATAGCCCCATTATGGATTCTTATTTCTATATTGATTTCTAGAGACAAATTAAACACTTATTACACGAGGAGCTCGGTTCCACATACTCCCACGTGATATGAAGTAATTGTTAGCCAATTGAATTTTGTTTTTTCCTCTGTTTTTGCAGAGAAGTACCAAATAATTATGCTCATTTGAAGTTGGTATATACAGGTATTATTATTAGACACAAACGCAATGATATTCCATCATAATTTGTTAGACCTTTGAATTCAGACGATATTTATAGACACTTGTTACAATTAAACAAAATGATATGTTCCCCTTCATTGCTACCGGGGCTAGACTCGATAAGCTTCGCTTTTTCTAGCCCCATCTACATTACTTACCTTTTATGTTTTAATGTTGATGTTTGTTAACTGATGTAGATTTTCATTGTCCTTTTATGCTTATGTATCTGTTTTTCATTTGCTCTATGTGTCAAATGTGTACAATGTATTTTCTTACCTTGTATATTTTTCTGGTTTTTAATGTGGAAAATAAATGAAATGAAAAAAAATATATATATATATTCCTCATGAACTTTCATTATTTCCCCCAAAACAGCATACGGCATATGTAAAAACAGCCAGGTTACATAACAACTTCGACAAACATTGAGGGAAAATACATTAACATAGTGGCACTGGTCATTTCATCTTTTCATTTCTATTTCTATTTCAAGGTTTTCGACCAATACATGCATGTTTTGTAAGTATTTCGATCAATAATATATAGTATTTTTTTTTTAAAAGTATTTACTAAGTCAAATGCTTTCATTTTAATATGACCCTTTCACTTTCTGTGTGAGAAGCTGCAATACAAAATTCAATTGGTGTGAGTGCACGTTATTGTGTGTGCGATATTTTATTGTAATTTTATACTCTACAATAGTTTTTTTGTTTACCATCGCATTCATTAAGTTGATAATGCACTGAAAGGAGTCATGTATCGTGTCTGCATTTTTATATTGTTATATAAATCTCTTTCACATCTTTTTAAAGAACATCACGTTCATGAAGCTGATACAGCATTGATAAAACGTCACAGAACATGCCTAGAAGAAGACCGTTTAGATTATATCTAATTAAATGCAAAACACACGAAGTGCAAATGCTTTCAAGAGAACTAATTTTTTAGGCTGACAATCTCAAACAATAGGGCAAATGGCTTTTTGTTGTTTGTGCTCTTATAGTTATGTAATAACCTTATTTTGTATAAAAATTTACTGTTTCCTCTCTCAACAAAAATTAAATTGAAAAAAGAGAGAGTGCACCATTCTATAGACACTGTATGATTATAAAAAAAATAGGGAAACGCTATGGAACCTGCTTCAATGATTGCCTTTTTTTTTGGGGGGGGGTATATTCCTCAGAAAAGTCGCCACAAATTGATATTTATTCGACAGCACTTATGCTCCAACCATTAGAAGATATCATCATTAGAAGAGTACCACTCATTATCGATGCTGGAGTTTTATAAAATGCTTTCTGATAAAATGACGTTCACTGTTTTCGAATAACATTGTTCTTGTATAGGCCACGTTGGCAATGAAAGCAGTCTTATTTTGTTAACGGGAAGCTATTGTACACAATCTCTTCGGACTAGACCCTGCTAGAAATCATTGGTAGAGCCTATCCCCTGCCGCAACATCAATGACAAATTGAAAACAAATCTTCCTCCGGTGGCGTCTGCTCTAAACAATTATGAATGAAAACGAGATTGATGCTTTGACACTCTCACGATGCTCGCCAACGGTTCCCTCCACCATGTCCACATTTCCTACGAAGGATCTTTACATCAGTGATCCATCCATCTCTTTCCTTGTCATATCGTCTCTTCTCTACTTCGTCATCGGTTTCGTGGCCATGATTGGTAACATTTTCGTGATCGTCAAAGTATGTCAAGAGCGACGTCTGCACAAGCCGACCTACTACCTGATTGCTAGTTTGGCCGTGGCTGATTTGTTGACGGGGACAGTGGCTCTGCCGTCGGGTGCTTACGGAAGAGTCGTCCAGAATGTTCGCACATGCTCAGGAGCATCGCACCTGTGGTTCTTCATGATGGCTTTCTACCTTCATTGCGTCTCTATCATGCATTTGATCGCTATTGCCATTGACCGGTATATCTGCATTACCAGGCCCCTACAGTATATCAGTGTAGTAACGCCGAAGAGGATCGCAGCTACCATAGCATTTCTCTGGGTCGTGTCTTGCTCTTTTGGTCTGGTTCCACTGTACAGCCAAAATGACCAGACGATCTCGCATTGCTCTACGACTGCATACAACATCATCATGTACTACACTTTGGCCATTCTCCCGCTTCTCTGTCTCCTCGTTCTCAGTCTCATCTACTGGATCATTTTCCGCGTTGCTAGGCGACAGGTGATGCGGATCGCTGTGCTGGAGCGAGCGGCACATGGCGGGCAGAAACCCACCGAAATCCATACCCCTCAGATGAAAGCGACCAAGACCACACTCCTCGTTCTGTGTGTCTTCGCTGTGTGCTGGCTCCCGATTTCCATCAAGTTCCTCCTGGAGATTCACTTGAAGACCACTCCATTAACTATGCTCTATCTGCGTACCGCGTTTGAGATCATCGCATATAGCAACGCAGCTTTGAATCCCTTCGTTTTTGTCTTCAGGGATCGCAATTTTCGTGGCGTCTTGAAGCATCATCGACCCAAGCACATCTTGGTTTCACTGTAAATATGATCAAAAATCGACTGGTTATAATTATTTCCAGTATACATGCGAACTAATATAGGCTTTAAAGTTGAACATCTAAAGTGGCATAATGTTAAAGGCTCATTTCTGACTTAATTATTCCATAAAGCACCTTGTCTTAGCCACCACGAGCTACTATTGTTGTCAATATAGTTACTAGTATGTACCTTACTGCCAGCTCATTACAAAATTTATACATATATTGCAGGTAATAAAAAAATTAGGGGAAGAAAAATAATTTCAAGGGGAAAAAATATTGATGAAAAAATTGACCCTCCCCCCAACAATTTTGTGTTTTCCTCGAAATTGGTAGTGAGTGAATGGGTCTTTAGGGCAACATACATGTTAGAAAAATATACTAATTTTCGCGTCCGGTCAATCTAACAACGTTATATTGACCGGTTGGGCAATATAACAATTACGATCCTCGCAATCGATATCACGTGACGCGCTGTGGACCAATAACATCTCGGTATCTGTCTAAGCTATCTAATATTAATAATGAAATATCTGATCCGAAAATTCAGAGTTTCCCCGAGTGATGCTATATTTCACTGAGGCCGGAGGGCCAAGATTGAAGTATAATGGCACTAGTGAAATTTTTATTTGAAGGTGAATTATGTTATATTAAACAACAAAATGTATGCAATATGTGTTATCTAAAATTTAGGGTATTTGTGGTCTCTGTTTGGAGTCAGGCCCTCTCAATTACCTTCAGGTTGCCTCTGCGTCAAATGCGCGCAGCTAAGACAATGAAAACAATAGGATTAGCAATCTTTTCACCCCTACATTGAACAAGTCTAGATCTATAATGACATTTATGAAAATGGCTAATTCATATCAGTTTTCATTATTTCCAGCAGCAGTCATGACCAATATAACAAATATGATTGATTTCGGTAACGTCACAGAATCTTCTTGGTCAATCAATTGATTAATCAGTCATGTTTAAATAAAAACGTGAAAGAAAAAAATAACTTAAATTTTTTTTTTGTCATGATGTGCCAATTAAATTGAATTTTGTGTGTCATGAAAATGCTAATCTGATGCGGGCCGTTTGTCTTAATTGTCTTAATTGTCTTAATACTCCCGCACTTTGGGAATGATCGTATATTATACGTATGTAACACTCTACAGCACTCGTAACCAATGTCCTGTAATCATGGTAACAGTCTTCTCGGTCTTCCGTCTGAGCAGACTGGTTCTCTTGAGAGGAAAATCTTTATTTTGTTTGGAAACAACTTGAGCTTGGGGCGCAATAATGACATCCTTTCAATCACCATAATTATATACAGGCCTCGTTTGGGACTCAGTGGGAGTCAACTCGCCTAATCAGAGCAATAATGTATCTAGATGGCGGACGCCATTACAATGATATCTCGACCCCTTTGATGGAGCTGTTGAAGAGGAATTTTGTCGTAACTATGAAGCATTTAATGACGAGGAAAAGTTTAAGATTGGATCGCCTATTCGCTGAAGTAGGCCAAGTAGGGTTCTACTAATCCGCATCAGGATGTATCACCCACTCATTTTTGCTGCTGTTTTTATCATTAAATCGTATCATTTCTCAAAAATGGTTGTATATCACTCTATATTACCAACGCCTTACACATTTGTAATCATTTCAATTCGTGCATTTTTAAGTTTCTGCTAGTATCAGGATATCAAATTAAAACCGAATTGGTACAAAGGTAGTTGACAAAAATGTTATAAATATCATTACTGTGTAAAATAACGTTATTATTGAGGAGGCGCAAGGAGACGCGATGGTTCAGTAGTGGTCTCGTGACCGGGAGGTCCCGGGCTCGAAACCAAGTCGATGCGCTAGTGCCCTTTGGTTTAAGCATTACTCCTCAGTACTAGGTCTATCGGAAATGAGTTAAAACCGTCGGTCCCCTGGTTTCTTACAAAGAAACACATGCTTCCTTAGTCAAAACCAACAGCAAAGATGGTGAAAAGATTGACGAGGATTGTTATGAAATAGATACAATATCTACTTAGGAATGAGGATTATTTTATTAAAGTTTACTTAAAATTCCAATGTTAATTTCATTTTATGTCCATTTCTATAGTTAATACATAGGAGTATATACTTAAAAGTTACTTAAAAATTAAAATATTTGTATGTTGACACATTCCTCTCTCTCATCCCGTTGATAATTTCCATCTCCTCTTTTACTAACATCCATCCTGCCTCCTTCTCTCTCATTCCTTCTCCATCTTTCCTTTATCACCCCTCTCTCTCTTACTAATCTCTCTCTTCTCTCTCCCCTCTCTCTCAACACACACGCGAACTCACACACAAGTATATATATCCACATCTCCCACATACTCTCTCTCTCCCACCTCCCTCACACTCATTTCTATCCTTCCCATCCTTCTCCGTCTCCTCTCTTTTCTCTCTCTCTCTCTCTGTCTCTCTCTCTCCCTCCTCTCTTTCTATCTCTCTCCCTATCTCTCTTTATCTATCTCTTACTATTTTTTTTTCTCTCTCTCCCTCCCGCTCCGTCTCACCCAATCAAAGTTATTATATTTACAAATATTTTTGAAAGATAGGGGTTTGCCCGACTTGTCGCCCAAAATATCGTACCTAGACGTTCTGATTAAATTTGAAATTGAAAGGTATCCTTCATTTTCATGTTCTAAATCACGCGAGATTTTAGTTTTTCTGAGTAGCAATTACTTGAACCGAACGAGACAAGCGAACGTACATTAATTTCCACCCACATTGTTGATTAGAGGGGCGTTGTGATTGTTGATTATAACCCTTGACATTCATGGCCATGATTGATGTTGTTAGGTGCGGCGTTACCGGGGGCTGTCGGGGAGGGGAGGTGCTCTTGTATAATATGCATAGCATCCCCCAGGGCATCCCCCTCATAAAAATCGACAAACTTTTCTCCCCGAAAATTTTTGAACCATACCACGCTTCTAAACAAATGTAAGAAGCTCTTTTTTGTCCTTCTTTTATCTTTGTTAGAGTTTTTTGCCCCTACACAATAGCCTACTCTAGAGCCGCTGCCTCTGGGTGTCATAAAAAAGAAGCGAAGGAAAGGTTGCCGACATGGGGCACGTGATAAATTCTGCTTTTTAATTCTGTTTCCAAGTTCTTATGTTTACAAAAAGCTGCATGGTGACAGTGGCGTCTCCATCAATAATATTGGTGGAAGTCATAGTGTATTAATATTGAGAGAGATAATTTTGACAAGCGCACACGTACGCGATCAAAGGTCAGTTCGATCATGGAGCTCAAAATAGTTCTCTCCCATAGGAGTTGTTATATGGTGAAAGTATGCCTGCGGCCCCTCAGATCCACAAAGTTTGGGATAAATAGGGGTAGACAGTAAACCAGGGGCGGCGATTTGTTTTCATGACCGAGGGAGCATAGTGAGCGAGAGGGGCGAAGGTGACGGAAGTTACTACCCCCTCACAGGTTTTAGAAGTTTTGTTGTATTAAAAAATTACATTCCTTAGCAAAACTATAGTACAGTATAAAAACAAGCAATATACTTTTTTCATACTTCACTTTTACTTTGCCGGTAATTAGTGTGCAGTCCGAATGAGTTGTAAATATTTAGTAGGTAAATTTTAGTAAGGAGCTTGGGCATGGATGGGATTTCTATTTCCCACTCTATAGGCCTCTGTCATGTACATGTATATTGATATCGCTATGGGAGTTGAAATGGAAAATATGTAGTCTATGTGGTAGTGAACTATTAAAACCAACCAAAATTACGGAATACCTGTAACATGCAAAATCACACTTTTGCCCCCAAAACAGAAAACAAAACCGACTGGTTTTACATTTTCTATAAATCTTAATCTTGTAAACATATATGAGTGTTAACTGTGCTTACGTGATACAAACGGAATACAGATTTTCTACAATATTTACTTTTACATTTGAAGGATATTATGCGAGGGAGCGTAGCGACCGAGCGAGAAGATTTTTGCATTTTTATTAGTCTAAACGCTGCACTCTTGGGCCCTACAGAGCCTAAAAGTGTGTTGCAGTCTTTAGTCAGTATTTGCTATACATTTTTTGTGTGCACTTTTTCAAATTTTCCGGGGGGACGATCCCCCCCTAAAAAATTGAGGGGGGACGTGTCCCCCGTCCCCCGGGATCGCCGCCCCTGCAGTAAACAGAGTGTCTCTCCTGCTGACGATCAGAGTGTGTAAGGGTGAGGGAGTAGGGCTTTGTGTTAGCGTGTGGGTGTTTGTGTTTATGTGAGGGATCCACATGTGCAAAACAATAACGGGTGGGCAATTTGGCATCCTGCACCCCCCCCCCTTCTGTCACCCTTGAAATGTGTACAAATACACCAAAGGGCACTATCGAATCGAGTTGATTTCGAACATAAGATCTCCAGGTTACATGAGCATTGCTCTACCACTCAGTCATTGCACCTCCTCAATTTGTATATATCAAAGCACATACAATACCATAATTATTCATGGACTAAATAAACTGATTATCGCGATTAGCAATGTACATGTACATTACAGTGCTCATCAAGTGCATCACTGGTTCACCAATATTATTGCTATAGTCTTCGCTTGATTATATTTATCTATATGTATTTTTAAAGTATGTAGATATTTACCATATCATGTGCAACCACCAGAATACAATGAAATGTTTCATATAAATATTAGCACAGGTTTCTTATATGTTTGCATATATGCCAAATGTATTGAGGCTCATTTCAGTAAAGACAAAAAGAAAAAGAAATAAAGTTAAATTGCTAAGGTAACCTGAGGTAAATATTTACAAGAAAAGGGGTTAAGATCCGCATTATCTAAAACGACATAGAGAGCAAAGGGCAAAGGGCAATTAATCGTTTTCGTTAAAAACTAACTTTTGGTCTGAATAATTAAGAAACGCTGTAGGGTTGGATAATTAATTTGATGGAAATAGGTCTACACAGACGTATTTCTATGTTAGGTATGCCTACATCCTTTACACAATAAACTGTTTCGACCCCAGTCTGCAATATGGATTTTGTTTGTTTGTTTGTTGTTGCTATTTCTTGTTGGTTTTGTTTGTTTATTGTTTAGGTGGAGGCAGGCAGGAGGAAGTTCCTTCCCATAGGCACTCGAAGCAAAATAATATTGGCGCTCTATTTCTCTGTTTCTGTTTTCTCTCTCTCTCTCTCTCTCTAACTCCCTTTCTGCTCTCGCCATGATAAATAATAGCACATCGTACTGCATTTGAGTACTTTACTAAATCAACTTTATTCGTATTATTTCACAGCGACTATTATACCCTTCTTTTGTCTAAATATACAAACATAAATATTGCCACAATTACTTTTTACCGTACCTGGATATAAACTTACGAAAATTACGCAAAAATCAGTTCAGTATCGCTGTGATGAAAAATATTCTTACAATAATTTTGAAGAATTGGCACCTACATGACCAGGGTGATGTCATTCTTATTATATATATATTGATACTAGGGACATGCAAAAGTATCCCTGACGATACTATACTCTTAATAATGCATACACTCATTTGAAGGTAATGATATTTAAATCATTTGATTGTCTGAATGGTTGAATTTCTGAAGCCTTTGCGTAGAAATTGGGCACCACCACATGAATTTTCTGTTATTCAGCAGGGAAAGTGCAAACAAGTTAAGCTGTTGTAGTGAAACAGTATCAGTAACGTTAACCACTCTATTGATTCCCATGAACAATGAGAATTATCAATATTCATTTGCACAGTTTAAATCATTTTTAGCACCTGTCTTTCCAATGATATGATACATTCAAGTTTCAAGTTTCAAGTTTATTTGTTCCACATTTTACAAAAAATATAGTCAGACATATAAAATAGAAATTATGTATACATAAAAGTAGGCCTAGTATGAGCACGTCTCAATGATGCTCAATTCATAAGATAGATTAAGAAGAATGTAAGAAACCTATATTGAAAGACATAAGAAGACAAATAAAACGCAGGGCAACGAGAAATGTTTATCTCATTATTTCCATAACCTGAGAATCCGTTTACATGAAGATGAAAGGTATACCATGTTCAATATTATTCTTCTGAGAATTAATTATAAATTGGTCTGTGATGCTCATCATCTGGCATAGTAAACTGGGTAAAGGTATATTTCTATCAATATTTTGTCAGAAAATAAAAGCACCTAGCTCATTATTTTGTTAAACAAACATCATCATAGCACCGGCTCCAGCCGCCAGCACATTTGATTTACAACAAGACACGCATCATACTCTATATGCATGGTATGACGTCTAGGCTTAGCCTACTTTTACGCCATATCAATTATTCATTTCATTCGGAATGATATTTCGTCTGTAATCGTCGATCTACAATCGGCAATTATCGTTAGGCCTTCGTCATAACCTCTGCGCTATTATACTCGGGTTGTTCGGGTTTCTTCGCATTTACTTTGCTGACGAGTGCCTCTGTCTTCTTCTGAAACAAATGCCTGTAGCTTCGTATAATTATAACCGGTAACACTCGGCAGTTTTCGTCAGCAATTCGTCATAACGTCTGCGCCAGCGGGTTGAGTTTTACTCGGATCCCTCTCCTGTCTCGGGAACTTCTTTCGGCTTTCTTCGTTGCAACTTTGCTGACGAGCGCTTCCTTGTATCGCTTCCACGTTTTCTCCTCACGCAAAATATCTTTTGCACCTTCTTCTGAAACAAATTCCTGCAGCTGTATTTTAAAAAAATTAAAGATGACGATACACATTTATTTCCGACATGAGTGACGTAAGGAAATTAGAATTTGGGGAAAGACATGTATCCAATAAAACTTTTCAGATATAATCTTTGCCCCCAATTAAGTGAGATATAGTTTTTGCACACAATAAAATGAGATTAGTCCCACTTGGACCAATCAAACTGAATGCAAAATATTTCAAGAGAAATATTCCTATAAAAAAAATCGAGGAACGAACGGAGAAAACAAGGTTGCAATAAACAATCAAGAATGATTGGAGTTAAAGAAGCGGGAAAATAAGAGCAACCAGGTAAAGGGGGGAATGTAGGGAAGGGGAAAAGAAGGGTAGAGGGAAAATTAAAAGGAGCATAAGACTGTAATTTGCATAAATCACCAAAAGCTAGTTTTCAAATTCAACTTTAAATGAAGAATGAAGCAAGGCAGTTGATGCAAAGTTTAAAACCTTCTTTCCGTATTTCCCCCTTTCCTGTGACATTTTAAAGGAATTATGGGCTCGTACTCGTTATCGAGACAGCCATATAAACAGACACACACGGGCACTCCATCAGAAAACGATGGCTCATGTATTTTTTATTCCCGGGAAATTCACCTCACTGTCACACTAGGCAGGCAAGTTTTTTTCTCGAATTCCTCGTAAAGGGGGCGCTTATATTTCCGCCCTTAGCGCATAAATTTCGCGGTAAGAAGAACCAAAAATCAGGGTTACTATGTGACAAGATCCGTTATATGAAATAATTGGTGGTCATTTGGGGACACCCAAATTCTGCACTATCATTATTATTTTTTTTTTTTTACTGGAAGTCGATCCTTGCGCATCTTGTGAGCTAATTGAAACCAAAAAAAAAGAAATTGTTCTTATTAATGAAAATCCTTGAAAATGCATCGCAAAATATTTAAAACCGACACATTCCTTATTTCCATGTTAACAGGCGCATAAGTTCGGAAATATCTCTCGTTTTCTGCGAAATAAGGGGGTCATTTTGAAATCCTGTAACAGTCATGCGTTGCACCCCATAAACAGAAAAGCACTTCATCATAAGACGAAGGGTAATATATTTTACGGTGCCACTTACCATGCTTTCAAGTTTAAGGAGAGTCATGACACCGGCATGCTGACGGAAAAAGCGTTTGCTAATGGAAATCACCTCGGCGCCTCCACTCACCTAAAAAAACATTAGAAAATAATTATTTGCATTTTGAAGCTCCAGATGATATTTTCAAATTTTAAAGACATCACTTAAGCAGCACCGAACCAATTTGACTAGCCTATTTGGGACTCTCCTTACAAAGACTGCTGGAGTGACCAGATGTCGAAAATTATCTATTGATAACTTGACTGGTTATTGCTCGCAATTGCGCAATATTT
Source organism: Mesocentrotus franciscanus (assembly GCA_037976565.1). NCBI lineage: Eukaryota > Metazoa > Echinodermata > Echinoidea > Camarodonta > Strongylocentrotidae > Mesocentrotus > Mesocentrotus franciscanus. The sequence continues at coordinate 9,136,181 of CP137680.1, read as the reverse complement.
ACATAAACAAAATTTTTCCATGAACAATTTCCAATCATTTCCCAATAGTTCAAAGGTACCCGGCCAATTGAATTTTCTTCAACAAGGGTCATCGATGCATGCACGGCAAAATTTCACTTCTTTCTTCCCGTCTTTCATTATTTCTATTTGTCACACTCGACCTGTTATAATGGAATTATACGCCAATACTTGCGGTAAGGACAGTCATATAAACAGAGGAGCTCACATCTACTCAACTGCAACAAAAGTAATAACATCAATTAATCACCAGGCCAGTGCTTTGATGTTGCCAAGGTCGTAATTCTTTTCTAACATACGATAAATTAAAATGGTTGAACGCAGTTTTTTTATTCATCAGTTAAAATACATGCATTTAAGAGAATTAAAACTGATGGCGTTTTGTCGTTTTTAAAAGAATCATCTCTACGGATGATCAGGAAGGAGAAAAACACTTTGAATCTTCTGGGAGGACAGCATGTCTACTAAAATTCTGCAGTATATCCTTTCATTTTGTTTGCACCATGGATTATTTGATCTTGTAAACTTTTTAACTTCGATTTTTTGTTCACACAAAAGCATGCAGTACCAAAATAACATGATGATTTTTGTTTGAGAGTTTTCAGAGGCTTGTATTTAATGAATATCCCAACACTTACCACACTCACGCCAGACGGTTCCACTCGCAATGTTCCCGCAACTTCATTTAACCCCTGTAAAATGTGATCACAATTAAGACAAAAATTAGTGGTGATAGCTTTACTTATCTACTGAAGGCCATTTACCACATTTCTAACACAAAATATTAACTTTTACTAGATCATTTATGATTAGTAAGTTCTTGTTAGAAAAATTAAAAACATGACTATTACCAGTAACAGAAGCTCCAAATATAATCCTTTTTAGTTCACAGAACTACCAAAGAGATATCATAACTTGTTGTGATATCCTTTTTAGTTCACAGAACTACCAAAGAGATATCACAACTTGTTGTGATATCACCTTGGAACTACAAAAAAGAAAAAGGGATTAAAGAAGACTATATCTTACAAATATGTCACCCTGTTGCAGTTTTCCGAGCTGAAGAAACACACGTTTCTGTCTCCTTCCCCGCGCTCCTCTCCCGCCGAAAGGGAACGTTTGGGTGCGCTGCCGTGTCTGCGCCCGTGAAATAGAGGCATCCGTACGGCTACGTTCGGTAAGGAACATGCTGTTTCGGCGCTGTCTGGACCTCGACCGGTTGTCGAGAGAGAGTAGCGGGTCTTCTATGATATCGTTGTGGCAGGCCAAGGCTGGAAGGTCGTGCGAGTAGGACACCGTGCTAGCTCGCCGTGACGATATGCTATGCTATAAAGTGCATGTGAATTTTTAAAAATACATAAAAAAGATATTTTTCGGCACTTTTTTTACATTACGAATTTTATTAACAGTTATTATTTTGTGCCCGAATCATATTTTTTTAAGGACACGATTGTTAACACTTACAGAAAATCAACGCATTTATATCAATAGGCTTGTGTATCATCTGTTTTAACCAGGGACTGTGCGAAAAATAAATTACATATTACGAAACCAAAACAATGCATGTATTTCGTAACCCGAACATAATTTCTTTACGCAATGAAAGAGCAGTGTTGTAACATTGGTCCGGGTATTGAAGGGCACATTATTTTTTTCGTCTTGTGATTGGAAGCCTGTGCCCACTTGAAGATACGCCAGTGTAAAAGGAAGTACATACTTGCCTTGAGTTTATGACTTGAAAGTTTTCTGTGGGTGATGTAACTATCATACTCTTTGATATAAAACATAAAACTTCTATCTTCAGGACTAAACATATAAACTCACCGGAGATATGGATCTCGTATCCTCCCTTGAGATGGCCGGAAATCCGATGGACTGACCATGTGGATTGTTAGTCGAGGGACCCGAGTCCTCAGCAATAGATGTTCGGATCTAGGAATAAAAGATAATCATATTCATGTGTGTACATCTAGAGATAAAAAGAAGAGTTCTTACGAGTTCCATGTTTTAAATTTCCATTTTTTTTTTATTTCATTACAATACAAGTTAATTACAATTAAGTACAATAATTTTCGGAAGTCCAACTTCCTTCTTCAGACAGATTTAATAAATAGTAAACCATATATATATAATATATGCAGGGTCGTTTTCATTTTGTTACGTGAAATATCTCCGTTGCAGAACTGCAAAACTTCATATCTGGTTGGGAAAGCCCTATATAGACAACAAATTCGTAGATTTCAAACTCTCTACTGAAGATCTTCATTTAGTGTTTTTTATATTAAAGAAATCAAGATAAATCAAGGTGATATACTTAGTATAATATAATATATGAAATAAACATATATACGTATCGGCTTGCTTTCAGTTTTCTCATTGCCTTCCTGTACGGAAATGGCAGAAACGGTACTGCGTCACAAAGTACCTCATGGTTCATTATTATCTACGTCATTGATACGACTTCGTGCTCATTAAGATGTCGAGAAGAGTCCTTATTTTAATGAACACCTGATGAACATGTTGATACTATCATAAGAAATATTCTTCTTTTTGTTAATGATGAAATTTAGAAATTTCTTCCGAATCAGCTTACTTATAACCTTCCTCATCCGATATGTTACTTTCATTAGGAGGGAAGTGCGTTGATAAATAAGATATCTTATTTCCTTCAAAATGATGAAAATTGGAAACTTTTTTTCCGAATCGGCTTACTTTATAACCTTCCTCAAACATGATAATACTTTTTATTTGGGGAAGCCCATATTCTACAAATATATAAAAAAATCTCTATAGATAGACTTTCAAAACACGATAACATTGAGAAGTGCGATATAATTAATATGTATATATATATATATATATATATATATATAAATACATGTACATTACAATTATCAGGGTTTTGACATTTACACGCCGACAGAAGCAAGTTGATTTATGAGAATGGAAACTAGGAAAATGCTTGTTGAAAATGATAATAAAACTGATCAGTTTTGATCAGAGAAACTGAAGTCTTTTTGAAAAGCGTTAATCAAATGATCGAAATTAATCTGTAGCAATTGTTATAATTTAATGACATGCGAAGTATTGTACAGTAACAGAAGTCAATATAATCAATCTAAAAAAAAAATGTAGTCCTAGAATTGTGCAATTTAAACTTTAAAAAAGCCATTTCATCCCCGAAACCAAAAGATATCTGAAAAAAACAAATTTGTAGCCTTGTACGATATTACCGTAGATATGATAAAAATAAATATATCGTCGTATATGCAGCAAAACTTGAATGGTTTCAGGTAGTCTGAAAATACAAGCCAGAGAATCGAATAAACAATAAACTATCAAAGAAACACTTACCTCGGGCAAATAAGGGACAGCTGTGCGTTGCTTTGCAACGTATCTTGCTAAGCTCATCTCAATCATTTCTGAAATATTAAGATTATAACATCTTAGTAGGAATATTACAGCTAGAACACTAATGGAAATCATGCTCTCTTACATCCTCTCTCTCTCTCTCTCTCTCTCCCTCTCTCTCTCTCTTTATCCACTTACATTATCACTGACAGTTTTTGTCTGCTTTACTTTTCTTGTTCTCTACTTCTTTCTCTTGATTTCTCTCTCCACCTTTTATCACTCACTAATCTCCTAGTCAGACCTATAGTCTTAAACATTTCCTTTAAATTTATCTATTTCTTGTCAAATCAAACTCACACCTAATGGATGCATTTATCATATCAAATTACCGTTGGCATGAGTGGGTCTCCTTTGGCGTCTGTTCTCCCCCAGAGGACCCCCTCCTACAAGAGGTTGTGTGCTGAGGTTCGCCGTCTTCGGTATGTTCTGCTTGCGTAGATAACAACATTCACCCTGAAAGAAATACAATAACACCCGCCAAACTATTATCAAATTATATTCAACATGATGCTACTATATTATTGTATTGTTATTATTATTATTATTATTATCATCATTATCATCATTATTGTTTATTTATTATCATTACTATTATTATTATCACTATACTGCTACTATTACTATTGCTATTATCATCATCATCATCTTCATCATCATCGTCGTCATTATTATTCCCAAAATCATCTAATAGGATATTCACGATTTCCTCTCATCACATTGGTTGAATTTTTAATTCGAAAAGCAAAATTACATTTGCAAAAATTTTGGATTTGAATCACCATTATTTTCAGTCTTAGAATTAGATTTGAGGGATTTTGATAATTGTTATTGGGATCCATCTTAGTGTTCTGTTGGGAGAGTCAATATATTTTTGATAACTTTCCTTTCAGGGACTCAAGGCCTTTCAAGAGAATTTCACTGGCATCGTTTTGAGATCAAAATAAATGAAATACGTCTGGTGTATAATTTTAATTCTTAAGATAGAAAAGAGAGATATCGAAAGGAGGAAATGAAACAGGCGATAGAAGAAAAAGAGCAGACAAGGCCAGACATACGAAGAAACAGACAATGAGTGAGATATATAAGATCGTAAAAGGTCACACAGAGAGAGACAGATTTATTTGAAGCTCACCGACATGACGAGATACAACCACTTGGTATGATTAGCATCCTCACAAATCACTTTGTTTGGTCTAGAAAGTCAACAATAAGACAAGGTCAAATGTCAGTCATCTATATTCACGGTTGATATAACTTGTATATTGTGCAATGGAGCTGATGGCATCGATTTTTTCTTTTACTATAAAACAATTTACTGCATGAGAAAAGATGTGCCAGGAATTATAAAAAGGTGAAATTAAGAGTTGATATACCACACCACCAGATTTTACACATAATTGTTTAAGTACACTTTACTTTGTAAATTCAACCTTGGAAGCGCGATGGCTAAATGGTAAAGTAATGGTCTTGTAACCGGAAGGTCCCGCATTCGAAACCAGGGGCCAGTTTCTCGAAACCGTCATAAGTCTAAGGGTGCGTTCAAGCGATTTTTCGAAGCTAGAATCACAAACATGAATCACAATTCAAAACGCCGATACAAAACACGGTTACTGCGGGAGATCGTTCAAGCGATTTTCAGCGATTTTCCATCAACGCTGATTCTCTCTCTTTTTAAGCCCACCCAGGAAGAATAGAAATAGGTAGCGAACTAGCGATAATCCCGTTCGTTCAAGCGAATCTTAGCGACCGTGATTCTGCAGAATCATGATACAAAACGCATCTTTTTCAGCGTTTCATGTTTGTGTTTTTAAACACGTTTATTTTTACGACCGACGAAAAATCGCTTGAACGCAACCGTGTTTTAAACTAAACGTCTTTGAAAACCGTGATTCTAGGGTGAAAAAGTGTCGATTGAACGCACCCCAAGTTCGCGGACATCCCATAGAAACGCGTGTTAATTCTATAACACACGTTTCAATGGGATGTCTAAGAAGTTAGACTTAGGACAGTTTCGAGAAACGGCCCCCAGGTCGATACGCTAGTGCCCTTTGGTAATGCATTAATCCTCATTATCAAGTCCCTCGGAGAGGAGTACTTAAAGCCATTGATCCCCTGGTTGCTTACTTACAAGCACACGCAGGTTTTACAAAAAACAACAGACCAAACTAAAACCAAACCAAACCAAACGAAATTGCATATCCTTGCGATTGGTCAATACAATGACATTTATAAGGGGATTTTTGTTTTAAACAGAATCTGTAACCAGGAAGGACAGAGAACTTACGGGTAGTACTTCGATCGAATGGAGTCTGGATACTGGCGAAACTCGTCAACTGGAAAGTCTCGGAACATCGACTGTTCCCTGAAAACACAGAAAATTACATTTTGGTGAGGTATTTGTTATCAATAACTAATATCTTTGTATAAATGATATTATTCATCAGACTGACTTTAAGAATACATGCTCGGTCCCTTATTATAAATAGACGTCACTCGTCCCCTTCTGCGATGTTACTACACTGAATTAGATGCGCTATTCAGAGAGCGCTACGAAATTTCGAAATCTGCCGACAAAAACTTTAAAATAGGCCAGAGTGCCACCCCCCACTCATACACACAAACACCGCACACCATCCAGCCACTCTAACGACGCCCCCGTGGAAAAGTGGGGCGGATGGCGACATAGATCACAACTTCGGTCCGAATCGGACATGGGCACACCATAACTGATTAAAGCTTGACATTTTTATTCACTATAATTATTATGGGTTACTTAACTCTAAATGCCAGCAAATAAATTGGCTATCGGTGTGACGATGAAGTTTATGAACTCTACAAGTTATAGATTCCTACATTAAGTTAAAGGTTAGGGCGCTATAAAATGCTGTTTGCAAGTGGTTAAGAAATATTTGTTGTCTTCTGTGACTTTTAGGTTTATTGTGGGGGGGGGGTAGGTTCATAACGAGTCGATGGAGCAGCCTTACCTCAAAAAGTCAATCGGAGGGTCGTCCGGGGGATCAATTAGATACAGAAAGTCCTGCATTATATAAGAAAAAGAATAGACATGCGTTTCTTAGTTGTGATGACAATGAATTTATAGTATTTTACAAAATATTTGGTATTACCATTATACTTAAATCTTTGACAAAATAAGCCCGTTACATAATTATTGTTTTTCTCTTTCACAAGGCTGAAATTGTTATTCTCTGGGTTACTAAACTTGATACCCCCTATCTCTCCCTCACTCTCTCTCTCTCTCTCTCTCTCTTCGACTTCTTCTTCTCCCCCTTCTCTCTCTCTCTCTCTCTCTCTCTCTCTCGCTCTTTCCTCTCTCTCCCTCCCTCTCTCTCTCTCTCTCTCCTTCTCCCTACCCCTTTTCTCTCCTTCTCTATACCCGCCCCCCTCTCTCTCTTTTTTACACACCACACACGCACGCACATTCATTCTTCTCTCTCTCTCTCTCTCTCTCCCAAGTCTATCTCATTCTTTACTCCCCCTTTCCCCCCCCCCAAAAACATCTCGGGCTAAATTAATGATCAATGCAATGGTATTCAGGCAACATTTAGGCAGACGGCCTAGTTGTAGTGCGGTTCTCCGTTCCATTCTTAACCCGTTCTTTCGTCTCTTTCCTGCTCTTTGTCAGCTAATTACTCGAATGATTCCTAAAAGGTAAAGATTTACCTCAATTTCAAGAATCAAGACTTCGACGTTTCCTTTGCATACCATGTTAGAGGTGAGTGGGAGGCGTCTCTCTAGCTCTTCACGCTACAGAAGAAAAAAATGATAAAGCACCGGTCATTACTATATACTAACGGGAGGTTATACGACACTTGCTCCTGCGACAACCACTCCGCATTAATTTCCTACACTAATCGAATTCTTAGCTTCATACCCTGGATCCAACACTATACATTGTACATAACCATAACCGTTGCCCTAAACCTAAAACCCTAACCCTAACTATTACCCCAAACCTAATCTAAAACCAAATTACAACCATAAATCTAACCCTATGCATTTGACGACGTAAAGCCCGGAGCTATTGTCGGGTGATCTATAACACGGACTAAATGAGACAGATAGTGTTGAAAAAAAATATATGATTCATTAACATGAAAGTTTTTCGTTCTCTCCCCCAAACCTTTTTTCTTTCTCTTTTCAGCGCTAACGTTTTGCCAGTATCAGGAGCGCAGGCTGCGCAGCTACACCATTTTGAGTAAAAGGGTGAGGGCTGTATAGGACCTAATTCCTTTACAAGTTAACCAAAAATAACCCAACAATAACAAAATAAGTCAACAAGAAAAATTAGTGAAAGGCCTGTATTATTCTAAAATTTAAACCCGACGCTGGACTTCAGCTTTTGTACAAAATCGAAAGTTAGTCTGAGCACTAAGAAGTTTTCCTTTAGTAAACGGGGTCTTTAAACCAGGGTTGGACTTACTGAATTAGCAGAATATGGACCAAAAACTTTTGCGATTTGCCAACTAGGCTCTGAGAATTTCCCCACAAAAGATTTTTAAAGGGGGTGATGTCAAACGCCACATCTTCCCCATAGAGACGCCCTTGTTTTGCCCTGTTTTGTATGGCTTTTTGTCTGGGAGTCATTGTCTCGAATAGCTTTCCCTCCTCGTTCATTAATCAAACTGTTTACCTTCAAGACGTCTATTTACATGATGTGTTCACACCCGCAATATAGACGCACCATTCTTTTAATTAATTTTCACTCAACGCAAGCACTATGAGGCCGTCTTTAAATATCGCTTCTCGCTGTATCAAAATAGTGTGGTTCTTGTATATAATTCTGATATCATTTGAGACGTGCAGAATAAGACTTATTTCTTGTAACTCAGAGGGCCTTCCAACTTCTGTTTAAATGTTACAGCCTCTGTGCTGATTTTAAAACTAGATTTTTTTTATCTAGATAAGTCAAAATTTCCCCCTTAATATTATATTACAATATAAACTTCCAACTTTTCCATTGGGCCAAAAAACGAAAATTGCGACTCGTTTATTTCAAATGAAACAAAGGATAAAATGAATTTGAAAACACAAGAGACCTATGTAATATAGTTTGAAATCGTAACTAATTGCATTACCGGTGTGCTGTATCCGCTCTTGTGTACTCCCACGGGTTTCGTCACCTCCCCACTCTGTAGCTTGTATGTATGTAGTAAGCCAACTGGTCAGGAGCAAAATAAAGTACCGAAATTACATGCTTAAAATATTCATGATAAAGTCTCTGAATAAAATAGCAAAAATATTAGATATTTTATAGCCCACACTATCCACCACGCAAAGGTGCTCAAGGCGCTCCAATATTACCTCATCTCTAGCTAGGCTATTCTTAGTTCAGTGCTCATCTCACAACATTCAATAAATCACCTGCTACCGGTACCCATATAACACCTGGGTGAAGGGTGGCAATTGCAGATTAATGTCTTGTCAAGGGACATTAGTGCCACGCCAGTTATCGAACCCACACCCTTCGCATCTCCGGTCGAGTGTTTAAACCACTCGACTACGACACCTCTACGACACCTCTGTGAAATATTAGTTCTAAAGGAAAATAAAACTACTCTGCAAATCGACAGGGGTGTCATCGATCACCACAAAACCGATCTACATTCACGTTTGCTTGTTAGCTTTTATGTATATACGTAAATCTGTTAGGTGTATATACCCAACAAAAGTTCCGTATCTAATAAACCTTCTTCCATGTTTTTTAGCACCGTCCTTTTCGAGGTATAGCCAACTTCGGATAACAGGTGCATATCGTTTGAATACTTTGGAAAATATGAAAAATGATTGGAAAAAATTAGTACTATTTTGTTATTTGAATTGAAATAGCTCGTGTGGATTCTCATAGTAACGCAAAGTAAAATTATGGGACTTTCTATCCGTCATGTTGGATTGTGATAAAGCTTAACATATTTAATAACCATATATAATAGTGTATTATATCATCATCTTGTCAGTATTGTTCATATGATTTAGTTATCCGGTATAGACAAAATCAAGAAAACATTGAACACAAAACAGTAGCGCATGGATGCCGGAAAAAAAGAAAAAAACAAAAACACTAAAACTCGAAGGTCTTCCAACCCATGCGACTTTGAATAAATGAAACAACATAAAATAGTGATATACAACAAGAATATTTGCACAACAGCCTGCTAAATTATTGCATCTTACTTTGTCCTGAGATGATGTAATAGAAGCGACGTGAAGTACTCCCCTGATAAGCTATAACTCGACCATCATCGTAACATCCGTATGATATTCTCCGGCATAGCTCCTCTTCAATTTTAGTTGGAAACATTTGGAATCTTTTGATGGTTCGGATCTTCAAAGCGATCTGAAAATTAGATGAGGGAAGCAAAATCTAAATAACAATACAAATGTTTTAATTGTTTGTTTTTTTCTTCATCTTTTTCTATTTTGTGCCAATATCGGCCACGTGGATCATTTAGTCGTTTAGGCCCAGACTAATTGCCCTCTGCGAGCCTTATATTGTTTGGGTTGTTGGTCTAGCTCTAACTAGTCTCCCTAACCCGCCCCTCCCCCTCTCTAACCCCATGACTCTCTTTCACTCTCCCTCTTCCATCAAATGGATATGTCTTTCCCTCTCTTATCTAACTCTTAATACACAAGGTGCAAGATGGCATTACACCTTAGCCTTCTTTGGCATTTTTTTGTCACTTTGCTTTCTGCAGAGCTCTTCGTCAGGCCATTTTCCTTCTGTAGACCCCTACATAACATGTTTGTTGTTGTTGTTTTGATTTGTTCTATAAGGTAATCAAATACACATGTCGTCATTTTTTATGTCACCAGCTTACCCTTTCAAGTTGTTCCTGAGTCCTGTGTTTTGGTTGCATTCTTAAATCGCACTGGTAATCGTTTCCAATCTGTGAAATAAAATTTGTAGAACAGTTTGAATTTATCATCATTACCAGCATTATATATTTTTAGTAACATAAATACTACCACCACCGCCATCATCATCATCATCATCATCACCATGATCATAATCATCATCAACATCATCTTCATCATCATCATCATCACCACCACCACCACCAACAACAACAACAAAATCGTTATCAACATTATCCACAAGTAACAACCGCCAATTAGCAGCATCATCATCATAATCATCATCAACATCATTGTCATCATGCATCACCACTACCAACAACAACCACAACAACAAAATCGTTATCGACATCATCCACAAGTAACAACCGTCAATTGTTGCGTCATGGCACCAGAAGGATAGCTTACCACTGTCTTTTGCGGTGCTGTATCTGCATTCTCCTTATCCTGTGTAGAGAACCAACCTTGGTTGTAATCTTCACAGCGTATCTCAGAGTCGAGGGAATCCCTGGTTGGACCTCTTTGCACGTACCTGATGGAAAACGATCAGAGAGGAGTATTGTCATGAGAGAATGACAAATTTCAAGTTATGTTTCATTGTTTGGTGATTTCGTGCTAATTTTGATTTGACTTTGCAAAATTATGGTTTGATTTGAAATGTTTGCTTTAGTCTTTTTATTCGGAAAATTTCGTATATATTTGGAGAAAAGGCCAGAACGGGAAATAATGAAACGTCTATCCCCATATCAATGGAGAAACGAGGAGGAGGAGGAAGATAAGGATCATGAAATACGTTTGAAGAAATAGATATATAGGCCTATCTCAATATCATGGTAAGGTATGGAAAGTATTGTAAATAAAATATAGGTGTTATCAAACAATCAATTGATAAATCGATGATTAAGAAACGTTAAAAAATGTTAGACAAATTAAAATGAACCAAGGTTATGCATGTTTTCATCAACATTGGTGGCAGTTTCTTTCCATGATATCGTATTTTGAAAATAATAAAGTAATAATAATCAATTTTATCTCGAGTCTCTCGATAGGCTTAAAAAGATAAATATAATAAAACAATACAAATTCATGCTTATGAATACTGTACTTTAATTACAATAGAAAAAGAAGAGTATAATATGAACTATCGTTTGATTTAAGAAGTTTAAGAATCATTATTTACCTTCTTCTTCGTCTATAGATGGTGACGACAATCAGTACTGATTTTATTGCATTGAAGAAACGGTGAGCGGCGTCAAACTATAAAGGAAAAGTAAACACAAACTAATAATTCAATATTCAATTCGATTGGTCGAGCAATACATTAATTAGTCATACATTTATCTCAAAAATAGAAATCTGTTATGGTAGTTTATGACTTTGTCTAATGGTTGCATAGGTGACACTAAAGTGATTAAAAATAATATGTTAGAATGTACATTTAGTCGGTTTGGCAACAGCACCCTTCAATCTCTCTACGAATGAATATTTGCTTACCTTTTTCTCTACGGTTTTTCTTCTGTTCCGCCGAAATGTACCCGGTGTCATGATAGATAATTCCTGATAGTAGATAGATAAAGATAAATAAAAGATTAGTCAACTTGTGATAAGATATGATTGTATTGTATATAATCTGAAAACAACTGCTAGTACAGTGTCGATCCAAAATAGAACTTTATTCTTTCATACCTAACATCCATCTCCACCCCCCCTCTCTCTCTCTCTCTCTCTCTATTCCTATCTTTTTTCTTCCTCTCTTTCTGTATACCTCCCTCTCTCTCTCACTCTCTTCTTTGCATCTCTCTTGGCTATTCCTCAATTTCTTTCTCCCTTTTTTCTCTCTCTCTCTCTCTCTCTCTCTCTCTCTTTCTCTCTATCTCACTTTCTTCTTCCAATCTCTCTCTATTTCCATGAACAGAGAATCGCCGAGTAAAATTCAACATTATGATCAATATTGTTATACTCATAAATTTAGCTGGGGGTTGGGAAAGGTGGGTGGTGTAGGTGGTGTAGCTTATGGGAATACATTGTTGTTGTTATGATGATAATCATTCATATGTACGTACTGTTCCATGTTTTTTGTTTAAGTTATCATTATTATTATTAATAATTAATTAATCACTTTATTGTAGTTATGTTGGGACCCCGAGGCAGAACAGATCAACCTTGTCTGTTGGTCTGAAGTGGGTGATCCCCCGATCTTCATTTTAATTTTGATATGTAGTTTTTGTTTTCTTGTAAAATATTTTTGTGTTTTGTTTCTGTATCTGTTATGATGTTTGTATTTTATATTTTATGATCGTAAATAAAACCAAACCGCTCTCTCCCCTCTCTCTCCCTCTCCCTATCCCTCTCTCTCTTTCTCTCCCATATCTCTCTCTCTCTCTCTCTTTCTCTCCTCTACCCCCTCTCTCTATATCTCTCTCTCTCTCGCTCTCTCTCTCTCTCTCTTACCCCTCTTACTTTCTTAGAAAAGGCCTTGTAACAGAGGGGGATAAACACTCCAGAACAAAAAAGAAATAAAATTGCTCTGAAATTTATAATTCCTTGACAAACAATGTACAACGTACAATCTCCTCACTTCAAACTACAGTAAAACCTGTCTATTAAGGGAACAGAAAATGTGGCCATTGTAGACAGGTGACCCTTTTTAGACAGGTCCTACAATGCACATTTCCTTCTCACGGGAGACAAAATACATGTCCACTTTAGGTAAGTGACCCTTAAGGTGGCCACTAAGACAGGTTTGACAGTATTACGATAAACTTACTCTGACTTTATTTTTAAGTGGAGTCTGCAACCGGTTTATAGTGATCTCTTTTGTGTTTCTAGGTGTCACCATATCGTGTACCTCCGTGATTCGATTACCAATGGCAACCATCGGGTCTTCCTCTGATGTAGAAAAAGCAACAACAACAACAAAAACAAAAATGAAAGAAAAGGAAGAAACTGTTAAAGTTTGGCTCATTGATTGCTGTTATCATACTCTCCCTATTCTGCCATTCTTTTAATTCCAGTGCGTTTCACAGTGATTGAAAGCCAAAATAGAAATATTGGAGTACATTTATCATTAAGTATCAATTATTAATGAGGGTCTGTACCACCACTTGGAATATCATGTAAGATTCATTATAAACGCATTTTGATATTCGTACCACTGTAATATATAATCAAACCTTCATCATCTTCAAAATATTATTTAAAAAGTAATCATTTATATACCATTTCACTATTTAAAGTATAAAAAAGGAATTGTAGAACAGGAAATTTGTCAAATATATCATGGCCAATTTAAAGGAAAATGATAGATCTAAATATAATATATTTCCAAGTAATGATTTATCTGCCATTATACTATTTAATTACAAAAATGGAATTGAAGAACGGGGAAATTTATCAAATCTGGAATGGCCAATTTTAAGGGGAACGATGAAACTCGATCTGATGACATAGAACTTTTTAAAACAATCAGTAAATCACTTACTCTCATGTAATTTTGCACGCCCCTCATCCTCCCACCATCTTTTAAAATGGGCCCGATACGCCCCCGATTCGACCTCTGGGATGGGTAGCCGCCCTCCCCTACTCCTCGAAGTCCTTGTACGGGGGCGTTCATCGATTTGAGGCAGCTGGAAGGGCACAGGTGAACGCACCGTGAGAGAATTCATCGTTGTAATTTTTGGGAACCGGAATTTTTCTGTTAGTCTAAAATCGCCATTTTTTACTTAACGGCAATGCTGTGAAAAGATAGATTGTGGAATAAAGTCTTAGTATAAAAACATGTACTAACACTGAATGGTATTTGTAGTAGCGATTCTAAAGGGTGACATGGGGGCTCAAGCTTGCCCCTAAAAAAATATTCAAGCCCCCCCCCCCATTTTTCTTGATTATAAATGAATGGAAGCGAGGCACATGAAGAAAATGAATGCAAGAGCCCCAAACCCCCCTCCCCCCGAACCAAAAATAGAACCGCACTTGGGTTTTTACTGCAATTTAAGTTCCATGTAAATGTAACTTACTCTTTTAGTTTAAATGCATGACTTCATTATCCGAACATACGTAAATAAAACACAGTTGGAATTTTCTTTTTTTTTATCTCTTTGATTTATTCTTAATAGATAAACCTTTTATCTTCTCATAACTTTATAGATCAATAGAGTTCTGACAACATATACATTTATCTATCTAGAATATATCAAATTTGTCACAAACATTCATGGAAAGAGGTAAGAATGTTCCCCAAATTTTATGGGAAACAGTGTAAATTCCAAACACAAAATTTATTTTCTTTACTTTTGTATGTATGTGTCAACCCCGTCAGAAAAAGACGAGAATAGAAGAATACGTCTTTTGTTGCGATTCTTCAATTTATATGTACACGTGAAGATTTCCCTTGGTATCAGGGCATTTTCGAAAGGCAAGTTTGATCAAGATTTCGACCTTGGCAAACTGAATGAATAAATCACTTCAAGATGTAAATGTATACTGAAAATTGTATAAAATTACGAGGAAAAAAAGAAAGAAATTTCAGGAGTTTGGCTTTGATATCATTCGCCTACTTTTAAAACTGGTATAACTACCAAATTGTGATTACTTTACAGATACGTCTATATATATATATATTTTTGTTTTTTGTTTTTTTGTTTATAGATCTAGGATAGTTGTTTCTATTTTTCAAATCATATGAGTTTTATCAAAATATTTGAATATATAGCACATTGAGATGCAGATATAGGTACGTAACTAAATAATATAGACCACAAATTATCCAATGTAGTTATGACGTTTGACGAATCAACATATATATTTCCAATCCGGTTATCTCTTTCTGTGCTATACAAGTCATGTAAGAAACTTCAGCTAATTCGTGAGCCAGAGCTGATGAGCATTTTCATGTTAAATAATTCTTAAATCCATGCCCAAATATCTTAATTTACTATTTTTACAAGTTATGATACAGAAACTATTCTTAGAGACGCTAGGTGTATATAGATTGATATCATGTAAGTAGTTTGACAAGCAAGGGAGGCGACTGTTATTGGTAGTTCTGTAAATATTCTTATGGTAGTTTATTGATAGTTAAACTTCACACTGTAGTAATTTTGGGGGTAAAATTGGCTTACCTATTATTGTCTCTAAAAATCCAATTCCTGTAAACAAACGATGAAATCCTGATGATGTAAGATGAAACAGATGATTTATCTAAGTTATATTAATCCTGCACGTCCTCCATCAAAGAACTACAAGAGCTACCGGCCAGCCGGGGTTGCTATGCATAGTGTTATTGCCCTCTTAATATCTGGCTAGTACGCACATGCACCCGTATTGATACAACTTATTCCAATACTGTTGCGTACACAATACTTTTCAAGCTTTCAATACGGAACAAAAGATATCCGAACGATGAAAGCGAAATACACAAAAAAAATCAATCTCATTCGAAAACGAAACAGTCCATTTATGTCTGCGTAATGACTTCCAACAAGACTGGGACGTTTTTTCATCGATTTTTGCTCCGACGAGTTAATAAAGTTGCCTTAAGGGTTGGGCTCGATCGATTTTGAGTCTTAATATTTCTCCAGCAATGTTTCTCTGCCCAATAAAACCACCATGCCAAGGCCCGTGATATTTATTTCAGGCTACGTTGATAATACCGTTGCAGTATGTCTTTCTCAATTAAAATCAGACAGTGTAAAAGCAGGAACAATTACAAATATTGTATTTCACTGAACCATGCAAACCGAGATCAAAGCGTGACCCCGTTGCTAAGGAGACGGCGTTGTGTAATCTGATATAGATTTTACAACAAGATCAAAGTTCCGTGTCGTATCGTTTTACTGGTTTGTCTTTCATTCTGATCAGATGTAATAATTCATTATTTAATGATTTATTAAATAAATAAACAAACGATCGTTTGATTACGCTCTCTTTTTTTAATCAGTAAGTAATTACAAAATAGTCTTGTCAGCGTACCAGTGGCATATCCAGACCGTAGCCTCAGGAGAGACAAAACATCTCAACTTACTGCTCGATCCATAAACTTGTAGTAAGGAAACCACTTTTGGTGGGAATGCTCTGTATGGAGCAGGGGGTAAGGCCCGAATGATTTATTTTGACTAAAATCTATATATTGTGCGTTTCTTACTTACACTGATTCCTTAACCTGCTAACTACTAGTGGCTGTATTTCTCTCTCTCTCTCTCTCTCTCTTTTGTCAGAAATATGTCAGGAGGGGCCACAAACCGCATGCCCCCTTCCCCCCAAAAAAAAAAAATCAAACGTGGATTATTTCTAATTCGATACCAGTGAATATCAAATGTTGCTGAAATGACATGATTTTCCGGAATTTTTTTTACACTTTTTTTTGTAAATTATACTTTTTTTATGCATTTTGTTGGAAAATGACAAATTCCCAAATATACAGTCAGGCAAAAAGTATGCTTATTTAGAAGCCTACATGTCAGGGCCCGCGGAACGGCGGGGCTCAAGCCCCCCCCCCCCTCACTTTTTTGAAAAAGTATCATGTTAAAAAGAAATAGAAAAAAAGAAAGAAAGAAAGAATAGTGACCTGACAGTGTCACAAATGAGGCATCAAAATATGCTAATCTGACCCTAATTAAATGCCTATAACCCCTGAGCTTGCTGGGGCTCTGCCCCCTAGATGCTCATATGACCGTAATTAAATGCCTAAAACCCCTGGATCCCATCCCATCTGAATGCTCATCTGACCGTTATTAAAATGCCTAAAACCCCTGAGCTTCATGGGCTCAGCCCCCTGAATCCCACGCCAATTAGTGACCTGCCAGTGCCAAATAAGGTATCAAAATATGCTCATCTGACCGTAATTAAATGCCTAAAACCCCTGAGCTTCCGGGGCTCTGCCCCTGGACGCCACCCATTGGCGTAATGAGCAAAAACTTTTAGGGATCAGAACGAAATCCGCATCACCAACAAGTAGCATAATGCAGAGGCGGCGGAGCGTCTTCCAAAATAGGGGGGTGGGGCAACAACAAAAAAGGGCATTTTCTGGAGAAAAAAAGGGGTACCTACAAAGGGAAACGTTAAAAACATACATTGGTATATATAGCCCTACATCGTCATGATTGAGATTACACTACCAGGGATGATAACAATATTTGTTTCTTTCTTTACGGGGTACAAGATACTGCTTATAATTAAGCAACATAACTTGCAGCTAGTTTTGTGTAATGGTCTGAATATTAATTTTCGAGCGAGCGAAGCGAGCGAGCAAAAATTGTAAGATTTGTGAGGTCCCAGTGCGAAAAATTACATCTTATAAAAAAGACAAAAAACAAACCCTGATGAAGCACAATCTAATGAAGAAAGACTGAAAAGATCTTTTACAAGTAACATAATTATAACATTTAAAAATGCGAGCGGCTCTTAATTATTCGCCTTGAATTAGGGGTGCATGTTATGGAGAAAGGAAAAGTAGGCACTTATCAAAAGGGAAAAGGACAGTTATTAGAAAAGAAAAGGTGCTCGTGTCAAAGTAAAAAGGGCAATTATCAGAGGTGAAAATGGCACTTCTTGCACATGAAAAGGGACACTCAACAGAGATGAAAAAGGCACTTGTGAGAATGGAAATGGGGAATCTGTTGAAGGAAAAGGGCACCTATCAGATTTTAATAGGGGCGTTTATCAGTTGTTAAACGGGGCATTTTGAAAAGGGGGAGGGGCTCATATCAAAAAGGAAAAGGGGCACTTATCCAAAGGAAATACGGTACTTATTAGAAAAGAAAAGGGGCACGTGTCAAAATAAAAGGGGCACTTATCAGAGGTGAAAAGTGGCATTTAGGAAAAGGGAAGGGGGTTCTTATTACGAAGGAAAAAGTGCACTCATTAAAAAGGAAAAGGGGCACGAGTCAAAGTTTTAAAATGGCTAAAAATATCGGAGGTGAAAAGGGGAATTTCTCTCACCTGAAAGGAGGTACTCATCAGAGATGAAAGAGAGGAAAAGTACTGTTATTAGAAAAGAAAAGGGGCACTTGTCCTATGTAAAAAGGGGCACTTTGGGGGTACCTGAAAAAGTGGGGGGCAAAGCGCCCCCCTCCCATCGGGAGCGTCGCCTCTGGCATAATGGGCAAAAGTGAGAAAGAAAAAAATAATGTCATTTTAGCAACATTTGTAAATCACTGGTATCGAATTAAAAATAAACCACGTTTGAATTTTATTTGGGGGGTCAATACGCCAATATACGCCAGTGTGAATAATATACACTGACTAAATTATTTCTAGTTTAATTTTTAAAAAAATGCTAATTAAGGGATATTCCGCATAGTAAATTTACAAGTGCCGTCATGATATAATCATGTAATGCAAGCAAGCATATATAGGCGGATCAAAGGGCAAAACGGCCGCCCGAGGCTGAGGAAAATTTAGAAACAAATAGCGAGGGGGAGAGGAACCAAAAAAGGTCTCAGCCCTAACCCCTCCCTCGCTCTTTGTCTGGATGAGGATTCCACCGACCTAAAGGTAGATGGAGGGAGGATGAGGGACTTACACTTAAAATACATGCTTTTATAGGCCTATTATATAAGCTACATGGTGAATATATGTTGATATAAATCTGTCACTAAGTTTGCGACAGAGACGCCCTTTTTGGTGGGTTGGGCCAGTGTATTGCGTAGAGTGAGTCAAGCCATTCAGAAGGCACATGCATTATTTTGTATCTTATTTTAGTGTATTGAATTTTTTTCGTTTTTTTTTTGTTTGTTTGTTTTTGTTTGTCGTTGTTGTTGTGTGTTTTTTTTGGGGGAGGGGAGGAGGTCTTATTCGGTGAATTAAATGCGAATAACAAGGCCACCGAGAAGGTAAGAGGGAGGCTTACTATAATCTTTTTCTTCCATTCCAAGTTCCCCTCTCCCTCTCGTCTTCACTTTTTTTTCCTTCCCCTTTTTGATTCCACTTCGATGGGGGATGTGCCCCTGTATACATGCCACTGGGTTAGAGCGTGTACCTACTATGACTTGAGAGTCGAAGGAGGGGGCTCTTCATCATTTCGACAAACGAAAAAAGTTCTGTATTTTTTTTAATGGACTACAGGTGGTGATTATGATCCAGACAGCAATGTGGATATCACAGCCAAGAGTATGGGCAGGGGCAGCGATTTCTTGTCATCGACCGCGGGCAGAGCCCCCCCACTTTTTCAAGTACTCCAATAGTGCCCTTTTTAGATAGGAAAAGTTCTCCTTTTTACGTAGGAAAGTGCCCCTATTTAAATCAGAGAGAGGCCTTTTACCTCGACAAGTATCCCCTTTTCCATTGTAAGAAGTGCCCCTTCCCCCTTCTTTTAAATGCTCATTTTTTCACCTCTGTTAAGTACCCCTTTCACTTTGAAAATTGTCCATGTTCCTCGTTACAACAGGTTCACCAAGAACATCATCTACGACTGCGTGAAATAAATGTAATGTACACAACAATATACGCACAATTTTCCCCCGGTAGGTTACTGCTTGTGGATATATCCGTTAATTTGGTTTAGCAAAGACAATGTTAGCCCGTAGAAAAAAATAGTTTCCTGATTTATTTTTGTAAATCATTTTTTAATCTTCTATTACTATATGTTTTATCTTAACTACCGCATTCTCACTCTCTGAAATCGTTCTAAACATACTAAAAATTCCACTGGAATTTATTAGATATTATTCCATTACAAGGTCATTCCTCCTTCCTTATCCTACATTCACTGCATGCTTTTATCCAGAAACTCTGACATTAGTCACGACTGGACCTTCCAGTCAACTCTCAAACATGTTTCAACACTCAACAGGATCATACTTATCCAGTCAACCTAATGAACACAAAACCATCATAACTAAAGCAAATCTTAGACCAGCACAAAAGTCACACATTGTTGGTTTTTTTGTATACTACCACTAGTCAAAACTAGACCTTCTAGTCAACTCTCATGCACCATTGCATGTACATATACAATGTATATATATATATATGTGTATACTTGTATATGCTTTGATTTTTTTTTTTTTTACTTAAGCGTTAATTACCAGAAGTTAAATCTTAACCTCTCTTTCAGCTTTTCCATGTAACATTTTCACCCAAACAAAATAATTGTACTCTTGTGTAAATAAATTTCATAACAAAACCTCAGCAGAAGTCTGAACACTTCTGTGACTGGTTCAATGTTCTATCACCAGTTCAAACGCTTGGGGTTGAACAGCACGAGGCTGACTCAGTAAGGAAAGAAAAATACACTGGAGTGGTGGGCAATATTGCTCTGGTAAGCTCTAAAACAGCTCTCAGATATTGAAAAAGAGCTCTGGTAAAAACAAACCAGAACGTCAATGACGTAGCGCTCATCCGCATCTCGCAATAACAAATATCGTAAATTTTATGTGGTACACTTTTGAACTGGTCAAAAAATAAAAATTTGATGCCCTGGAAGGGACATAATTTCATTTATGTGTGTGTGATTGGGTTTTTCACAGACGTGTATCAATCAGATATGATTATTTACGTCTGGGGACCGACCTTTAACGTCACCATCCGAAAGATGTACAAGATTGAATATGGAAATGGAATGAAAATTGGTTGAAAAAGCAATTTTTGTTATTTTTGGAATAAATTTGCATAAATTACAATTAATTAATGGAAAACAATTTTTAAATTCTGTGTAGAAGTTTAGTGTACCAAAGTAAGCTCTACCAGATAAAGCAAACCAAATCAAAATCGGTCAAGAAATGAGGGAGAAGAAGCAATTTTTGTTATTTTTGGAATAAATTTGCATAAATTACCATAATTAATTAATGGAAACCAATTTTAAAATTCTGTGTAGAAGGTTAGTGTACCGAAGTAAGCTCTACGAGATAAAGCAAACCAAATCAAAATCGGTTGAGAAATGAAGGAGAAGAAGCATTTCTGTTATTTCGAATAAATTTGCATAAATTAGCATAGATAATTAATGGAGAACAATTTTAAAATTCTGTGTAGAATTTTAGTGTACCAAAGTTCGCTCTACCAGATAAAGCAAACCAAATCAAAATCGGTCAAGAAATGAGGGAAAAGAAGCAATTTTTGTTATTTTTGGAATAAATTTGCATAAATTACCATAATTAATTAATGGGGAACAATTTTAAAATTCTGTGTAGAAGTTTAGTGTACCAAAGTGAGCTCTACCAGATAAAGCAAACCAAATCAAACTCGGTCGAGAAATGAAGGAGAAGAAGCATTTTTGGTGATTTCGAATAAATTTGCATAAATTAGCATAGATAATGAACTTCACGATTCTGTGTAGAAGTTTTAAATCCCCCTCCTAGCCCTATCATATGAAACAATCAGAATCAAAATCGGTTGAAAAATAACGAAGAAGAAGCATTTTGAATACTGTGGACGGACGGACGGACGGACGGACGGACGGACGCTGGACGCCACGCCATGGCATAAGCTCATCGGGCCCTTCGGGCCGGATGAGCTAAAAACAATAAACTACTTAAATATGATTGTGAGTAAATCACACTTATACAACACCTAACCATAAAAGTTTCTGCAAACAAACAGTATTTTGTTTACACCGAGTACATCATACCATTCTCCTGTCACTGGTCACTGCTTTCTGTAATCCAACTTGCAATCACAAACATACATCACAGTCACATTCAGCAGAATAACTGTCACTAAAGGATGCATCGTACAATCATCATTAAACTGAATCACACAAGGACTCCAAAGCACTACACGGATGACAAAGTGTTTCTACCATGTACACATGTGGCTGACTTCTTTATTCACTGATCTTAGTATTTAATCTTGGTTGTCCACGTTCACAGTCTGCAGACCTGAAAGAGATAAAAGAAAAAAGGAAAAGGAAGGAGAGAAATTAGATTTATGTTGAATGCTATGAACCTCATTCTGTAAGAGCCAAAAATGGCAGTAAATTACAATACGATGATAGAATAATCAACCCTTACTTTTGATGACAAACAAATCATGCAATTACACGAGTAATACTTGGCCACACCCAGATATTGCAAATACTCTAGTCCCAAATGTATAGCTTCATCTTGCAGAAATAAACCTTTCATACATATGAACTTTGACCCAATTCTTTAGTGCTGGATACACATTAGACATGTCATAACATTCTTCATTTTACAGCACTGTGAAGTAATTCATTCCACCAATTACAATGAAGAAGGTACGGAGCTGTCAACTTCATTTTAAGAATACCAAGATGTATGTGATTTAGTGCTCCTGAGCATACTTTCCCCAAGTCAAGAGGAAAGGCCCGATGGTCACAATGATTTAAATTGCTGGGTAGCTACAACTACTACTGCTATTGTTACAACTACTACCACTACTATAACCACTACTCCCACTACTACTACTACCACTACAACCACCATCACTACTACCACCACTGCTACAAAAAAGATAAATGTGCCTCAATGATCAGCATTGGAAAATCCCATACTATTTGAATTAAAACAGCCAATAATGTCCAACACATTTCTTTCATATCTCTCTAATCGTTGCCTAAATATGGCCCTTTCTTTCCATAACGTGCTAAAAACGTACCCTTGAATGATGGGACAGCTACGTGTGTGACGAGGGTGTACAGCTTGTGTGGGGAGTCCTCATCCTCGTTCCTCTTCCTGGCAAGCCTTACCCTCACCCTGAAGGGGACACTCCTGTAAAAGAGGCACAGAAAAAATGATAAGAGGTGTTCATGGGTATGACATCAGGGCCCTGTTTCCTCAAAATTGTTATAAAAAACAAGTAACTATAACTAATAAAAGCTACTGAAATAACTGCTTAGATTGCATGTGAGTGAATTTGTTAGTGTTTGACACTTGTTATTGATAACAAGTTTTATGAGACAGAGCCCTGATTATTATGCGGAATTTCTTTGAATTACGTTGATAAGTATAGTAGTATAGTTCATCTTTTGGGTTGCTTGCAATCATTGCACCATTGTGTGAAACACTTCATTCCATATGATCAATGAACGTAAAGAAAATTACCAGTGAGTTTCAACAAGCATCTTCAGCCTTGTCATATCACAGGGACCTGTTTCACAAAGCCTTTTTTCAATGACAAATGACAAAAATCAGTGACAAATCTGCTGATAACCAATTAGAAGCAAGGATTTCACTAGCTTTTAACAAAAATTGTCATTTGTCACTGATGATAAATTTTGTGAAATGGGGCCCACAGCATACTTTTTACCATGGATGCATTTATGGTAAGGGAGAAAGACAATGCAATCAACTATGCAAGATCATTTTAGACTAGGGGCCCGTTGCATAAAACTTACCATTGATGGTAACTTTGCCATCAATGGCAACTACCATGGTAACAGGGCTCAACAGCCAATCAAAATCAAGGTTTCAATGGAAGTTACCATTGATGGCAAAGTTACCATCAATGGTAAGTTTTATGCAACGGGGCCTAGGTCTTTACTCTCTAATTGCCTGTTCAGACTAGTATAGGAAATTTATATGAAACGTCTTATTAAGAATCATCGTGAAACAAAAGGAGCGTACAGACTAGAAAACAAGATCATGTAAAGAAATGTCGTATAAAAAAAATGAATTGACACGATAGCTGCCAAATCATCAGTGTAAACCCCAACCAGTTACACAAAATTTGTACAATACAATGTTAAGAATAGAGCAGGAAGCAGATTCTTTATCGAGTTTTCATTTGAAAAATATTAAAACAGGCGTTTTGCTATACAATGTTTTCTTATATGATGTTCAGACCTTGAATAATTGTATAGCTATACAATGAATTCTGGTAGTCTGAGCGCAGGGTCAGAAACTCGTAAGGTTAAGACACCATCTGAGGCATCATCAAACACTCTACTTTGCTCATCAACAAACAATCTCACCAGCCTATTCAAAGACAAAGCAAGAGAGAGAGAGAGAGAGAGAGAGATTCTACGACTGATCTGTTAGTTAATAAAATGCAAGATGTAAGGCCATCCTACCTGACACCCTGAGACCAGATGTGCTTGTTGAGCCTGGTGTCAATCCTGATGTCATCTGTGCCCATCATCTTGGTGGCAAATGTACGGATCTCCTTGATGGCACGTGGGGCCCGCCTCTTGAAAGAACTGCATAGCCAGACAAGGAGAAGGAAACAAATATTAATAATAGTGGAGTCTTGTATAGCTCTCGTGTCTGGCACATTGCAACTCCTGGCGCTACATTATTATTATTACCCCGGCTTTAGCTATAGCTGCCATTACAGCACTCAAGCATTTTTAAGGAATTAATTCCTGCCAGGTACCTATTTACTTAATGTGGATGGAATGTGACAAATGTAGATTAATGTTTTGCCAAAGGAAATTCAAAGGATTCAAACTCCGTACCTTGTGGTTCACAGTTCAGAGACTTATCTGATGGACCACAACAACTCTACATAAAAAATTCAAATGAAAAATGCACTGATTGAGTTTGTGTACTTTTTTTATTAAGTTACAGTTGCTTCTGTGTAGCAATTCATATCTTAAAGATAAAGACCAGTTCTGGTCATGCGATTGCATTGTGAAAGAAACGTTGTGGAATCGATCAGAAAAGGTTGATCATCTAGCATTAAGTATTGGTGTGTACTGCAAGGTTCTGGAATCATCAAAATGATAAGAAATTTGGCCCAGTCTTGGTAAAGTTACAAGCACTGTACACAGGAAGATGTATATGGGACTACGCGACACGTGCAACCAAATAGATATAATAATTTACCAAATATATCAATTAGTAGGCGGTTTCCCGGCAAAATTTATATCATCACGTAATAGTCAAAACATATTCTTTCACATGATTGGTAATAAGAGCTTCCATTTCATTTTTTGAGAGGGGGGGTGTTTCCAAAACTGGTCTATACCTTTAACCCACTGCCTAAGGAAACCGAGTGAATCCTGTATTCACCGTATGGTAATCAGAGAACTCAGTAGTCAATGGGTTAAACCCTAATGTGATACAAGACACATACTGAAGGGAACGTTTACACAAATTTACTTTCTTTTAAGAATTAAGCAACAGCAAGTTTTATGAAACAGGGTCCGGGAATAAGTTATAATATGTCTAAGGACTTACACGCCATGGATGCGCTTATGAAGATGGATAGTGTAGTCACGGGTGACAACCTCGTTGAGGGCAGAGCGCCCCTTCTTCTTCTCTGATCCTCCCTTCTTCACCATCTGTAAGTCAAGGAGAAGAAAACAAGGAACTGTCAAAGTATGGATTATGTTTAAATTAGGCAGTTTCATGAAATTGTGGAGTTATGTTAATGATATCAATTTCTGTTTAGTCTGGAAGTGCTTTTAAAAATGAGGGGTCAACCACTGTCATAGTGTATTAAGCCAAGGTGAAGTCATGCAACAAACAATGAACGAAAAAATGAGCAAAATGATGTACAAAATGGGAGAAAATAGTGTGACCATTCAAGTTAATTGCTGCCATTTACAGTTTCAATTTTATTTTTTTAAATTTTTTCCCCCAAAATGACCTTTCAAATTATTTTGTAGTTCAATGTTGCATGTGAACCCAGTTTACAAGAATTTTAATAATATTAATAATGTTGAGCTGTAATTGTTTCCAAATGAATCAAAATTCAGTATTTAGGATAACTTTAATGTATGGAAATACATGGCTGCCGTGGTGGATTGGCCTAATAAGGCTAATTTCAAATGTTTGCGAGTTGATAAAAGCACACAGGATCTTACTTGTTGCCTTTGATTTGAATTTTTCTGGTTATTTGACAGGTTGTGTATCAGTTCCATGAAAAATTAAACTACATCATCACACTTCATTTTCCATGTACAGCATTGCTGATCATTCTTATGTTTTGCTTTTGAAGTGGGTCACAGCTTTTGGTCTCAAAATGCACTCATGAAGCACGCCCTCGGTATTGTAGGCTGTGAAACTGCCTACCGGTATTTAAATAGAGACTCTGTCCTATAGGCTATAGAGACTTTCTCAATAGTTTGGAAGCCTATTTTGGTGAGTTTCCCATTTACAATTTGACCTTCTTTGATTGCTGAAAAGGGGTTACCTTCGTTCAACTTGTAAGATTCTTCATGAAAAATTACCTTTTTTACCATCTACTTAAAAAATTCACTCCATTTTGTTCTACTTCAATATGGGAGAATGTCTAGGTGAAAGAAAGTTTTGACATGTGCACCATTGACTGTCATTCAAAGTCAATTTTAAATAGAAAAAAAAACCAATTTTTTTTTTTCAATGAAGATAAAAACATATCAATTCAGAGTCAGTGACTGCATCTGTGTTGTGACTGATTTGTATGTGTTTTGATTAGTGCTGTGATCAAACGTTTAACCGTCCAGTATCCGACCGTCCATGACACTATCCGTTTTGAATGTGACGGTTTCGTTTATTTTTTTTTTTTTTTTTTTTTTTTTTTTAGTGTAAAAATTTCGGACAAATTTTACAATATAAATAATAGAATAAATATATCTTACAGTATTTTAATTTATTTATTCCGGAAAATTACGAGAAAAAATTTAACTTATTGAAAATAAACATTTATAAGAACAGTAATGGAACGAGCCTGAGCTGCTATCTCTGTGTATTATAACATGTACATCGGTACATTCAATATGGCAGCCTTCATGAATTGCAACTTTAGACAACAACACTCGGCAAATCTTTAAAAATAATCAGTTTATGTCAAATTGAAATCATGATTCTTGTACAATTGCAAATAAAACACAAGTAAAGACGGAAATATGAATGTAAGTAATATTTTCTTGACGAATAGTTACGTTTTTATGTGAAATTAGTGCCGGTCGAAAGCAGTGTTTTTCATCAGAAGTGGTGGGCCAAAATCCCCCGCGCTGGTCGGGCCCGCGCCCGCCCAGTGCCGACCACTATTCTTACAATCAGCGGCGACCTTGGCAAAAGTGAGTAATTTTCGTTTAACCGAAAACCGTCCGGTTTTGACTAGCGGTTAAACGGAATTGGAAATATCCGTGATGTTACAACACTAGTTTTGATGTCTGGAAAGTTTAATTTTGAACATCTTTATTGGTGCTGTACATATCCAGACATGGGCACCGGTACTTTACTCTACATGAAACCAGAAACCCCTCCTTCACTATGCACACCCATGCCACATTGCCATGGCACAGCAATGTTCCATTTCATGAAATGCACTTTCTTTTTTTCCTCTTTACTCACTTAACTCTTTATTACTTTGCACACCTATGGCTATGCACATGTTTTGCTATTCATCATTTTAAGCCAAGAAGGATAATACTATGAGTATGACTAGAATCTAGATCTAGTACTAGATCTAGATCTAATCGATGTCATACTGTAGAATAATGCCAGTAAGCCACCAATCATACATTCATTCATCACTGTGCACATACATGTAAGTGGGGATGGAAAGACCAAAGTCAAAGACGAGAAGCTTGGATCTAGATCTAGACCCTGTGGAAGAAGACATTTTTTGACTAGAATTTGTTTCAACATTCTCTTGATTTATCATCAATCATATCTCACTCTCAGTTCAGTAGACGTTATCAAATCAGCACGACAAATATGGGTGATTGCTTTGTAGTTTGTAGACCCTAGCTTATGTTGCAATAATTCTATATTAATTTCAAAACCAAATTCGCACCGGCAAAGTCGAATTATGATACGAAATTGTGCGTTCCTGTGCAGTGCTAGCTCCTCCTCGAAATGAGTGCCATGTTTACACACACGAAAGTAATCGTGTGGGGCTATTAATTATGAAAGACGGCTCGGTCAACATCAGTTTTATTATACGGGCGACACAACTTGTTTTTATCCCTTAAAATTGATTCATACGAGTTAAATGACTAGATAACAAAATTTCCACATTATTGAATAACACACACATGTCACAAAATATGGAAGCAAGCTACAGAGACGGACACTAAACATAAAAAGTAGGATTATTATGGGGAATTGCACGGAAGCATCTTTCATGGATCATGTAACATTAACTACAGTTTGGATGAATAAAATTGTGGTAGATATAGTGTATATGGACAAAAAGTGTTATATTCATCATATGAATTGTAACAATGATATCTTATTTCATTAAAAATGCATTCATTATATTAATTCAAGTCAGGATAACTACGATTAAAACGGATATTTCGAAGATAAAATTTTGTCGTAATACCTTGGTAATCACATAAGCTAAAAGAGAACGTAGATGGCGCTCGACTTTAATCGGGAACTCGGATCCATATCAGGATTGGATCAGCTACTGTACTGTAAATGCATTTTTAAAAATCTATAACTACTCTTGTCGATAACTTGCAATATAATATTAACATTTCCGTCGTGTTACCTACCTTTCTACTTTCTTGTTTTATCCTACCATCTTAGTCCCCATCTATATTGATTGTTCTTTTTTTTTCCTTCTCTTTCGCGTCTCCCCTCCCCTTATTATAATTAACACATCTCTGCCTTCAACTTAATTTTCTCTCCTTGTGTCTCTTTCTAATGATCTGCCTTTCCTCTCCCAGTCTCTTATCTTCCATATCTCTACAGTATTCTCTCTCTCTCTCTCTCTCTCTCTCTCTCTCTCTCTCTCTCTCCCCACCCCATCAATTGTTTTCTCGACTTCTCCTTCCTCATATATTTATCTCTTTCATCCATTCTCTAGTTCATTCATTCAATCTGCTTTTCAATTTCCCTTTATGTATATTGCATTTCTCTACATGTATCCTAGCTGTATATTCTAATTAATACTTACGACTACCTACATGTTTCAACAACTTCCTTTCCCCGCAGAATCTACATACATCATACTTCCAGCATTTTCCCCTCCTCATCCATCTCTACAACCATGCAGCCCCCCCCCCCCTTCTCTCTCTCTCTCTCTATCATTTCCATCCCCTGCATCCACATATCTGTATACCTTTTTCCTCCCCAATCAGTCTCAATTGTGCGATTTCTTTCCACACATCTGCAATTCTGCATACTCATTAATTATTCATTAATCTACTCCTACTCTCCCATTCCACCCCCTCCCCTAGAGTTCTCTCTATTTCATTACCCCTCCAGTGCTCCTTCCTCACCTTATAAAACCCTCGATCATTCTTTATACTTTCTCTTCTTTTCATTTTTTTTTTTCAAATATATTTTCATATTTCATACCTCTTTCCTCCTTAATTCCTACGGTATTATATACAAGCCTATCTCACATCACTTTGCTCATAACACACCAATAAAATACATAAATATTCAAAGCTAGATTTTAAACGTCACTTTACAAGTACTTTACATTTCTTTACAATGATGAATTACAATGTACATAAAAAATTATTTCAAATGCATCTGTACATGATCTTTACATTTCTTTACATATCAAAACATGAGAAATATATTCATTATCTACATTTCCTCTTCATCCATGAATTCAAAGACAAAACAAATCTCCTTCCCACCCCCCACCCTCCCCTCAGAAAAAAAAAATTGTGTGAATTGACCTAGCCAATTCTACTGTTGTTGTTTTTTAAGGGAATAGGCCTACACACAAAAAAGTACAGATCACCATACCTCTACACAATTATATTTCTGTATAATTTACCACACAGGGTGTATGGAAAGCTTGTTATTTATTTCTGATTTCGTTCGAAGATTCCTTTAAAAAAGGTAGCTTGATTCTTTGGATGTTTTTGTCTTCTCTTTGAGTGAATATCACATAAATATAAATTTTCATAGTAATATGCAATCTGAAAGGTGGAAGGAGGGTTCCAATATTAAGACACATCTAATTTGATACATGTCATGTAATCAAACCAATTTACAATGATTCTCTTTTGAGTATATGAATATCAAACAAGTTTAATTGTCATACAAAATATTTCACAAATACTTGTAATTTCTTCTTTCTTCATCAATCTGGGGCAACCACTTCACATGATAAAATGTTGATCTTTTTTTAACAAAAAAAATATATCTCTACACCTACATGTAGATAGAGGGAAAATGATATGATAACATCTTAATGCCAGCTATAAGTGAAAAGTCTTCAAAAAGCACATATACAAGTTTAATGAAATCCCATAGAAACCTGTGTAAAATTCAATAAACGCATTTCAATGGGATGTAGGTGAACTTGTGCTTATGACGGTTTCATGAAACAGTGCCCAGGAGGATTGTCTAAGCTGAGAAACAATTTACCCAACCATCTGAAAGGTTCTTTCCCCGAGTGTTGGTATGCTTAAAATGTGATATTCTGCACACAAGAGCATATTTTTCAAGACTAATCGGATATAATTCATGATTCCTTGAGCCAAGCATACATCAGCTGAACCACTGGGAAAAGTTCAGCACTCTGGTCTAGGTCTCACCTACACGGTTGGGGCCTGATAGGTAGATTGCAACAGTGGAGTACAGCATGGGTCATTTGCAGTATCGGTCAGCTTTCATCTTCTCTCTCCTACATGAATAAAGAATAAATAAATAACAAACAAATTTCATCTTCACGTCACAAAAAACAAGTACTGAATGTGAATAAATCATATAGATCTATGGTAGATAAATGAAATCAAAGATGAGTCACCTAATATCACATCTGTGAACTACAAAAAAAAAATCAAAATATGATAAAGTGATTAAAAAAAATCATGTCACCTGTTCAAAAGCAAAAGGATGTTAACTCTATGTTTATGAGTTAATGCCCTTCTGGCTCCAAACAGACGATTTGCAGATCTGCTGAAATATGTACATAAAATAAATGGCAGCAACAAATGAATAAAACATTTTCAATTCCTTTCAATCAAACCAGTAAAGTTACTTTACCTGTCTAGAAGTGCTTCATGCAACTTGCCCTTCTCCCTGGCCGTTGAGAGACCTGTCCTCTCTGCTTCGTTGACAATCATCCTGTGATCCTGAAAACTCTGAAACTTCTTCCTGCAATCAAAATGTGTTTTTTAGAGTGATCAGAAAGTTGTCTGAAGGAAAGTTTCATACTACCTTTGCTTCATATAATAGATATAATTTTTTTCTTTCTATTTGTTTTTTCTCTTAAAAAAAATATTAATAGGACTTCTACAATGAAATTCATCACTTGTTCTGACTCATTTTTACTTCACCAGGAGTGTTGAGCCGTATTATTTCAGATTCAGAAAATTGGCTCTAAGTAAACAATGGACATGAATGAAAATAATATGTTCAGAAAAAGATTATCCTCATTCTCTTTGCTTATATTCAATTTTGAATTCATGCTCCTTTTTGAGATTTATTTTCTAGCTCACTCAATTTTGTTATGAGAAATAATCACAATTCTTCTTAAGTGCAGCAATATGTTTATTAATTTGTGATTATAACAACACCTTAATTTCCTTGTTAATTCATTTCCAGTATCAAAGTAGTGTCTTAGTTCACATACCTATATTGAGCATTAATATGACAAATAATACATATTAAGAGTTTTGGGCACAATGGGATGGGGGAGAAATGCAATTTCTCTTTTAAATGAAGATCACTTAACTGATTTTTTTTTTTAATGTCAAATCTAATGTATAATTTCTATTTTATGGATCTGACTTACACATAGCTGACCTCACATTCCCTGAGGTCACCTTTTCCTTCCTCAGGCAGGTCATCTTTTTTCTTCTTCACCAGAGGCTCATCACTTCTTATCTAAAAATATAAACATAGCACAATTTGTAAATATGATATTACCCTAATATATTTTTGTAGAACCACAAATGCCATTGTTTTCAAAAGTGATATGACACATGAAAAAAAACAACACTTATCTCATGATGGATATGAACTGAGAAGCATTTGATGACTATCAGCTCATGTCATCTTACACTCACCATCTTCACTCCAAATCTAGTCCAAATCTATGTTTTGAGCTCTTGAAAACTGATAGATGTGATGTGAGTTTGGTTCAAAATTAAAAGCTCATTGTTGATTTTCACTTTTTACCTTCAATGAAATGTTCACTAGAGAAAATCTAGAGTAATTGGATATACCATAATCTTTTTGGATGAAATTGTTTGTGTTTTCAAATCCTTGAAGCTTGAGACCCACCAAGATATTTTGACTCTTAAAGATTAAATCGAATCAGCTCAGCTTTACGCAACACACTCCAGTACCATTTCATTTATGCACTATATGCAATTCATCTCAACAATAACAACTCCAATAAACTATATGTACATTGTATATACATGTATGTGCAATTGCTTCTTGCTAAAAAGATGATTTGAAATATGAAAACGTTTTTAGGGGAAATGAAAGTTCACTTACTACAATCATCTCATCAGGTCCTGCCTTGCTACTTGTTGCCATCAGTTCACCTTCATCATTACATGACACAAAGCAGTTGTTGTATGCCAGCATGGCAAGGTTACCCTTAATCACAAAATGCAGAGAGAAAAGAAAATTACAATCAAGTGTACCAATCACCAAACATTCATTTTTTCTGTATGTTATGGATTCCACAACGATGTTAGATACTCAAAATACCAGCTTAAAATATTACTTTGGTAAAGAGATATTACAAGTGTAAGTAAAATTTATACCCAAACTGCACTTGCACTATAAATAGAGGGAAATGCTACTTGAATAAATTAACATGCTAACATTTGCTGCATATGAACTCCATGCATGCTTCAATAATGTTTCCCCTACATGATTTTAATTGTTAACCATTTGAATGTCTCATATAGTTTGGGGAATAACTTTATGTCTTGTTATAATACACAAATTACATGTATTGTTTTTGATGCTTGGTCCCTCTTAACAATTCGGGGAATAATTCTTACTTAATAATTATACTTACATCTTGAAAAACTGGTTCAAAGAGTTCCCTTGGTCCCATGGCATCTGACCTGCCAACCACTCTTTTCTTATCATCCACACCAAGAAACTTGCCATAGCCACTCTTGAAGGCTATCTTAGTATCAGAGATTGGGATGGCAGTGATCTGCTCTGGGGGTGCTGGGCCTTCAGCAGCTGTGAGGAGTGAAAGGAAACCGATAATTAGAAGGAAACCGATAATTAGAAGGAAACCGATAATTAGAAGGAAACCGATAATGAGAAGGAAACGAAATGTGAATTTTAATTTCAATTCAGTTCAATAATGATAACCATGCTTTCA
Source organism: Mesocentrotus franciscanus (assembly GCA_037976565.1). Classification (NCBI taxonomy): domain Eukaryota; kingdom Metazoa; phylum Echinodermata; class Echinoidea; order Camarodonta; family Strongylocentrotidae; genus Mesocentrotus; species Mesocentrotus franciscanus. The sequence continues at coordinate 9,102,779 of CP137680.1, read as the reverse complement.
GGATTGTTTTGATTGTAACTTCACAAAGCTGTACAGCTCTCATATAGAATAAAGGCTGCGGACAGCACAAGGGTCACAGCGATATTGAAATGCAGTGCTCAGTGTTCATCTTTTTAATGTGGACAGATTTCTGAAGAGCCATCCCAAGAAACCAAGGTGTAAAGTAGGCAATATTTAATATGGGTCACAAAGAAAGGTAACTGTAATATGGGAGTAGCCAGGTGCTATATCTATATATTTTTTTTTACCTCTTTATATTTGTGGACACTACACTTACTACACTTAAGAAGACTTTTAAAAGCCTTTCAAAATGAGGGTATGTTGCTGTTCCACAACTAACAATTAAATGGGTTTGTAAACTGCATGAATGCCAGTCAATCATTTGTCTTTCAAATCACTTGGATTGAGATAGTCTGAAAAGAGAAACAGAAATATTTTGAGCCCTAAAGTCTAAACAAATGTACAATATGCAGCGTAGACTGAGACATTATATCAGGCACTAGGACTGCACTAGCATTAAAAAATACTGGCATCCCTGTTGAATGAATCAAAGCTGAATGAAAACAGAATATTGAATCAATCAATCATTTATCAGTTGCATGTTTTATATGTCAAAGAACTTTACAATATAAATCAAAACATTGAATAGGACTTATAATACCTCTAATCTGTTTGATCATTTCTAAAACCATCAAATAATTGTATTTCTAACATTTTTAAAGGTTAAATTTTAAGAATTGCATTCGTTTCTTTTCATTGGGCAGCAACATCTCTAACTTTACTATTCACACTTACTGGTTTTGTGAGGAGCTCCTAATGTGAAGAGACCATTGTCCATCGAAAAGAGAAATGTCTTTGGACCCATTTCTATCGCAATATTTCCCTTGATGTTTCGGAATTCAGTAACCGCCCACCAGCCACCTATAAACAATAGTCAATCAAAAAGGGAATATCAAGATAAAAGAGGTAAAAAAAGGACACAATAAAAAATAATTGCATAAATTGTAAACAAAATAATTGAGACAGGGATGACTTTTTTTTATTTTAACCACTGACATGTATAATATAATTGTAAATCGAAATAGAACAAGACTGATAAGAATCATGAAAATGATCATTGATCTACCAGCATACAGCATCATCTTCTGTTCAAAAGAATATGAACTTGTGAATAATTAAATGTAGTCTACATACACTACTCAATTTCATACTATGATGAGCTTCCAAAGTGCTTTGGAAATATGACCCTGCCTTTCTGCTTTGCAACACATTAAACAACAATAATGAATTTAAAAAAAATATACATTTGATTTTCCCATTTCACGCTTTTAAAATGTTTTACTTCATAAATTAGAAGAATTCATTTACCATGTTCCTCTGCATCTTTTGTTTTCTCGCTACCAGCCTGTCCTTCTTCATGTTCTCTCTTTCGCTTCTTCTTGTGCTTCTTTGAACTTCTGGAGATTAGATGAATATAATTGAGAATCAATCAAAGTCATAGATATGACTACACGACAAAAAGTAAGAATCAAATTTGATTTCTGAAAAAGTAGTAACGATTAGATCCAAGTTGTGGGAGTAGCCTACGCGTACGTCTATGTCTGATGAATTTCAAAGTTCAATTCAAGTTGTCGACAATGTTCTAATAGTAATACTAATCAGCTAATACAATTTGAAATAGACTTAAGACTAATTAATTAAGTAGGTAACGAGGTCTAGATTTTGTCGAGACCTAGGCTAGAGTCTAAGCTAATGACACGATTGCTAATCAACTAGACAGAAATAACCGTCTGGTATGGGTCATTCTTTAATAAAACTGACATTTGTTGACATTCCCCATACACATAATGTATAGAGGCGGTCAGAGGAGCCAGATGCAGATGCAATCTTAGCAGAACAAAGGTCGATATCAGAGACTGAAGCTTTCGGTCTTAGTTATACTAGTAATCAACATCAACATGATTAGGGCCCAGCCCTAAACTGCTAAATTAAAGTAAGCTAAGCTAAGGCAGTAAGGGGGAAGAGTTGAACATGACACTGTAAGACCTAGCTGTATGTTGTTACTTGTTAGTAATTTGTGTCAAAACCAGGAAGAAGCGCATAACTTCCGAATTTGGAAGTGCTACGATTTCGCGATTGCCGGCAATCTCCCAATATCAATATGCAATACTAGTAGTAGTAAACTTCCGAATTCGATAGTCTTCCGAATTCGATAGCCTTTAGCGCCGCGCCGCTGATCCTCGCCAGTGCAGCGGCCCTGCTGTAACTCCCGAACGAGAACGGAGCTCAGCTCCGCTGCAGCTTAACTTAAAATAAATTAAGTTACTAGATCTAGTAATTAAACCACGAAGTCAAACAGCAAAAATCAAATGACTTACGATTTACGATCAGAGCTTCCCTTTAATTTAAGCTTTCCAACTTTCACAGATGTGTACTCTGACATCGTCTAATCGCAAATTTGCTACCTTTTCGCTGGAGGTGAGGTGATTTCGTTTGTCAAAATAGAAGCTTTCCTTTAATTTGTTGGATAGATATGGTGATTACAAGAAACAAATAACAATTGGGAAACGCGGCAGTATATAACTTTCGGAATATTATCTCGTACGTACGGAATAATATCTCGTACGTACGGAATATTACAAAAATTTGGTTCGCAAAACTGATGGCATGTTTGGGGCTTCGTAGAAACAACATATTTGTCAAACGTTAGTTTGATTTCCTCCTGACAGGCTGAAAATAGGTTCCTCACATGCCTGGCAGGATCCAATTACCTCGTTTTATAAGAAATAAGATAAAATTGAGGAGACAGAAAAAAACACATCAAAATTAGCAAACAATTTTAAAACAAATTAGCTATAATTGCATTTATGACATTGGCAACTAATTGTTGACAATATATTAATTTAGATGCTTGAGTGGCCTAAAATGCAAGAGATTCCAAATATTATTGTTTGCTTAAATTATAATTTGGAGAGTAAAACTCCTTGGGATAATTATAGTAGCCTGTAGGAGTTAACAATATTAGGGAGCGATGTATATGTAACATTATTCAAAGCAATAATAGCCTATATAAATTACCCTCTGCCGGTACGAAGAATTCTTTAATAAAACTGACATTTGACAGCCTTCTCCATCTGTATTTAGACGGCCAGTGGAGCTGGGAAATAAGTTTGTGCTCCTACCCCACTCCGAATGAAAATTTTATATATAGGCCCAGAGGCCTAGTATATAATAAAATGTTGCCAAGGCCTATAGCTACCCCCACTTCCGAGAGAACCTAACAGTACTCCAAAGAAAAAATACTGTGGAGATTCAGTTGCTCTACCCCTCAACCCCTTCCGGGCCCGAAATGCTTTCAGGTATGGGGCATGGGCCAGGGCCGTAAAATTGAAGTAATTTAGAGTCTGTCCAATTTGGGGGCCCCAACTGACTCATGCTCACAATCCTCGATTTGAAGGAAGTTGCCAAAAGTTTTGAAAATGCAATATACATGTATGCAGGCGCGGATCCAGGGGGGCCGAGCGGGCCTTGCCCCCCCCCCGCAAAAAGAGAGACAGAGACAAAGAGACAGAGAATTAGGAGAGAGAAGGGAAAGGGAAAGAGGAGAGGAAGGGAAAGAAAGAAGAGAAAGAAGAAAAGAAAAGGGGAAAAAAGAAGGAGATGGAGGGGGCGAAAGGGCCATGCCTCCCAGGCTGTTGTCTTCCCCTCATCAAAAAAATATGAGAGAAGGTAGGAAAGGGAAAGAAAAAAGGAAATGAGGAGATAAAAGGAAGGGAAAAAAAAGGAAGAAGAAAAGAAAAGAAGGGGGATATCAGTTGCAATTTTCCCGCCAACAAGTTGTGGATCGGGGAGGGGGCCAAAAGACCCTTGTCTTCCCCCGCCCCGCCAAAAAAATAGAGAAGGAAGGGATAGGGAACAAAAGAGAGGAAGAAGAAAAGAAAAGGGTGAAAAGAAGGGGAGATCAGTTGCGATTAATCCCACCAACAACGTGTGGATCGCCGGGGGCCGAAAGGCCTTTGGTTCCCCCAGCGAACCTAAAAGAGATAGAAGGAAGGGAAGGGAAAGGGAAAGAGGAGAGAAAGGGAGAAAGAAAGAAAAAAAAAGAGAAAGAAGAAAGGTAGGGGAGATCAGTTGCGATTTTTCCCGCCAACAAGGTGTAGATCGGGGGCAGTTTGAATTTTATTTGGGGTCCCCAAAAAAAAAATCAAACGTGGTTAAATTCTAATTTGATACCGGTGATTTACAAATGTTGCTGAAATTACATAATTTTCCGAGATTTTTCCTCACTTTTTAGTAAATTATACTTTTTTATGCGTTTGTTGGAAAATGACAAATTCCTAAATTTACAGTCAGGCAAGAAATATGCTTATTTAGAGGTCTACATGTCAGGGCCCGCGGAACGGGGGGCCTCGAGCTCCTCCAAAAAAAAAGAAAGAAAAAAAATAGTGACCTGCCAGTGTCACAAAATATGCTCATCTGACCGTAATTAAATGCCTAAAACCCCTGAGCTTCCGGGGGCTCCGACCCCTCGACCCCACCAGGGGGCCTAAGGCAGGCCTCTGAATGCTTATCTGACCGTTAAACATGCCTCAAATCCCTGAGTTTCAGACCCCACGTCAATTAGTGACCTGCCAGTGTCATGAATAAGTTATCAAAATATGCTCATCTGACCGCAATTAAATGCCCTTACCCCCTGAGCTTCCAGGGGCTACGCCCCTTGACCCCCGCCGGGGCTTTGACCCGAGACCCCACGCCAATTTACGCTACGCTCTACCTGATCTTAAATACTTTAGCCTCCCCCCACCCAAATTGAAAAACGTTCAGTGGGGCCTGCATATGTAAGAGTGGGGTGATGCGGATTTTTTGTCTGCCCCCCAAACGTTTTTGCTCATTACGCCACTGCTGGTCACCATAATACGTACCAATATTTGGCTCGCATAATTTCAAATTTGGGCCCCCCTCCCCTTAGAAATCCTGGATCCGCGCCTGCAAGTATATCATTTTTTTCTAGAAGCTTTTTCACTGGGATTTTTGTTGGTTTGATTGTTTCTCTCTCAGTGACGTGGATGGCCGGGCCGGGAAATTTAGCCCCGGTTCCTTATATATAGATACATGTACTGATAGGCCCGATGATCGATCAACCCATAACAATCCCAGTCAAATTTGAATATAAATATATAATATCTGGCATCGCTGAAATTGTGTCATTTATCCCAAAGGTTTAAAAATGTAGAATATAATCGAAATGGAATCTTTTAAATACATAATCAATTAAGTCACAATCCACAGGTTCAATGTGTGAAAGCTTTTTCAAAGATACCGTACCATACTACAAAATCGAAAGCAAACTTGTGCTGCTAGATTCAAGAATTTCAACGTGATTTTTTTTTCCCAGAAAGAATACATCATATTTGGGTAATAAATGACGGTATTTCACGACGAAGTGGAAATAGAAGACTTTGAATATGACGAAGAAACGGAAATATATCACTATCCTTGTCCGTGTGGTGACAGATTTGAGATAACGAAGGTAAGCGAAGGCTTGATTTTTTGTACCATATTTGTTCGGTCCCATACGCTCTATTTGGCGATGTATTTTATTTACTATCAATCATGATCATGAAAGACATGAATCGTTCACATGGAAATGAAAATGAACCGAAATTTAATGTCATTTTGTTTTCCAACTGTCACTTCAGTTATGTGTTGAATGGGATTATTATATTCTTTTTTTTATAAACACAATTCATGTGATTAAATGAATTTAATCCCCACACTGAATCGAATTCGGAAGTCTATTCCGATTTCGCGATTCGGACGTCAGTAAATTCTACTGCTGCATACGGAAGTCCTCACTCCCATGTGTGGCTTTAGCTTTATAGATTAAGTTATGAATTAAAGTACTTATCAGGTTCAAGTTTTCTTATATAGTCTATGCCCGGCCGGCCTAGACCGAAAGGCGAAAGCTTCAAGCTTCAGACAGTCTCTGAGTCTGATATTGACGGTTGTTCCGCTGAGATTGCATCTGGCTCCTCTCAGTCCTCTGACCGCCTCTATACATATATGTGTATGGGGAATGTCAACAAATGTCAGTTTTATTAAAGAATGACCCATACCAGATGGTTATTTCTGTCTATGCCCAGCCATGCCCTTGCCCTTGGTCTTTACTTTCCAGACTTCTCAGGCTGTTAATATTTATTTACTAATTTAGTTGTTTTGTTTTTGTATTTAGACCTAGACGTCTATTTGTATTTATGTTTTACAGAAAATATGAAAACAAAAATTAGTTTCAAATAGCTTCATAATTTCAGATGTGAATCTTTTTTTTTGCAGTAATAATGCAGATATTATGTCATTACAATAGGTTTTTTTCTTCTCCTCCTCCTCCTCCTTCTTCCTCTTAATAGGAAGCTCTTAGTGATGGGGAAGAAGTTGCAACATGTCCAAGCTGTTCTTTGATTCTAAAGGTCATTTATGATTTGGTAAGTATTCCAGAGAATATACCTGCTGTAGGCCCTGATAAATATAGAAACAAGTCAGACTCAACACACACAATGGTTCGTAATGTTATGAACCAGAGCAAAATAACACTGAGTTCCTATAGGAAATATATTTATTCAGATGGTCATATCTCCGCCAATACTTAACATATTCAATTGGTTCTCGACATTTGGACATTATTTTTTATGCTATTTCGGAAAATGAAGTTCAAATTGAGAAATTCTAAAAATAGTTTTTTTGATGACATCACACTTCACCACTCTATTGCCTTTACTATTTAATCAAGTTATCTAAGCACATTAAATAACCATGATTGAACCCCGAAAAATTCAAATGTTCATACATGAAACCACCAGCAAGGAAAAAGATTTACTTCATAATGGTTCATATGTTATTCTTTCTGGCTTTGAATTTGTTTTGTAAGACAAAACAATCCATTATTTTTGGGTAATAATGGGTTTCTTACCAGTTCTCAAGTATACTTTTATAAAGACTCCAAGTGAATCTCTAAGTAAGTCCATGCTATTTTTAACAAAGAGCAATATGGATATATTTTAACATCTTTATAGGAGGACTTCATGGAGGGAGAAGAAGTAGCTGCACCATCAAAGACGGGACTTGAAAAGGTTTGACCCAGAAATGTGTCTTCTACAATAACCTCATGGATTATGACCACTATCTATGATGGTACATGTCTTACCAGAAGGTCTGACTGGGAAAGTATGAGAGACTGTCAAGTGTCTGTGTGGGTGTGTCTACTGATATTGAGCATTACTGAAGCCTCATTCAGACATACACCCTATGCTGCAGTAAATCATCTTAAAATGTTGCTGTGGCATAATCAAATGACATTTGCTTTGTGTGTGTCACAGATGTGTATATCATACCACATACATGTAGATGACAGTGTATGCATAGAGTCCTAGGTTGAACCAGCTTTTTTTTGTGGTATCCCAATTTGCATACATTTACTGATAGTCTGACACAAAATCATTTTTATAATTTATTGCAGCAGGTCTGAACGAGGCTCTAGGAGTTGCAAGTTAAAGGCCACTTGATTTAGAGAACAGCATTTAAAGGCTATGTGTATTTGAGATTATTCTTATGTGATCTAATATACAAATGCAAGACTGTTCAAAGTATTATAGGAGGAATTAGCGCACAAGTTTAGAGTTGTCTGAAACATAGTATATTTCATTGCTTCCACTTTGTGTACATTTTGCATTTTACAAAGTTGCTTGCTCTTGACTCTCTTTCATCCAAGACAAGAAGATAGAGTCCCATAAACGTATGCAAGCTACCAAAACAAAATGCTGATTAATCCCTGGATAAATCTGTATGTATGACATATTGGAGAGGAGTGAGGTGGACAATGCCACTCATGTTTCTGACCATTCCAATACTATTTGGTTTAATTTATGGATTAACTTCATTATGATTCCTTGTTCGACAAATTGTTCAACAACTTTGTAATGTACTTGAGGCAGGGTATACATGAAAGCATATGAAGTTATGAGAAAAATAAAGAATAAATTTAATTTAAAAAATTGTAATTGACAAAAATGAGCATTGTACCCAAAGATCTATTTAAAACAACTTTATTGTTTAATTTTTATGAACTGATGGAACCTCATTGAATCATGTCTTTAAGACAATAGCTCACATTACTATACATTTATGTTGTCTGTGAAAATATAGAAAATATGGAAAGAATGGATATTGCAATTTATGCATGCTTGGTTGCTTTTTATTTATGTGAATTAATTTAAGTTCGTTTAGAAATTCAAAACAGAACATTCATATAAGAGCTTGCACTAGTTTATTCACAAGTGCCTCACATGAAATATGTATATTATATCCTGCATCAAAAATTTATTGGTTTTTGATTGGTTGAGATAGTCAGGTCAAGATATGCTTTGACCAAAAAAAATTGCAACAAAAGGTTTTTCAACGGTTTCTGGTAGTATTCGACCTCAGGAATAACATACTAAAAGTATACCAAAATCGAAGGTTCAGAAAGCTGTTATTTTCAAGATGGCGTCCAAGATGGCTGCCGATACCTAAAAATGACCATAAATCACTTATTTTCCATCATAGAGACACAATATTATACAGAAATATTTTAACCATTTTAAGGTTGCTCTGGTTACTTCAATAGTACTATTTGCTGAGGGTTGCACAAGACATTGTATACTGGTATTTGTATACTAAATAGCAATTTCCTTGATGTCATTTTTTGATGCAGATGTGTGTGTGCAGAATGCAGATTTGTTAATTGTAGAAAATCTGAAATTCTGAAAACTTTGAATACTGATAATTGTTAAGTTTGAATGTGACAAAATGACAAGTAAATAAATGTAGAGTAATGTATTGGCACGACGGACTTCAGAATTTGCTAAAGTCCAGTCAGTCAAGACAGAATGACGGAGCACACTTCATTAAGTGAATAAATATTTAACTTTTATTTCACCATGCCCCAAAAAAGTTTCTTGCTTTTATGCATATATTTTAAAGGGATAGTCCACCCCAGAAATTTCTTTATACTGTCGAAATCTCCATAAAATTTCATGTAAGATGATTTCATTTATTTTTTAGAAAAGACAGGATTTAGCTGTAGAATCACAGTTGAAACATACGCATTCTCCTGTGATCGCCGTCACTGGGGATCGCCATTTTGTGAATTGACCCGCCGTGGTGTGACGTATCTTGCGAGCTGGCCGTTATTGTATTCTGATTGGTCGGTGAATTTGTACAGGATTATTGATCTGTAAGATGCTTAATAGCATTTTGTTTTCACTGTTAAACTTATATGTAATTTAAAAATAATTATTAAATAAACTTGTATTTATTAACGTTCACAAAACTGTTGCAATAAATTTTAAAAAGAGTCTACAAAACAAAACTCGTGTAATTTTTAAATTGGTTTCGTCGTCAAATGCGCACGCGTACGTGCGTGCATCGTACATTTGTAAACAACTTTCGGCTTTCTGTATCTACGGAAAATCCAGATAGCTTCTTACTAAGAATATCGCGAATTTCACAACTTTCTTCAATATACGATCGACATGTCATCGTCTGAACCAGTGTGCTATGGGTTTGATCCAGAATACAGAATGACTTTGTTGGTCAGTAATTTTATAATTTGTCGACAACTTGCACATGGTCATTTTCTTGCTCAAGGAAAAAATTAACTTGCCAATAATTGCAATACCGGGTGCCGTAAGCAGAGCAGTAACAATTAATGTCCAATAATCAAAGTTTGTGTATCATTAGCTAGCTACGTGTGAGTTTGAGAATTTCACATTATTAAATTCATGAAGGTACATTTAATCTACGATCACAAGTATTATTTTGAATCAAATTGAAACGCTGTTTGACACATATATCTAGGTACCATCCCATCGCTTGAAGCTAGCTTATAGCGCTAGTATTGGAAGGTACCAGCTAGCACTAGCAGGCGACAACCGCGCGTGCTGCACAGTATAAATATACAGCGGGAGGTTGATTCTTGAAGCCCGGTAAAATGAAATTAAAAAATGGAAAGATAATTAATATATAACTAACCTGTTTAGTACGTCTTCCAGAAATCCTTCTTTCACTTGATGTGCGCATCTTAACCGGTCCTCGATGTATGAAAATGATAGGAATAGCGTCATCTTTGAGGATTTTTCGAGGTCTTGTACCGCATAGCTCCGCTTTCAGATCATGCTCGAAGCACCGTGGTTCAAAGTGGTCGCTACAAACGACATGATTTCTATTATATTGGTAATTGTTCAAGTTGAATTTCGCCGATTTCAGCGCAGCAATCCATTTTGCACACCTTTCCCGTTCTTTCACGGGTCCGGTATTGAGTAAAAACTTTTACCCTTTGTCCTAGAGGAGTCATTATAGCAACCTATTGCTTGGCAAAAGACCATGATTCGTCGTGTCAGTGCGATAACAGTGTACCGCGGCGAAAGTGAATGTCTGCGAAATAAGAAGGCAGCTCGCAACATACGTCACAATTTCGATACTATCGGTTATTTTTTGGCGATCGTTTCATGCCCATGTAACGCTATTGCATATGGCGGACGGCTGATTTCGATACAAAAAGTCGATATATCTTCGTTATGCGATCATGGATTTTAATGAGACTTGTATCATTCTTCATGGTATTATTAGGTCTATATCGTCAGCTAAAGAAAATCCTGGGGTGGACTTTCCCTTTAAGGATCCGGGCTAACTCGTACTCGGGGACAGAGTTGTCCCAGCATACCCTAAATTTAACCCTAACCCTAACCCTAATGCTAAACCCTACCCTAACCCTAAACCTAACCCTAAAATCTAACCCTAACCCTAACCCTAAAAAATGTCATTAAAAATTCAATCACTCGCCCCATATTCGCAATGGGCCGAGTTGTTCCCGGGTCCGAGTTAGCCCGACTCCGTATTTTAATAATGGTATTTACTTGTGTAAGATATTTATTGTTGCAAGGGAATACATTGTTACATGATGTGCAATTTGAAGTTGTTTATACCTGTATATTGTCATGTTACTATGTAAAGCATAGTCATCATCTCGTTCTTTCTTTCTCTCTCTCTCTCTCTTTCCCACCCTCTTTTACAGTTTTAAATCAATAGTTCTTTTGTTTTTTGTTTTTTCATCAAGATAGGAAGAAGAGTGGTTGGCTGTATTTGCATGTTATTTTACATTGTAAGGTGAAGCAGCGACAAGTCTCAATCTTTGTAAGAACAAAAAGAGATATTACCAATATTAGTGATAGGTTTCCTGCCAACATCACGATTGGAAAGGAATTTGTGACTTTCTCAAATATTTTCATGAAATGCTTCTATTTAATGATACATGTACATGTAGGTTGTGCTTTTAGTATCCTATTAAGAATTTTTTTTGCAGGTTTCATATGCTTTTTCAATATAAAAAAAAAATATTGAACATCAAGTTAGCTCTTTACTTCATGAGTGATATTGATTTCTGTTTACCTACTAGTATTCTACATTGTTACTAAATATGTTCAAATTGTTTTATTTTATTTCATTTGGTTGTTTATTTTAATGACATTTTTATTCTTATTCTTATTTTTTTACCCCTTCCATGCTGTGAATTGCACAAATATTATCAGACATATTTTATGAATTGTATAAAGAATGTATATAGAGAGATGATTGTTGCCTTTTAAAACGATATTGATGATAATACTTAGTTGCAGAATTATTTGTCAGTAAACTATGTTCGACATGTAATGAACTTCTTTTGAAGGTGTTTTATTTCCTTGTGAATTGTCAATTTATTTTGTTACTGTAAACAGTAGGAAATTTCTTTTCTCCTGTATTTTTTTAACCTTTAATCATGTGACGGCAAAAAATATCAGTGAGGATTTCTTTGTTTTTGGACAGTTTCGTCCTTGGATTATAACTGGAAATATCAGAAGTTCTTCCTTATGACCATTAAAAAGGAAAAATTCATACTTAATTTCATACTATCAGTGTGTAATTCCATTAACTCCTTGAAACAAACTATGTTAAAGCTTCCTTTCTGTACATGTAGTTTTTCTTCTATAGTTAGTAAAGCCATAATTAAGACAACAAAATTGTTATGTAAAATTTATAATAACTATGTCTGAATCAGTGTCAATAAACAATGTTTACATACTTTTAAAAATTCAATGAATTCTTGTATGATGTGCTTTATAGTATTGGAGAAAGAGAATGAGAGAGAGAGAGAGAGCAAGCAAGTAAGGGTTGATTTTGTTTACTTGTGTTTTTACTTGTGATTAAGAATTTTGTTGTTGAGGGTAAACTGAATTATAGAATGTGTTAACAATTCTTGGGGATAAAATGAATCCATTTCAATTTCTTTAGAGTTTAGACATTACTACTGAACTCTCAAAATGACAAAAATAATAAGGGCAAGACAGTTCATTATTCCTTATTGAAATTTATTTTCATTTCAGTAGATTCATTACCCAAAATAAACAAATCTTATTTCTTTCATGATTCATAATTCTTACTTCACAAATGTTTCAACAACACAACTCATTCATGAAACAATTTTGAAGATTGATGTGTTCTGAAGAAAAAAATGATACTAAAGATAATAAAGCATGAATTGAACAAGATGTTGACAACAATCTCTTTATATCCAATCCAATCCAATCCAGGAATTTATATAGCGCCAATATCTAGTTGCCTAATCAAAGGCGCTGATGAGACTGAAAAACTACCAAAAATGTCTGTTCATGATTACAACAGGGAAAAACAAAAAAGCAGTGACTAATTGTAAGCAATCTGAAATAGGCATGTCTTTAGTTGAGTTCTAAAAGTGGATAGCTGGTGACAAGAGCGAAGGATTTGGGGAAGACCATTCCACAGTCTCGATGCACAGGCAGTAAATGATTGATCACCTAGAAGACAGCGTTTATATTAAACATGGAGGCTATAAAAAAGTCATTAAATGAAATTAAAATTTAAAAATAAAATATAACAAGTAAACGCAAAGCATAGCATCCCCTCGCAGGGTACAAATGGCCTATATACGTCAGAACAAGTTACCTCCATTAGACTATACTATTATATTACTAGGCAAGGAAGTTAACCACATTTTCACATTTATAATTAGGTGTTTTTGCATATTTAATGAGCTATGACCTTTTACCTTTGACCTACATACTCGGAAATCGAACTTAGGCTGTCTTTTGATATCATGTACCTTCATATTAAATTTCATTAAAATTTAACAAACATTACTAAATTTATTGAATGGAAACCAGATTCACATATTTAATGAGCTATGAACTTTGACCTACATACTCGGAAATTGAACATTCGCATATTTAATGAGCTATGACCTTTGACCTACATACTCCGTAATCGAACTTAGGCTGTGTTTTGATACCATGTACCTTCATGTCAAATTTCATGCCGCTGCAACACTTCGTCACGAATATCACTAGCGATATTATTTTCGATACTACATCCGCTATGAGTAATATATTTAGCATTATTACTAAAGTTATCGATTGGAAACCAGATTTGCATATTTAATGAGCCATGACCTTTGACCTACATACTCGGAAATTGAACTTAGGCTGTGTTTTGATACCATGTACCTTCATTTAAAATCCTTCAAACATTATTGAAGTTAACGAACGGAAACCAGATTCGCATATTTAATGACCTACATACTCCGAAATCGAACTTAGGCTGTGTTTTGATACCATGTACCTTCATATCAGATTTCATTAAAATCTGTCAAACATTACTAAAGTTATTAATTGGAAACCAAATTTGTTACGAACGGAAGGAAGGAAAAACGGAAGCACGGAAGCACGGAAGGAAGGACGGACAGTAGCGTTTCTATATCCCCTCCGACTTTGTCGGCGAGGGGATAATAAAGAGGAATATCTTTTATATGAAATGAATAATGAAGTTTCAAAAACGTATATAATAACAAATATTTTGACAATCTAAATTAAGTGTACGTCACAAATTTTTTCATTTTGATTTACCTTTTATTTTGTATTGGAAGATTTTAAAGCACTGATTTTCAACATATTAATTCCCATTTAATATTACCCGGTACTTGAATTGTTTTAGTTGTACTGATAGTGTTATCAGAATATATTGTTATCGTCATTACTTCATACAAGAAATTTCTTCACATGAGAACACAGTTATTCTGACGGGTCATGAAAGTCGATTGCAAATGATGTTATCATCATCATCATCAGCATACGGAAGTGAGAGGTGATCCTGTGGACACTTCCGGTCGTTCCATCATATATTACATGGCCCAACCTAGCTTTTGAGTTGGTTAGATTCAGAAATGTTGTGGTGAATTCTGGGAAGTCTATCTTCAAGACGAGCTGTAGGAAGGTTGCTTGGTAGAGTCTCTGCACCCCGAATGGGATGCATCGACATGAAGAGTTACATTAAAATAAATCATTTGTATACTACTCTATATCGGAAGGGATATATGTTTAAATGTGCCATGGACTTGACAGGAAAGAGTCTGTAAGGTTCAGATACGTTGTGATAAATTCGGGAAGTCTCTCTTCATGACCAGCTGCAGGAAGATGTTTGCAGACACCCTCAATCTCTTGGTAGCATCCCCATGGCCTGAACGGGAAGCACCTGTGGCATCAGCAAGGAAGGCTTTGGTGAGTTCAATGACGAGCTGTCTAGTGACAGGTTGCTTGTTGTCTTCGAGGCATGTTCCGTGGCGTATCCACTGCCATACCTGATGAATGAGAAGAACGGTTATGGATTTAAAGCAATTTGACTTCTAAAATGTTGGTATGATAGAAGGGAACGTTGAAGGTGATGTCAACCACTTGTAGGAACCTGGAAGGGGTGACTGACAGAATTTGCTCAAAATATTAAGAGTTATCTAAATTACACCATAATTATGATAGCATATATGTAACTTGAGGGGTTACAAATTTTGCGTGAGATAAATATATAATTACTGACCCACAATAAGCGTTTTCTACATATTCTTGTGCTTTAAAATTTTGAGTGGCTTGACCCTTGCCCTCTTATTTTTTCATGAATAGTTGCCAAGGTGAGAAGGAGTGGGTCCCTCTAGGTAGAGTAGGATAAGTACTCAGTGGGAGGGAACGGGATGAGGGGTTTGGTTCTCCAGTAAATCATTTTTAATGACAATTGGTCCCTGTTTTTTCTCCCTTACGCAACTCCGAAAGAGATACTAACCTGTGATCTTGATATTTCAGCTGTAGCTGAGTCTTCCACTGAGCCATCATGGGGAAAGTGACCTCTTCCTGAAAAGAGAAAAACATACAATAATCATTCTTATTTAATGGAGGAAAAAAAATGCAATTAATAAGACTTTTACTATAAATCCTAGGAAAAGTAAGCTGTGCAATGAAATGTTTACCAGCTGAGCACTCCAGAATAAACTCTGTTATGAACAGAACAGTAACTCTTTGATACACCAGCATATATCTACTGGACATACATATAGCACTTTTAACACAAATTGGAATAACTCACTCTACAACAGGTCTACAACAGCTATGAAAGATAGAGGAAGAGACACAGACAAACATAAAGAATGCAAAACAACAATAAGAATAAGAGAAACAATAGTAAATTAATAGAATAAGATTAGAAAAAGAGACTAGAAATTCATGAAAGCAAGAACAGAAGACAAGGGAAAGTCCTCTGTGAGAGACAGAGAAAGAGAGAGGAGGGGGATAATAATTGATAAAAGAAGAAGATACATGTACCTAAGAGCTAAAAAACGCCATGTCTGCACTAGATCAACAAACCAATACGAGGAAAGAAACATAAATAAAAGCTATTGAAAGTATGATAAGGAAAGAGGCAAGTTGATAATCTCACCAATGAGCCAAGAGTCTATAAAGAGGATGCCCACAGCAATGTTAGTCTTCAGTCCACTCAATGTGACCCCTCCCTGTATGGATATAAGGACAACAAAGATGCAAATATCAAACTGTCTGTTTCATTTAAAAATATATTAATGAGTAATGATGAGTTTAATTGTCAGTTAAATGTTAAAATATTGAGTGAAATGAAAATAAATTAATGAGTTGTGACATTTTATTTTCCAGGTCTTACCATTGTTTTAACGTTTTTAAGTTCCAATCATAGGTGCCTATGGAATGGCATTAAAGATACTATGTTCCTTTTGCAGCCAACATCAAATTCTGTAGAACTTTGCAGGAATTATGAATATGTCATGTATGTCCTATCTGTGAAATTTAAACGTTAGCAGTGTCCTAATATTCAAATTATGCAAGGAAACCCGTTTACTTGCTAGACTTCACTGTCAGACACTATTGAGTGACTGACTGGCTTTTTTCATCTTTGGTAATAACATACATAAAATGAGCTGTAAAGGGTAAATGAGCATTTGTCTACATCAATAACCCACTTCTTGTAATGGCCAAAATTAAACTGATTGAATCTTTGCGCAGCATAAAACGTACGACCATTCGGTACAATGGTCTGAAAAATCATACTATTACTTACTGGCTCTATAGCTCCTAAGTCGATTCGACAACTAATAGTCGTTATTTTCCAACTTAAAGACATTTTCAAGCCCCCTTTTTTAAGGGAAGTTCTAAATTAGTATTGTCTTTCAAATGCCGTTGGAATTTAACCTTTTCATTTTTTTGGCCTGCAAATGGGACATAGTACCTTTAACTTTAAATTACATAGTCCCTTGGTTATGACTTAAGACATCTAAAAGACATGTGCCAAGATTCAAATGAGATTTGAATACAATCATTTTTTTGTTTTGCTGACTTACTGATGGCATGAGAAGTAGGTCATTGGCTTGAACTTTGACATCCGACCTCAGAACGGCAAGCTGGTTGGGAGAAGGGGCAAATTTGGCCCATACCTGCAATGCAAGATACAGAATCTAATGTTATCTAGACAACTTTCAAATCAGACCTTGCATAAAAGTATGGTTACCTTTATTTTGTAATAAATCATTCAATACAAAAGTACCTGCTATGACAAAGTTGTTGCATGCTTCATTAGGCAACAAAGTTATTTGTTATTTGAGTTATTAGTTATTTATAGTAGGAAACTAAGAATTCATACATTCATACAAAATTATTTTCAATATATTGTTACAAACATTATATTTAAAATTCCATCCTTTGAGCAAAAGAAACAGAACAATTAACATCAGCAATTTCATTTAAGATACCGGTACAGAAATATCCTTGTAAACAAAGCAATGTAGGATGTATCATTAGCTTTCTGGATTGTTGAAACAAAAGGATTTAATAAACATATATCCTTCATGACATATCTATTTTCTAAGAGCATTTTAAAGACTGCTATAAACCTGTACCTGTTGCATGGGCTGTAGCAGTCCAATGTCATACACCATGAAACCATCCACGCCAGCCTTGATTTCACTCAGTTTAGCTCTGAAAAAATGACATGACAGACCAAGAAAGAAAATTATAATACAACAACAACAACAACTCTCCATAGAAGCCATCACCTTTGGGTGGTTACTCATATTGTCTCCTTCTAGGAAGGAACGTATATTGTAAAATCTGTTTGGAAAGGCCTCTTGACTACAGTCGCCAATTTGTCTGTTTCCCTTGGGTGGTGTTTAAAAACAGGTTTGACTGTAGTTGTATCCTCAACAATGTCTCACCTGCATGCTTTCTCAACTCCTGCACGGTACTCTGGGCCTTTCTTAGATGGCAGCAAGAGGGCACTCATGCCCCCTGTAGCATGACAGCCTCGTTGATGACAGGTCTTTATCGTTAAGGCCAGGTAGCTCTTCAAGAAGTGCCTCTCCATGTTCACATACTTGTGACGATCTGGTAACACAAAATCTGGCCTATGACCTAGAACAGAAAGCAAGAACAAGTCACTGCAAGGTCAAGCTTTTGGAACAGTTTGAAGAGAATTCTGAGGGTAAGAGGACTTGTAAAATTTTGATTAATAATGAAGGGGAACAATATTTTTAGCCTAGGTAATATATTTTACATTTTTTACATGTTTTAAGACCAAACACAGTATTCTAATAACATCACCCCCAAGGGATTGAGAAACATAAGAGTGATCCCTTAATGCCAAACCCCACAACTCACCAAATTTATTGACAAAAGAGGCAGAGTAGTCCCAAAGGCCACAGTTAAGTCCTGCTGAATGCTTCCTAAGCTCGTACAAGATCTCATGCATTTCAAAGGCTGCTAGGATATTCTCAATGAGTACTGTTGCCTTCACACAGCCTAGGGGAAGACCAAGCTACATGTATATGTATAATAAGGGAAGAAAGAAAAGAGGTGCTATTGTACAAAAGTAGTAGCAACAGATGGGAATTGTGTTCTAATTGAGTCGGAGTGCTGTCAAACCATCTTGCTTAGATCAATAAAGGACTTTAGCTTCTCAAAAGCCACAGGGATGTTTACAAGTACAATTTCTTGAGATGCTAGAGCGCCATAATGGCAGCCATGCTAAAACCGGAGTAATAATTGTGGAGTGCCAGGAGTGTCAAATGTGACAGACATGAGCACTACCGGGTATACAAGAACCCACTATTATTATTATCATCAGTATTATATCACTTAAATTCTGATCATGTCTTCAAACAGCGAAGTTGCCTTTTGCATATTTCACTTCATTTCTCACCTTCACCTCAGCCCATGTAAATATCTTGTCCCACAGTCTGGCTTCTCTGTATCCTTCAATCTGTAATGAAAAGAAAGAAAACAAAAAAATAAAATCATGGAAAATGATAAATGACCTATGATCCCATGCTATGAATGCCCTGTAAACAGTGATGTGTTTAAATGAATGAGACAAAAACTTGTTTAAACATGAAAATGTAAAATTAATATTCCTTATAAATTCACAATTAACCAAGGTGATCTACATTAGATTAATCATTAAATTATCTTGCTTCAGTACACTCTATTAACTCTTTAAATCCCTTTTAGTGCTAAGGCTTGAATATCTTGCCTATTAGTCAATGGATTTTTTGAGTAATAGCCAAGTTTTATCTTGAAGCACAATAATGGCATATGAGGAATGACACAAAATGTAAATTAATCATATGTAATTTGGTGCAACAAATAAGGTGATAATGGAACAAATCATCTAAACCAAAATTTACCTAATAATGCTTGCCCCAAACCTCAGTGATGCAGAAATTATTGTTATATATTATACATGATTAAACTACCTTTGACAAATAGAAGAATGGCCCACTCTCTCTATCCAGTAGAATCTTTGCATTGTGGAACATTAGGAGAGCAAAGTCAAACAAAGGACCTGGAACTTCTTTCCCCTTCACCTGTAGAAATGTGTGGAAAAATAGCATGAAAAAGTACATTCATTAAATTGTTAATAAAGTGTGATGTGGGGATTTGACAAGTATGATGATTTATGAATAAAACTGTAATATTGATCAGAATCATGGACAACCAAAGAACATACAAAATGCAATCAAAGGCTTTGAAGGGAAGTTATGCGCATCACACCAGTGCAATTAGCCACTCTTACACTTGGGAAGCTTATTACATTTTACATCATCACAACAAAACAGCAGCGGTATCACCACGTCTTATAATATCTAAGAATATTTAAGACTTCATAATTCAAAGGCCATGCATATTTTGGGCAAGGGTAATTATTTGGTATCTATTTTGTATTTCATAAATCTCATGCATCAAAGATATTGAAATGATTTTTTTTTTTCTCAATTTTTTTTTTTTTACTTGAAGATGTTGAATGGGCTAAAACAATCATTATTGATATGATTACATGCTGAAATTTTTACAAAATGTAACAAGAAACAAACTTCCAGATATTTCATATTCCTGGAATTACATCACATAAAACCACAGAACTCTGACAAAGACATTTGTACATTCATTTATGACTCAGAAGTATCCTATCCTGAAATAAAAATGCTTAATAATAAAGATGCTGGGAATCTGAACTCACTATCATGTTGTGTTCTACCATATTCCATGCTCTAGGTCTAAGCATCAGTATGGGTGCGTGTTGAATGGGAGGTACGCCAGGTATCTGGTTGTGCACTGCTCTGTACACGTTGTAAAGCCCTTCAATCTGTGTGCGCCTTGTTGGACAGTGACCGTCATCAAAGTCAGTCTAGAATGATAAGTAACAAAACCCATTCAAGGTTCTCAATAATTAAGTTGACGTATAATTCTACATTTTGGCTTGTGTGTTATGCAATTGTATTGCTTCTGATGAATTTCTGTTTCTAACAAATCATCTGTAAACCCTGGAGTTTGCACTTCTTAATTTTCTATGCAAAATCAAAGTTAAGGAATCACAGTATTTCTAAACCCACAATTTTTTTCATTTCTTTAAATAGTATTAGCAAGTTGCAGCCTACTGTTTTACTTTTGTATGAATCAGTGTCAGTTTAATCTCAATTTTTTCGTATTCTGAATTCTAGAATTTGTGTATGAAATATGATTCCCCCCTCCATACATATGCAAAATTTGATCACCAGTTTATTTAACTATTGGTATATTTACATATTTTATTTGATTTTCACCTGAATGCCTTGAGCAGAAGACTGTAAGGACCTTGTGAAATGTTGGATGTTTGCAGGAGACACATCACCAAGGTCCACATGCCGGTTGACAAGGCGTCTAGGAACAGGGTCCACAGTCCAAGTCCCCTGCTGGATGTGCAGCGTGTCTGTCCTGAAGTCCGGCTGTGCATTGGTTGCATCCAACTCTAACTTCCTCTGTATCCTCTCTCTTAAGATCTGTCATAAAATTAAACTTGCAAATAATAGGTCCAAAGTATACCATGATGGTTAGTGTACCCATTCATTAGAAAATAGGTAATCATTATATACCTAATATTAAATTTGGTCCTACTAGTATTATTGTCCCTGCCTACTTTCCCTTTTTCCCTGCATCTCATGTTTTCATGTTTTTGTTATTTGATATTTTTATTTGACTTGAAATATTTAAATAGCAAACTAGCATATTTCCCCAAACACCAATCTTGCACCTGAGAAAAGAAGAAGAAGAAAAAGAAGAAAAAATGTTTCTCTTCCCACTGAATTGTTAACCTGTCAGTGTCACACCAAATATGAGATAACTTGGAATGAATCCTTTTGAAAAGGCATGTAATTGGTAAATAAAATAAAAACAAACCCTAAAAGCAAGACACAGGAGAATGGGAAAAGGAAGAAGATCTGACCTGATCAACCTTGTTGTCAAACTCAATGACCATGTCAGCAACAAATCTGATGGCTTGCGGAGTTAGAAGAGTGGAATATGCCCTCTCTTGACCACTGCATGGTGGCATCAATTCCACATCATTGTTCAGCACCTGGGTAAAAGAAGGAGAGAGAGAAAAAAGAAAGAGTCATTTAATGATCGATTATTTTATTCTACGAACATTTGAATATAAATAAGCTGATGGGGTTGTGTTAAAATGTAATATTATGAACAATCTCTCAGAATCAGCCCTATCTCTTAAAGGTAAAGACCAGTTTCTGAAACGCCCCTCTCTCAAAAAAATGAAATGGAAGCTCTCATTACCGATCATGTGAAAGAAAAGTTTTGACTAATACGTGATGATACAAATTTTGCCGGGAAAGTCGGGAAACCGCCTACTAATTGATATATTTGGTAAATTATTATATCTATTGGAACCACATAGATATCGCGCACGTGGTCGCGTAGTCCCATATACATCTTTCTGTGTACAGTGCTTGTAACTTTCTTATCATTTTGATGATTCCAGAACCTTGCAGTACACACCAATACTTATATGCTAGATGATCAACCTTTTCTGATCCGATTCCACAACGTTTCTTTCACAATGCAATCGCATGACCAGAACTGGTCTGTATCTTTAAGTCTTTGTACAAAGGATATAATGGTATGATTTAATTATCTAAACAAAATAAATTATTTAAGAGTATGACACATCATTGCCTGGCCTAGATAACAAGTCTGGGTTGATGACAAATAAACATTGGTCCTGCTAGCCAGCATGCAGCATCGGCAACTCTTATCAATATCAATTATCAGGTTAGCCTTAGCCTTTATATACTTAGCCTAGGTAAATGGGTGCATACAACTTACAAGTGGCAGCATAAATCTAGTTCTGAAAGAAATTAAAGTACTAAGAGTGCATAATTTATAATACCATTAGTAATAGTATTACGGCATTAGGCATTAACCTAGGCATTAAAATAATAACTAGATTCTTAAATCCCTTCATCAACAACAATGTAACACTAAGTAACAGTTCAAAATACAACATGGTTTTAATTTTTTATATGATATTGAAAATGAAAATGGCACAGACTTTCATTTAGTATTCAAAAGAGGAGACAGTAAACATGAAACCCAGTGGCAGACTGACAGTAGAGTCTATGTGTCTAGAGTCTAGACTAGAGAGAGTGATGCACCTTTGTCTCTGGTGATTCAATTCTGCTTGATGCTCCACAATCGTGAACTTGAAGTGATATTTGATTTTGACATGATACTCCGCCAGCACTTGTTGTAGCAAGATGCTTCCTGATTACATCTATGCGGGACGAACAATCAACAGCTCTACTGGTGCATCGTTCCTTCTCCAACATTCTGCTTTCCATTTTATATTGGCTTCACGAAATTCCTTGTGTCTGTCTGTGACACCATCACCACTTTTCCTTTTTCAATTAAGCATGCAGAAACACGTTTTTGGTAAAAGTTAGCAGCCTAAAACTGCGCGCCCAATAGTGCGTGATCTTCGATGGGTGGAGCTACTTGAAATTTAGCGATTTTAGCTACGGTTACATTACATTTCACGAGCTGTCCTCTCATGACCTATGCAGGCGTCACTCGGGGAGTGGTGATAACAGGGAGGCTCTACTCAATATCTTTATTGATCTCTGCATATTTTTATACAGAATTTAAAAGGGTGGGGGGGGGCAGTTGCCCGTAAACGTGGTTTATTTCTAATTCGATGCCAGTGATTTACAAATGTTGCTGAAATATGGCATGATTTTTCCTTGAGCTTCCGGGGGCTCTGCCCTCTGTGGGCCTGCCCTATAATTAAGGCGGACCCCTGCATGGTTGCTCATCTGACTGTAAATAAAACCCCTGAGCTTCCGGGGACTCGTGTCCTCTGGACCCCACCAAGGGCCCTAAGGCGGGCCCCTGGATACTCATCTGATCGTAATTTAATGCCTATATATATAACCCCTGAGCTTCTGGGGGCTCCGCGCCCTCTGGACCCCACTCCTGCCAGTGCATGTCACAAACAAGGTATCAAAATATGCTCATCTGACCGTAATTAAATGCCTATAATAAAACCCCAGAGTTTCCGGGGCTCAACCCCCTGGACCAGTGGCGGATCCAGGGGGGCCTGGGGCGTTTTTTTCCGTAACCTATAGCCATCCTGTTGCTGCATTTGATTGGCTCAATAGGGATCTTACATCATGCACTAGTCATCAATATTCATGATACGCACGCACACAGAATCTGATGCGATAATTTATCAAATATGAGATTTCATACAACAACAAAAAATCGGTAGGCTTACCATCAATGCCGTAGCCAGAGTTTGATGTTTGGGGGGGGGGCACATATATACATGTAATTGATCGACATCCTGGGGAGGGTCTATGAGGATTGGTGTGTGTTCTTGAAATTTTTGGGGCACGTGCCCCCCCTACGGGCCTGCTTACCGTAAACAAATGACTACCCAGGTCATAACTTGTCCATGATCATTGCAACATAGCTGGTTTTAGACCAGAATCTGTCCGATTTAATTTTGATCTCCACCACACCGTACTTATACGCAAATATTCATATATTCAAATAATTAATATGCAGCGTAGGATGGCTATAGGTTATGAATAGGTTGTGAATTATATCGCTAAGTTACCCCTCAATAGGCCCGGGCCCCTCCGCTGGGAAAAAAAAACGGTAAAAACACCTTTTTAAAAAAAAAAAAAGAAGACGGGCCTCCTCCCCTGGTGCTCAAGGGGTGGATGTTGAGTAAAAAAACAGCACCCCGTTGAGCAAAAAAAAAAGTGCCCCTTACCTCCATTGATTAGGCATAATAGGCCTAATTATTATGTCCTTCCTTTTTTTTAAGGGATTTGTGCGCGATGCATGTGTATATAAACATGAAATTTTGTAGTTTTTTCACTCGTTGGAAAAATATGTTGTTGTTGTTGAATTGCTTTTCAAGTCACTTGTCCACTTTTCAAAATTAACACTGGAAAAAAAAATTGTTTGATAGGGAAAGGTAAAGACTTAATAAAGGACCAGTTAAATTAATTGAGGGTAAGAAGGGTGATAATTAAAAGTGAGAAAAGAAGTTACGTTAATATTGAACAGTGCCCCTGTGATGGGCCTGCTCATTATATACGCCACTGCTCATTATATATACGCCACTGACTAGCTTACTTGATTTTCAAATCAATATTAATTTGAAAGGGGAAAATAAAGTACGGGGTAATATTCTGAAATCATTTTATTATCATATATTTTGTTTAATTGTGCCTTTACGAATAGACCGCTATAATTCGTGAACAGTATACTTAGTACCTAAATCGGCAATGCGATGCGGAAAACAAAAAGGCATAGTTGCTAACATTTTCGTGATCTGTAGCTGTAGCTGTACTGTATGCAATCGAAGCTGCTATGACCTCTCCCAACTTCACTCATAAACAATGAATCTGAAGGGATTGTTTCAAGATTTTAACCCAAGGTATGTATATTTTGCGATTAGCACATTAGATGTGGACACTTAGCGTTAACAAATTGTGAATTATATCGCTAAGTTACCCTTAGGCCTTATGTAATCCTTTTCCGACTGCTCTAGCAAGCGTCGATCGCGACTCCACGACCAGCCAGAGTTTGGGCTTCGGCCTTCGTCGGACCGTACGCGTAGGCCTACCCATTCCATGCGCATGCACAAAGCCTGCAGCTGCATTCTGCAGCCGACACTGCACTGCACAGCTCAGGCCTTCTGATTTCAGGCAGGCCTGGCCCTGGCACAGGTAGCGTAGCCTATTTATTGTATTAGTTAAGCCTTATGAAAATAAATATTAATATTAATTATCACCTAGCCTTAATTGGCACCATACCCCAGCGTGAGCCGTGAAGAGTGATGTAGAGTAGAGGAGGGAGTTTTCGGCCACTTAATTAAGGCAAAATCCTATTTTTGGACTCTTTTACTTCCTATTCATTATCATTTTTTGTTCAAATCATGAAACCAATACTATTATTATTTAAACATAAAAAGAATCCCAGAAAAAAAATCATGAATTTCCATGGCAATATTCATTTCCTTGTTCACTTTTTTGGCGGTAGTTTTCGGCCTAGCAAGGGAGTGTTGAGTTGGTGTTACCGTGTTAGGGGTTAAATTTGCTTATGGAACGCTCTTAGCGGAACCACATAGGAAACAACTTCCTCGACAATCAATCAAGGGATCAATCAATCAAAAACACCCAAACACTTTCTCAATCGATTTGAATTGCGAAATCAGACGAGGAAAACTTTGGTTTATTTAAATGGTATGATCCATTGTATATTTAGTGGTAACAAATGTACAATCAATAATGACAACCTTAAGTGGTGGTCTACTTGTCTTGCGGCAGACTGCCCCGAAGTACAAGTAGTATGGTCCTGGCTTCGAACCTAAAAATGACTAACAAAGTATAGCCCCTTTAATGAGGCGATGTGCATCGATGCCAAATATAAGTATATAGGCCTTTTATGAGGCGGTGTGTACCAGTACAAAAATTAGGCCTTTTTATGAGGCAGCATATACAAATGCATTAATGATATCAGTCACAAAATCTTGCCTTCATGTAACTATAAGTAAAGTAATAAAGTACGTAAGTCGGCAATATGACGTGTGCTATTAATACTTAAGATTAAAGGGGATTAATTACGGGTAGATCTACCTCAGAACTTCGGAGAGGGAATCGGAGTTGTCTTCGACGGTGGCGGAGATCGCGTGATGTCTGTGAAGTTGGTTGTTCGAGTCTGTGGAGTCTTGGGCATGTAGACTTATCCTAGTTCGTCGACGGCGACGTCGATTGAATTGCTGGGGACGTCGTCGGGTGATAAAGACGAGCGTGACGATGAAGTACTTCGACGATGGTTGGTGAAGACTGAACTAGGATGTCGTGAAGGTCACACGAAGGTAGCCTGAAGATCGAGGAACTCTGCCAATGTTCGTGGATGGCCACGTGGCGTGGTGCACTGCAGTGATGAACCGCGACCGCGAGGTCAGGGTTCCGTGAAGACAGTTCACGCGTCAGCAGGAAACAACACCAGAAATGAAGATTATCGAACCCAGTTCGAAATTAAATTGTCGCCAAAATATACGAATGAAATGCCGATAAAATACTCTTTCGATGAATTAAAGATGTCAGTAGACCCAGTCTACAAATAAATGTCGAAAAGGGCAAAAGTGAAAACACTCAATTCCCTATGTAACAAAAATACGTGTTGCTCGGCTGAACGTAAAATGGCGACTTGTGCTATGCATGGCAAATCTGAGGAAACGCCCAACAGGGCCTTCGCTGATTGGTTAAACTTGTTTACCGCTATTGTCATGATTGCCGTTTTAGTACAATTACATGATTAATGCATATATAATGAATTAAGACATGTTTTAAAGGAAAGTAATCATTTATAAAATACTAGAGAACGATAGTGAATTTTCCTCTATCTTATGGCATGGTTACATAATTATTATACAAGTTTTGAAATTCATAATAAAAACGGTTTTGTCCACTACAGGAGTTTTCGGCCGCATGTACAAAGTCAATAGGGAGCGCGCGCCGTGCGTTCGCCCGCTGATCTATAAAGACTATAGCGCGTGCGGCCAGAGCACGTAATACCCTGCATGGCCGAAAACTACACCTGCGGGTGCGGTGATCAGAAATTGGAATCTAAACTATACAGAGATACGGCGCTATAGTATCCGAATGAAAAAGACAGGAATGACTGTGGTGTAGGGACGTTTCTAAATGTATGCTAGTAACAAGCTTCTGCTTATAGAAATATTGGCTTGACTGAACCATGCTCCTTTTTCTAATGGGCGTTTGATTTTGTTTTCTGCTTGTACTTGCATTGAAACTGTACCGGTACTTCACATTTGCCCCTTCCTCCCCTCCTGACTTCAGTATTCAGAAGTGTAGGGCAAGCAGCGACTTGGGAATGCCGACATCAGTAAATCTGTAAGCTCTGAGTTTGCTTGAAGTTCGGAATATGCCTCTCTTATATTGTTTTACCTTTTTTACAGTAAATTCTTGGTGTATACAAGTCTGATTGTCTTCTCGTTGGTGTTTGCTCTACGGCTTGATGAGACGATACAATGTAGCTTCTGGCTTGTCTTCCTGCCCCTCTGGTTCTGGAAGGGTGTCGTGATCGTTGGAGCCATTGTGGCAGGAGTCGTCTGGTGGAAGCATCCAGAATACAGGTAATGAATATTTTGCTTGCTTCTTGTTGGAAATGAAACTTACAAGGACCCTTCCCCCCATTTTTTTGTAATATTTTCCTCACCATAATTTAAGATTGTCAATTACTAGACAAAGTATATCGAAGAGGCTTTCTTTCTTTTTCTTCACCAAGCTCAGCATTTAAGTTTTTAACTTTATCAGCTTCTATGGTAAACCAGAAATGTCCAAAAGAGGACAAGAAAACATGTGAACATGGAAATTTAAAATTGTCTTTGTGACCAAGCTGATTATTAAGATTATTAACTACTACTGTTGGCTAGAGATGTCCAAAGAGGACATGAAACATAAACATGGACTTTTTATTTTAAGTTACTTTCCTGACCAAGCCTATCTTTTAACATTGTCAACTATTCTGAGGAATGTCCTAATAGGACAGAGTGTAAATTGACATTGTAAAGATTTAAGTATCAGCATAACAAAATAAATAAGTGTAAGAAGAATATTAAAATCACTTCAGGTTACTGCTGATTACATCAGTGCTTTTCATCTGTTATATGTTTTAGTCTTATAATGCCTACTTCTGATTGGAACTGGGCTGGAACTGGACCAAAACCCCAAACCAGAAGGTTTCTGGTACCCTGTCTGGTTTTCCTCGGGACCCGGCCTCACTTTATCGTTATTGGTCTGCTACATATACTCAGGAAGAAATTTTACGTTGCCTTGTCATTTGCTTTACAGGGTTGAAGGTGAGGGTTACATCGACATGAAGGCAATCATCATATGCCTGGCTCTGAACTCTCTCCTCCTCATCTTTGAAATACTTGCCTGCGACCAGCTAGAAAGCTCCAATGCTGCCAAACCCTGGCGTCATCCCTGGCTTATTGTATTCATGCCCCTCTTTCTCACATCACCTGTCTCCATTGCTGCCTGTGTATGGGGCTTCAAGCATGATCGTGGTCTTGAGGTAATTCTTACAGGGAACAATCACCTGTTGTAGTTGGAGTCAGTGTTATTATATTAATTCAGGGTTCTGTATTGGTATATTCATTCAGACATCATTCAGATATCAGCTTTAAATTTCTCTCTATTTTAAAGATATATTGCTAAATTAAATACAGAGAAATTGCACTAGATCACCAGTAGGATATAGCAAATAGAACAAAGAAATAAAAGCTGGTTTAGTGTACAAATTCATTTTTTAGTTTGAATATGTTTTTCAAGAAAGAAGAATTAAAGAATAAACCAAGATTTACATTTTTCAACATTACATCGTTTTACCATATTATAAGAATTATTTAGCAATATTTTGTGTATACAGGTAATATGTATATTGAAAGAACATTTAAGAATTGAAAAAAAAAAAATAGGGCCTGACAGTTGATTGCATAAGAGCCATCTCAATGCTGAAGTCATACTTGGGCTCATATGAATGTGTATAGGATCAGATAATTTGTAGAATAATAGACCAGTGCAGTATCTGTTGTAAAAATTATTAAATAGTTGTTTACTCTTGCTGTGTTTTTTTTTTTTCAACAGCTGGAAGCTATGTGTTCCATCAACATTTTACAATTCATTTTCATCGCACTCAAGCTGGATGAGATCATAACTTGGAGATGGGGAGTGAGTATTGCCAAGGTTGAAGTAAATACATAGTAAAGACACATTTTAAAAAGAGTAATCTGATATTTCCAACGTGCTCGCTTTTGTCAAAGATGCAGATTAAGGGGTTCAGTTGTCGATGGCCTGTATGCTTCTAAAATTGAAACCTTGATAGTGGGTTTAAGCTTTTTCCAAAATGGGGTCTGAGACAGGAAGGTAATTTTGAGGTCTAAGTTTTTCTTTTGTTAAACATGATTCTAGACCCAGGGTCAGGTCTTAAGTGAATTAAGACATGCCATAGGATTTATGTTAGGGTTAGTGTTAGTGTCTCATATATATTTGTGGGTCCAAGTTTGAATTTCAGAACTTGGTTAGCGTTTGAAATAGACCTTGGACCTTTGTTACTTGTCCTGTTTTAAAAAGTACAACATGAAGAATGCCTGCATTTATGATAATAGTTGAGTGTAACGCCCTCTGGCTGCAAATACAAACGTGATAGTGAATCGGGTACTCTTTATGATAATTATAATAATACAAATATGATAATAATAATAATATTAATTAATAACTAACAATAATAATAATCATCATCATCATCATACAAATATTATTATTAAACAATGCTAACATAGCGCATATCATGACTATAAAGAAGTATCTTTTCTCACTCATGAATGTGATTCCGCGTACTCTTCATAAAACTGATGATGACGATGATGATGATGATAATAACCATAGTAATAATAATAATAATAATAATAATAATAATAATAATAATAATAATAATAATAATAACAACAACAATGATAAAAGTAATCATGATACTAAACAATGATTGGATAGCACATATTATGACTATAAAAAAGTGTCTTTTCTCTTCATGTTAATTTCACTTTTCCTATGTCCTGTTTTAAAAAGTACAACATAGAGAATGCCTGCATTTATGACAATAAAGATATGATGTCATAAACAAGAGCCAAAAACAGACAACAAATAACATAAACAGAGAGTAGATTCCATGAACGTTTAGACATATTAAATAGGTAAGGGTGATTAGCCTTACTTTATGATAACAAATGCGTTCTTTCTCTTGCCATCACCATGATATGAATTCATTCGCAAGGTCTGTCATTTTCATGGATTCTACTTGTTCTCTGTACACATTGAGAATAAGGAGAGAATTCTATCGTGCCTATGACATTGTAGATCTCAGGTAGGTTTTGACCCTTCGAGTGTACTGAAGGAACGCTCTGCCGTTGCTGTTGTGGCGGGATGTACAAGATACAGCTTGCATAGTTCACAACCTGCAGTATCATTTTCTGCATTCCCGACCTTGAGATGGCGCTGATAATCTTGTCCACTGATAGGTTTGATCCTGGTTTTCCGCCCTTGACTGTATGTCCCTATTACTCACAGTCCTCGATAGCAGCTAGAGCCTCCTTAACGGCTTGCAGCTGCTCTTTAAACTGTTAAGCGCATTGTACTTTATGGTGAAGCGGGTCAGACGTAGTGGTCTGATGTGGGTTTGTTGGCAGCCAAGTGCTTCTGCCGCAGATTTTACTATTGCAACTCTTTTTGGCGAGTCTCGGGGGAAGTTGATCATATCTGTGACAGTGGTGAGGAAGTTCCTCTACTTTGATACATGCTTGACCATGTCTTGGACAGCAAGATTGATGCAATGCATATAGCAGTGTGTAGACGTGATTCTTCCTTCGTCTTGCTGCAATCTCACTGCTACGCCATTCTGTTTGCCTTGAAAGGTTGCAGCTCCATCAAAACTTGCTGTGCGACAGAGAGTGAGCGGCAGATTGTACCTGAGAAGGACATCTTTGATGGTTTTGAACACCGTCTCGAATCACACTTGTTCAGGGCATACAGTCCAATAACCCTTTCTTCTACCTCTAATTCTTCTGTTGCTGTACGAATGCAAATGCAAAGTTGCTCCTTCTTCGAAACATCTGAGGTTTCGTCTGCCAATATGGCAAATGGCATCCCATTCATGTCAGCAGCAAGTTGACGCATCAGGGTTTTCTTGAATTTCATGAGAGGTCCAAGAGGTCTTCCTTGCCAACCACTAATCTAGGCCCTCGACATCTTCGCATCGCAGGTTGAGAAGACTAAAGAAGTTACTATTCTGATCTGTGTGTCCTCTAATCGGCAGCCCTTGTTTCGCCAGATATTTCAAAGTTGTGAAAATAGTGAGAAGGTACTGAGAATTTTGTTTTCTTTCTTCCTATGCCTGGGTATTCAACTTTTCAGCAATGTTTTCACCCTGCCATAGTTTATTCATTTTGTAGACCAGCAGTCGATGACCTTCGCTCTTTTCATGCTTGAGAAATTTCTCGCTTGCATTTTTCCAGTTTGTGAAACCACGTTTACTGAAGATCTCCTCACATTTACCTGTACTGGGGACGTGCTGAAGGTTTGCTTGTCGACAAATGTGGCAGAAAGCGGCACCATTTCAGTCATTTGCTTCACTTTTTTTTGGGGGGGGGGCAAAAAAGCACTTGCCCCCCACTTCTGGCGCCTATGTCCACTTGTTTCATATACATGTAGAATAGTTAGATTTTGCAGCTGCTTTTTATGCCTCCACTACCGAGCCGAGGGTGGTGCTGAAGGCATCATGTTTTCAAGTTGTCCATCTGCCCCGGTATTGGCTAACACAAACTTACAACCACAAACAAAACTTTATCCAATTCTGATCAAAATGGGCTCAAGTATGTATGAGCATCAAGAGATTAAATGAAAAGAGTTGCGGTTCGTGAGATCAGATGCTAAAGGTCACAAGATAATTGATCAGTGAACGTAGGCTGAGGAATTTTGGAGATGCAGTCACATTCATCTAGTTCTTGTAGGCCAGTTTCCACATCAAGTGGGAATAAGGTTGTGGGTCTGCCAACTTTTTCATAAGCTTCTCTCCAATTAATCAACAGGTCGTATTCATCCCATTGTGGATTCTGACCTGTCTCATGTGTCTCATCGTTCTCTACTATGTCATCTGGTCTCTACTCATCCTACGAGCAACAGAGCTGATGGCAGAGCAAAGAAGAGCTAACTTCATGACAGCAGTCACTGCTGTATCACTAGTAGCACCACTCCTAACATTTGAGGTAAGTTAGTCTGTAAATGCTATGTCATTACTTTCCTCACCTAATTTGAATTGTCAAGGTTTTTTTTTATAAGCAAAATCATAGTCAAATTCTGCTTCAGAATTTCATTGAATTGACCCCGCCCTCCCCACGATTTGAATAGGGTTAACTTGTTCAAATCTTGTACATTACTGTAAAACCAGACACTTTTACCAATTGTTAAAGATAACTTTTTTCCAACTTGAGACTTTCATGAATAGCTCCATTTTGCTATTCAATAATTTCATGGTAAGTAACTAACGCAATCTCATCTGCCATGGAAACTCGCAAAAGTTGGATCTATGTTAAAGTTTCTCGTCTACACAATTTTTTTTTCTTCCTCTCACTATAAGTGATGCACAGACATTCTTATGTTCTTTTGTTTCTGATAAGCCATATTTTTTCCATCTTTCCCCGGTTTAATGACAGATTCTGTTAGTAAATAGATTAGACGGCATCAATGATTACCCGGTGTCTGCTGTGTTTTGTCCCCTGTACATCTCTTTACTGGTCTTGCTGCCCACTGCCTTTGGTCAAAGAGGTGGAAATCAATGTGAGTACATACAGAAACAAAGTATCCTGTGAAGAGGTATTATATACCAGTCAAGCCACCATGCTGGCTCCAAACGAATTCCAAACTGAGTGACTCTTGCCATTTGATGTAATGTAATATTTTGTTCAGTCTATCGTCGGTCAAGTGTTTGCCTTGTTGGTGTAACTGGGATATACTTGATTCATTATGTAAATCATGTAAATAAAACAAATCTATGTCAAGACCCTTACAAACTGTTGCATTCACCTGTTTTAAATTGTGTATCTGGGAAAAAGAAAAAGAAAACAGGATGCAAGTTGCATGCATGACTTCTGAACTGCAAGGTAAGCCGATAGCACACTTTTGATCATCACAAGTATCCTCCATTTGAATACATCTATATACTGCTCTATTGGAGTGATACACAATTTCTAGTGTTATTTTCTCATTTCATCATACATTGAAATCTGCTTGAGTGAACACCTGAATAGAAAGAGCGTTTGTCCATAAAACACCACATTTTCATTTGTTCCTATTAAGCAGCATTTGTCACTGAAACTTGTACCAAAAGTACTCATATGTAAATACCACCTGCTTATAAAGACCTTTTGGCTTGTATATACAACATTTCTTGTCTCTCCTGGATGGTCTTTATGAAAAGTTTTTGACTTAATCTTCAATTTACTTGTTGTTTACACTCAATATTTCTATCCCTCACACAGGGTGGTTTGGGATCAGGAAAGATTTCTGCTCTTTTCTGCTGGGAACCTGCCCCTTCCTCCAGGAGTACGGCAACATAGAAATCAATATCCATAGAGGAGATCAGGCACCAGAGGAGCAGGAAATCGAGAGAGAAATCTATATACATTCCAAACAAGCTATGCTGGATTATAAAATTGTTATGCCTGTTATATCAATTGATTCACCGGACTGAGGTCCAACCCCTCCTCCATTAATTAGTTGTATGATAGTCACGTTCAGTATATTTAAAATCGTAAGAAAGTAGCGTTGATATATTATAGCTAGCCCCCAGGCCCTATTTCCAACCCAGTCACACTGCCAAACCAACTAATGATTGACAAAATCTGAGCCATTTTGGATATTGTGGGGTAACTCTCAGTTGTATATCAGGCAATGATTGGTTTTGATAGCCTTTCAGTGGTATTCAGTCAGTTCCAGACTTTATCAGGGTGTGAGCTGTATGGCTTACTCTAAAGGTTCTGCAAGGGCCGTAATGTCAGGCGCTTGTCCAGTATTGCGAAGGGTGTATTGAGCAGCATTGGTTCTGAAAAAGGAAATTTGATGAACTTTGATTGGTCTATTGTCGGTACGTTGTCAGTATAATCATATATGCGACTGGGGTATTATTGTAACGTCAAGATTCATTCTTGTCAATGCACATGCTGGTTCATGAATGCATTGACAGGAAGGGTATAATATCTGTTTCTCCATTATTGTAATGTTATGAATTATCAATATGTACAGGATATTTGAGTAGTTGTTACTTGTAGTTGTTCCTTCGCAAATGATTGCTTTACTCATAGGCAAAATGTATATTCATCGTTGATATACATTGATTGTGCCTTTGGATTACCAAATTAAGATAAGTAGGAGCACAATTTAGAGGCTTGTAAAACTATGTTTTTTAAATAAAGAACTTCATCATTTTAAACAAACATTGGTCTTTCCCCTATCTCTGATCTTTCTAACTGGACTTGCATGCACTGGAGTTTAAATTACAATATTAATTGCATGTCTTCCTGATTTGCTAGATCCTGATAGGTGAAAGATTATTGTAGTTGGATCTTTCTTTTTTAAACAGACAGTTTTACATGCCTCTTCATTCTGCTAAGCTACCTGCTAAGGCGTAGATTTGTACTTTAGGGAAACTCTCCTTCCCTTCACAGCATTTTGTAGTATTTATGCTCAAATTTTCGATACCACCTCTGGCATAACGTGGATTTAGTTATGTGGGGCATTGTGTAAAATAAGTGGTGTTTCTGGCTTCCAGGCAATTTGTCCATTGAACAGCAATCTGAGTTCTAGAAATGATGGAAGTATATTAACACAGAATCAAATAATACTTGCACTGAATTAGAAGACTGAGTGTATGACAAATGATTTGCAGGACCTGTGTAACACCTCAGTAAATACTACTGTACATTAAGAAGTCAAGCTAGTAGTCCACACTGCATACAAAAGTGAGTCTTGTTTTTCAGTAGATGGTATTTCCAACATTTTTTCATTCATTGGTATATTTGTCTAGTCCAAAAAATCCATCTGCTGCATGATAAACAATTCAAAATTGCTGTAAGCCAGTCTATCGGTATACGCCAGTTTATCTCTAAAAGAAAAAAAAAGCACTCCAGCAAAAAGGGTAGAAATATTTAATTTCAAGCATTCTAAGATTTTGTGATGATATTTGAAGAAAAAAATA
Organism: Mesocentrotus franciscanus; assembly: GCA_037976565.1. NCBI lineage: Eukaryota > Metazoa > Echinodermata > Echinoidea > Camarodonta > Strongylocentrotidae > Mesocentrotus > Mesocentrotus franciscanus. Next base: position 9,067,656 of record CP137680.1, on the reverse strand, counting down.
TACCATGAACAGTTACATGTTGGGAACTGATTGTGTAATTAAATTACATGTAGCTGGAAATTTAACTCAATTAACAGTCTCACACACTAATAGGCTTTTGGCAATGATGACAATGAATGATGGGGGAATTGTGGTCCTCCTTAATAAATTCAGATACTAATTCACTAACCCCTCCCCCAGAAGATATATAAATGCCCATGGTTCTTAGAATGCCACTTTTAATCATTCTTACAAGCCTGCTTATATATCCTACTTTTCAAAAAATAGCTTCAGCTTTCAGCAATACACAAATAACCTTGCTACTATTCTACATTAATTGCTTCTATCAACATTATGTTGTAGAAGAACGTTTAAAACTCTCTATTACATGACAGCCAGAAAATGTTCCACATTGATTTGTTTAGTACAGTAAGCATACTCTTACAAACAATAATATTGTTATGTTTCAAACGGATACAAATCCATCCCTTTCGAAAAGTTAATTCATGTTATATGACAACCCTTCTTTTTGTTATAAGTTGTATTTAAATGATGTGCTTCATATGTGGGTATAGGCTGTGATTTGAAAGAGTAAGATGTTTGATCAGCAAAAACATTATTTTGTAAGATGGGATAATTACAATTGATTTGTATTTATTTGTAGGTGTTCGTTATGTAATATAAATTCAACCTGAAATTCTGTACACATATTATTAAATGAACATTTCCTTTGTAAAATTTGTGCTTTGTTTTACTATGTTTCACTTTAATTTTTGTAAGTTTAAATCATTTAGTACAGGCACCTTCCCCCACCTTTTTTTCTGCTCTGAATTGGCAATACTGGATGGAAAATATTTTGAGGAGTGGAAAAATTGCTTATTTGTTTAGGAAAACAGCCATGATTTTTAACGCATGCTGAAAAGTTGAAATATTTCCAATTTGTTTGGCAAAACAGCAATGATTTGAACACATGCCCCCTGCCCTTAGTGCCCTACCCCACCCCACCCCCAGCATTGCTAATGTAGGGGTATTTCAATTTGGAAGAAACATGTCATCCTTCCTATTGATATGTTGTTAAAAGTAGAAACATTGTCATTTCTTGTATATATTTTAGCTAAATGCTGAGAAAACAAAATCACCCAATGCTGAACATCTTTTGCAAGCTAGAGTAGATGCAAAGATGGATGTGTTCATGTATTGATGACTTTTGATATGTAGTAAGAGAGTCTTATGACTGCCACCCTTTGGCAGACAGGGAGGAGTAAACAACTCTCCAACAGAAATAATAATAAACCATTCTTATTTAGCGCATATCACAAAAATAAATTTAAGTCCCTATGCGCTCAGAAAAATGGAAAAGAAGGGATAATAACAGACATGAGGGAAGAGAAGAGAGAATAACTACTTTAATTGTCGCACTCCCGTAATTAAACCCAAACTATAAAGACATGTTTCTGAACATGGTAAAGAAAGTATAAGTTGCTCTTGTAAACTTTATTATATGGTCATTATACACACATAAATTCATGTTCATTTCAACAAAATCATATTCTTTTCTTCTTCACCATGGCGAGCGAGTGAATGATGATGATGATGATGATATAGTAATGATATATATTGCTTTAAAAAAAGAAGAAAAAAAGGAGAAGAAGAAGAAAGATAGAAGAAGAAGAAAAAAAAAGAACAAAAGAAGAAGACAACATTTTCAACCATACCTCCCTTTTGTTTTCTATGACAGATGAGGACTTATTTCTGTTTTCTTCCACAACTTTATGGGGTGGTCCTTTATTTACAATCTTCTCATATCTTTTTAGTAAATCCTAATTTCTTTTCTTTTTTTTTTCTTTTTCCCCATCAGTCCTAGTTGGTTTTGATCCTTCTGTTCTTTTCTTTTGGGAAATAATAGGGCCTCAACGATCGCCATCCTATGTAGTTTAAAAAAAACTTGGGAGTGCGGTACGCGATATGTATTTATAAAATATAAACTATCTATAAATAGTATAATGTTAGCGAATGACTCACGCGGTAACACAACACAAGTCACAAGGAAGACCGACTCACAAAATGTTGCCAGATGTTAATAATTGTTGAACAAGATTTGGAGATTTGATGGTAAGTTTATAATAAATGGGTTATGTATAATATCTAGAGCTAGAGATAACTTCTCATACTTTTCTTTGCATGGAAATCTCGAAAGCTGTCATTGACTTTTGTCCAGTAAGGAGGCGTAGCTCTGTCGTTGTCCCGTCAGTGTTTTTTTGTGTTGGGGTATTGTTTTGCGCCGCGCTCGGCATAACCGTGACTCCATAACTAGAAATATAGCCATAGCCAAAAAAGGAAGATAATTAATGTATCCATTCCATTGTTTTATCAATGAGATCAATCCATTCTGTACTTAGTGTTTTATAATTCATTGATTGTCAGACCCAACAGTGACATGACAAGTGAGGTGAGAAGTTAATTGAGTTGATGCCAAAATGCAAAGCCAAGGCAAAGCAAAGGCAAATCCGATCGGAATCCCAAATGTTAATAATATTATATAATGACTAATCAATTTCATGTGACTGATATGAGTAATATGGCTTTTTAACTAAAAGTTTAACTCATTAACTGCCTAATACTAGTCATAATATTACTTGTTTTATGATGGGGGGGGGGCTATGTCTGCACACCTAACATTGCATTCCACTTGGAATTAGATCTAGATCTAGACTTCTATAAAGAATTTTCAATCTTATTCCCTTAGCTTGCGCTTATTCCTTAATCATTAATGATCGCTCTCATCTTAATCCCTAGTCTATAGTATAGGCTATATTGTAGAGAGTAAATGCGTTTAAAAAATTCATGAAAATTCAAGAAAAAACAGTCATTTTCAAGAGAAAAGGCAGTGGTTTCACTTTGACATTGCAACAACAAAGGTTCCCATGTCTGCACATTCACTTTACAACCAGTTCAGAATTTTTTACATGAAAGATTACATTTTGGGGCTGGTGAATAAATTACTTACCAGTAAAGGGTAAGTCCACTCCATAAATAACTGACTTTCAATAAAAGCAGAAAAATCAGACAAACCAATCAAAAAAAGTTTGAGCAAAATCGGATAACTAATAAGAAAGTTATTAATTTTTTGAAAAAGTATGTTAAACTATGGAACAATGAGAATCACAACACAAATTGCCAAGATGGTTATCAGTTTGTGACGTCATGTCCTCACAACTTATCAATTGCTTTATATAGTTTAATCCCATTAATTTCCCTTTTTATCCCCCAAACTTGATTTCCCCCAAAAAACTTGATTTCCCCCAAAAAACTTGATTTCCCCATGCCTTGCCCAGGTTATATGATTTGTATCATATTGTGTGCATTTCCAAAAAACTTTTATGAATTTTGAAGAATTGTTACTAATTTCTGAATATTGTATTTCATAATTATTGATTTTTATATAAATAGTTTATAAAAATTCAATTTCAAACTACTCTTTATTTGTGCATCGATCCACACAAAAACATATTAATAACAATCTAATTTGGATGCTGGTGTGAAGAAATAAGATTCTTAGTGTGAAAATAGGAAATTTATATTATCAATATAAAGAAAATAATTAGTGGATAGTGAGGACCATACGTCACAGACTCATGAGTGAGTTGCCAATTTGTGTAGTGATTTTCAAAGTTTTTCATGTCATTAAAAATTCATAACTTTCTTATTAGTTATCCGATTTTGCTCAAACTTTTTTGATTGGTTTGTCTGATTTTTCTGGTTCTATTGAAAGTAAATTATTTTTGGAGTGGACTTGGGCTTTAAATTAGACTTTTCTCTTTAGTTTTACTAGTTTTTTTTTCCGCACAAATTCATATCACTAAAATAGATATGAAGATTTTTCGTGTTTGTTGCGTGTTTTGTTTTGTTAGAATCGAGCAGTTATGCGTATGCATGACTACATTAAGGGCTCTGCGCAGACATGGGCTTTCTGCATCTGGCCATTATTAAAACTAAAGTTCATTCAATCAACATCACGTGACAATAATTTTCACAAAAGATTACTAACATTAACAAGCATGGCAAGTTCTTTGAGTTTGAGGTCTACTCCATTTTCATTTTTTCTACGAACTGATGACGGTCTAGCAAGTTAAAGTTAAAATTAGCTAAGCTTAATTCAGTTAATGTTAAACTCAACTTAAACATGTTGCAGTTAATGCCTGGCATGTTAAAGGTAGCCTACTATGTCCCATTTGCAGGCCCCAAAAAATGAAAAGGTTAAATTCCAATGGCATTTGAAAAATAATACTAATTTAGAACTTCCTTCAAACAAAAGGGCTTGAAAAAGCATTGAAAGGAAAATGTCTTTTTGTGGGAAAATAACGACTATTAGTTGTCGAATCGACTTAGACAGAGCCAGTAAGTAGGTAGTCTGATTTTCAGACCATTGTACCGAATGGTCGTATGTTTTGTGCTGCGCAAAGATTCAATCAGTTTAATTTTGGCCATTACAAGAAGTGGGTTATTGATGTAGACAAATGCTCATGTACCCTTTACAGCTCATTTTATGTATGTTATTACCAAAGAAAAAAGAAGTCAGTCAGTCACTCAATAGTGTCTGACAGTGAAGTCTAGAAAGTAAACGGGTTTCCTTGCATAATTTGAATACTAGGACACTGCTAACGTTTAAATTTCACAGATAGGACATACATGACATATTCATAATTCCTGCAAAGTTCTACAGAATTTGATGTTGGCTGCAAAAGGGATACACTACCTTTAATATCGGGTAACTTCAACATGTTTAAAGTTAACTGTTGTTTTTATGAATTTTTCTTCAGATATAGCGCATTCCGATCCAACATCATATTTTGAGATCGCTATATCACCAGGAATTCTTTTGGTGATAAATTTTCTAGTTGTACCCATCTGTAGCCTAAAACTTCGCTCTCCCTTTGGTAGTAATTCATCTACCGTAATTAAAGTTATATAGAATATGAGAAATATTCCTAAATGTTTTTTATATGTGCATGAACTTTGGGCACCCCATCATACATGCCCCCTATAATATAATATTTCTCTGTTTTTCTTGTATAATTATAGGTTACTGCTGCAGAGTGAATACACAAAGAACCCTTGAGAATTTAAAGGATACTGTACCAATGTTACAACAGAGATTGGACTGACCAATGAACAAAACCTGAAGAGGAGTGCAAATTATGGGGATAAAAAGACTCCTATGGTAGCAGTTGGGTTGTGTAATTCTATGTTCTATGTGCAATGTCTCATTGAGAACACCTAAAAAATGGCCGGAAGTCGACCAATGCTTCTCAAAGTTGTCATCCTCGGGGATGGAGGTGTCGGTAAAAGCTCTCTCATGAATCGCTTCGTGAGTAACAAATTTGAGCAGGAATCATTCCACACCATTGGGGTGGAGTTCCTGAACAAAGACATCGTTGTGGAAGGGGAGACTTTCACTGTCCAGATATGGGACACGGCGGGCCAGGAGCGCTTCAAGAGCCTGAGGACACCATTCTACAGGGGTTCTGACTGCTGCATGCTGACCTATGGAGTGGACGACAGGCAGAGCTTTCACAACTTGACCATGTGGAAGAAGGAGTTCTTGTACTATGCGGACATTGCTGACGGAGAAAACTTTCCATTTGTTCTCCTCGGCAACAAAGTCGATGTGGAGTCTGACAAGCGGCAGGTCGGGATCGATGAAGCAAAGCAGTGGTGTGCGGACAATGGCAGTGTGCCTTATTACGAGACTAGCGCCAAGACAGCGGTCAATGTGGAAGAGGCATTCATTGCAGCAGTTAGGAGGGTGGTGGAGCTTGATCGCAAGAATGATGTCAAGGATGATGTCAATCCTATCAACTTGAATCAGAAGCCTAGCAATGTTCACAAGAAATCAGATTGTTGTTAAAAGATTATGTTGATAGTTCTTCAAAGAACCATGTGTAAATGTAAACAGAGTGTATCCAGGTATATGCATATTCTTTATTTCCCCAGGTTAGATGTACAGATTTTTTCTTTGTGTACCGGTATGTTCTTCTGTAATGCACTGGTATATTCTTTTCAAGAAAGTGTGTCATTCAAGAATATGTTGGCCATGGTTCAACCATGTGCCACAGGCAAGAAAAATGTGAAATGTCGCTATGAATCAACGAAAACTTATCACGTTGTAATTTGCTCAGTGATATATGCAGAACATAAGAATCAATGTAATAGTCTTCATACATGATTATTAAAGAAAATGTTCTGCCTCATTAATATTTAATTTAGTTTTGTAATAGTTTTATTAAAGCTATGCCAAATGGTAATATATGATTTATGTTTTCAATAAAAGTTCATTTTGCAGAGCTTCTCTTCTTACTGTGCAGCTTAATTAAATAAATGGTTTTAGTTGTGCATCAATATTAAACAAAGTAACAAACTATGTTTACTAATAACAAATTCTTTCAAGTACCGTAAAACATTTGTGTAGGGCCTGCTCAATATACATGTATGACATGGCATATGTGCATTCAGTTGTTTACTACGGACTACAGGTAGTTGCCCAATTCCTGCAACTTTGATATACAACTCAAAAACTCCTCCTGTTTTCAGTTTTAATGCATTGACATTAGTTGATAGGAGTTTTCAATTAAATCTTAAATTTGGATTTTGATGGTGGCTGTTGTGTAAAAGCAGTTTTTACAAGAGAGGGAGAGGTAGATTATATACAATTTTCTTGTACTCATGAAACATATGAATACCACTCTCCTTTTGATGTCAAATATCTACCCAGAATAAAGGTGTTAACATCTTAACATGAATTTAATTCATTTAATAACCCACGTTTGTAGACTTACTGTAATCATTACTTTGCAATGCAATCAATCATTCATTGATTCATATTCAAGTAAGGTACGCAAATAAACTCATTACTGATTTTAGAAAACAAGCAAAACAGCATATTTTTCCTTGATGTGCAATATTCAGAAGGAATTTTCTGCCATTAATTTGATGTATTTCCAATAAAAATAAATGTATGTACATTGTTGCTCAAAGCATGACATACCTACATGTGGACATCCACTCATGTATAAAACGTTTTACATGTAAACAAAAAAAAGAATATTTGTACTCTACATGAAATATCATATGTATATGTATTATTTTTTTCTGTTTTCGTAAACTGAAACATCAATCATTTTTTTTTAAACTTTCCTACATAATTTTCCAACCAACTGATTTCTGCCTGCTTATTCCAGAAAGAACAGATTTTGCATTTTATAGAAGAATGTAAACTGTTATCTTTAAAAAAAAAAAGAAATAGAAGAAGAAAAAAGTTGAAATATGTTGTGATACTTAAAAAGAAATTTTCATTAGTTATGAACATTCCTGTTAATACATGTAGTATAATTCTTATATAACTTATGGAACAGAATTTATTAAAGCTTGGTCACATCAGAGATCTCCCTGGTCACATATGACGTGTTAAAATGCTGTTTTTTTTTCTTCTTCTTTCTTTCTTCCTTTTAATTTGAAAGTTTACAACCAACTGGCAAGTGGGGCAAGGAAAAGAAGTATCTACACACTACAAAGGTCCTATGCAACTATGCGTACTCACTTATCTAAGCTTTATATTAAAGATAAGTGAAATGTGAAATATATTTCATTTATCTTCCCCCAGTGGTTTACCTTAGCATTAGGAAACGAGACTTAATTTGTAACTGAATCAGTGCACAAATACCTGTACAAGTAATACTTTATTCTACGTAATGATTTATGCTAACCATTGATTGCTTATCATTTGTAGATAAGATGCATAAATACCGTACCTTAACACCTACAGGTAGGATTTAATATTGTTACATTGTATATGTTTTCATCTAAATTGGATCCACTGATAACTACCAGGATCACTCCTTGCTCTTTTAATATAATGTTTCTCTTTTTGGAAAGAAAAGGCCTTTGGTAGTCTGCATGGGTGCAATGGAGTATACTAAGAGCATTATGAGAAGAATCATTAGTGGATATGCTGCATGCAGTTCTGCCTAGCAAGAAGAGTGCACTGCCATGAATACATACATACATGTACATTGTTTTTGTACAACTGTTTGCCAATATTCATGTACTGCATATACATGTACCTCCCCAGAGTTCAGCTTTTTTTCACAGCACTAGTTGTTTGATCATTGTTCAGGGGCAAAATGAAAAATCACACATCCTTGATTTTTCTCTAGTAAAGTACTTAACATGTATTTCAATTGTCCAATTAAGCAATCTTACAAATAATTTTCATCATTTATTTTTTCTGCTTGTTATTTGCATTTGTTGAAATTTCTGAAATCTAGAAATAAGAATAGGAGAATGAATTTCACAGTGAGAACGGGTGAAATGAACTTTAAAAAAGTGATTACTTTTAGTATACTGTATCACACAGTCCAAAGTCTTATCAGAGTTCCGTACACATTACTTATAATGCAGTTTATGTAATAACTATAATTACATGTACATGTACTATAACTTTTCCATACTTTACCAGCCTTGCTGAAGTTTTTGACATAATTTTAGTTTTTTACCTGTCTTATCTTAATAGAAATGTTGTTCATTTTATTTCTTTGTTTGTTTCTGTTTTAGTGCTAAACATAACATATGTGGACTCTCTTCAAATTGGTGATGGATGCTATGCATTGAATGTTCATTGGGAACTATAAAATGTACCGTAGTTATACAGAGATAATTTTATCTCAATCAAAGTATCAAACCATTGTTCAACCATTTAGGATGTTAATGCAAAAATAATCAACAACAAAAAATAGTTTGTCTATGTACAGTGTATGTGTGTTGTGTACATGAAATGTACATTTTCTACATAGAAATCACTTAAAAGTGCTAAATAGACATTTAATAGGACTGAATGAAATCACTTTTTAGTTTAAGAATATAATTCTGGTTGGAAATTCACCCAATTTTCAAATATGGAGAAACTACTAATCTTGTTTATTGGTCCGCTGATTCTTTAAAAAATAGTAATACTAATATATAATAGATACAAATATTTGTAATAAACAGATGACAAGCTTTCATATTAGATGAAATGTTATGTGAATATTTGATGGCTTTTATATACATGTCTAATTATATGGAAGCAATTTTACCTAGAACTCTTGATGTTTTATTATTTTATTTATGGTATGACTATGACCAAGTTTCATATGTTTAATAACCAACCAATCTAGCATTAAAATGTACAGATCAATTTAATATATAATTAACTTATTGCTACATATGAAAATTACAAATTACAAATTTTAATCACTGAGACCTATATGGACTACATGTATGTGTGTCAAATGCTGAAAGGAGAAATTATAGTCATATATTATGTTACCGTGAAAAGATATTAAATGATTTTGCTTACATTACTTTTATACATACTCTTTCATTGTTTCACAATTCATGCTTAATAAATCAAACTCAAGCATACAATGGAATTGTTACACTATTTGCTTCATTCTTTTATTGTCAAAATATACATTCTATTGGACAGTTAATGTTGAAAGGTTTGCATAATACATCAAGTCTAAATTTGACAAGGCATGAATTGCAATGCCCTGGATGACAGGTTAATTTGAAGAAGATAGAAATAATAATAATAATAATATTCCTTTGATATAACTGTTTATGCAGGAGCCAATATTTGTTTGATAGTACTTGTAAATGTCAAATATGAAATCCAAGTACATTTGTGACATTTCTTTTAATTCTTCATGAAGAAAAACATGCTTGGCAAGTACACAAATAATTAATGCTTTTATTTCTCAAATCCATTTGGGGTGCGGTACATATTCAATGAAATTATGAATAAGTAATAGCACTTCAAAAGGTTATCTATAGTACATTTATTTTGCAGTAAAAAAATAAAAAATAAAAAAAAAATAAATAAATTTTGTGAGAAATGAAGAAGTTGATCATGAAGTACAAATATACAAAAGAACATAATTGTAACGAGTTGTTTTGACCAGCAAAATGTAAGCCTACATCTGCAAACAAAATTAACTATATCTGAATTTATACAAGAAGGTTCGTATTCTTCTCTTGTATATAAACTATATATTTGTAATGAAATGAATAAACACAAATACAGAGAATTTACTTTCTCATTCTTCCATGAAAACACAGAACAGTTCCCTGAACTAGCTTGTTGAAGAATAATTATAACAACTAATTGCACTTCAATAGAATCTGTACAAATTGAGAAGTACCAATTGTATGTACGAACAAATAGCCAAGTATATAATAGGACTAGTAGGTGTTTTGGTATACAGAATACATGTACCGGTACACTATTGTCATATGGGAGTACACTAATGTCTTGGTTGTACATGTCACATCTTTAGGTACTTTGAACCCTTATACAAATGCATGGTGAAAACAAGTCCAAAAAGTTATAGTGATTCATACATGCACCACTGTTCAATAAGAATTTGTATTATCCTTATTGAATAACAAAAGCTCTTGAAAGGTATTATTTAGTACACATATTTTGAGGTAAAAAGGTAATTTTTTGAATAATGAAATTGTTGATCATGAATTACAATACATGCATACAAATTAACACAATTGTAACATGTTGTTTTGACCAGCAAAATCAGTGTAGGACGACTGCACACAAATTTACCTAGATCTGAATTTGTACAAGGAGGTTCTTATTCTTCTCTTGTACTGTACATAGAATATACATATTTGTAAGTGTACAGGAATGAAAAAGATACAAATACAGCAAATTTACTTTCTCATTCTTCCATGAAAAAACAAAACAGTTCCCTGAATTTGCATCTTGAAGTAAGAATAATTATAAGAATTGATTGCACTTTAATAGAATCCGTACAAATTACAAATTACAAATTACAAGTACAAACAAATAGCCAAGTATATAATAGGTCTATTAGGTGTTTTGGTATTCAAAATACATGTTTACATGGAATACATGTTCACTACAGTTCATATGGGAGTATACAAAAAATGTATGGTTGTACATGTCACATCTTATTAAGGTACTTTGAACCCTTATAAAAATACATGGTGAAAAGTAAAGTCCAAAAATTTATGGGGCGTAGGCCGTTACATTTAGGGTTACATTTGATATAATATCAATGATTTCATAATGACTCGTACATGCACCACTTTTCAATAAGAATTTTTATTATTCTTAATGAAAATCAACAGTAATCTGCCTTAAAAAACTCTTTTTTTTCTTCATAGAGCTGGGCAGAGTGGAAAGATAAAAACAGCTTAGCTGCTTCCAATATGCCAAGGTGTTGAGGTCAAGAGAGTGACCCAGTTGCTCTAAACTATAATCGGGGGAGAGATATGGAGGGGGTGTGGAGAGCTATCACTATTTTCCAAACGGACCATATAGAATTGGCTTGGCTGTATTTCAGAAAGGGGGAGGGGAGGGGGGACTATGGTCCACTATCATTATCTTCATAATAGAACTGGCATAGCTGCTTCTAGGATGCTGATGGGATCAGCAGAGGTAGTACCCCTAAGACCATGGTGTGTGTGGGGCGATCCTCATTTCAATCTCTCTCTAGGATAGAACTGCTTTAGCTGCCTTTAAAGATAAAGTTGAGTTCTGGTCATGCGATTGCATTGTGAAAGAAACGGTTGATCATCTAGCATATAAGTATTGGTGAGTACTCACAGGTTCTGGAATCATCAAAATGATAAGAAACTTGGCCCAGTCTTGGTAAAGTTACAAGCACTGTACACAGAAAGATGTATATGGGACTACACAAACATGTGGCATAAAAATCTGTCTCGATTTTTATGATGTTACATGCCATATTAAGAATATTAAGGCATTTGAAGAGCCATGCTTTTTAGGGAACATTTTTTCTCTGATGTTCTTCCACACTTGCATAATAACAATGATAACTCTCACAAATTATTGTTCACCTCTCCCCAGAACTCAACCCCTTTTTAAGATTATTGCAGGGGGCTAACGTCATCGCTATAGTAGAAATAGCTCAGCTGCTTCTAGAATATCAAGGTTAAGTTCAAGACAGTGTCCCAGTCCCTCTAAGACCACAGGGAAGGGGTGAGGGGCTATCATTACTTTCAACGTACTTAGCTGCCTTTACGATGGGGTGGGTTTAAGACAAGGTGGGTATTAAAGGAGAGGGTCTAATATCATCTTCCTAGTAGAACTGGCTTAGCTGCTTTTAGAATATCTAGGTTGGGGTCAAGAGAGCGACCCAGTCCCTCTAACACCATGATGGCAAGTATGATGGATGCAAAGTTACTTTCCAGCTTCACCTGGTAATAGAGAAAGCAAAGGACAAATCAAAATCTAATTTATACTATTTGTAATAGCTCTTTGTATGTGTACACAAAAGGGGAAATTTGTCACTGTTTCCACATTGCTGTTATGCCAGTCCATCAAATAAGAGAGAAATAGTAGTATGTTCAGTGAAAATATTTGCATCTTTTCAATCTTAATTATGACTTTGTCTTTTTCACATAAGTGTCATTAGGAAAAGCATAAAATGCTTTTTCAAACGTCTGCTTCTAAATCAATCGTTATAAAGCATCAAGCAAAGGAATTTCAAATGATTACAAACCGCGTTCAGCATCTTTCAGTATTATTTCATCCATATAGTTATGATCTACCATGCTAAGAATAAGGATTCAGATGAAACAGTTTTGTTGTTTGGGGGTCTCAGCAGAGAGGTCTCTCTACTTTTATTTTCTAAAGCCTACAGGTACATAAATCAGAAATTTTTTTTCTTTTAAAATATTTAACATATTTTTCTTTTAACATATTAATAGAACACATGCTCTGACAAAGATTAAGATTGCTTCGTAGTCCTGAATTCCTAACTTCAAACTTGGATCCAACACTATAACTTACCTCAACCTCAACATACATTCTAATCACAACCCAAGCACACCACAAACTCTAGATAACCCCAAACCTTTGGCATAGTAAACTCCGGTAGTTAATATCAGAGAGAGGATGCCATTTCTTGACTCACACAAAACCGTGTATGGTCGATTCAGCACAATATCTATATGTTATGACAATTTACATACCTCTCACATACCTATCAAAGATAACAATATAGTTTTCAGAACATCACCTATGAGCGAATTTTGGAAGACTTGGATCACTGTAACACTTACCTTGTGATGAATCATAAGAGCAAATAATTCCCTTAGTAGCTGACCAACTTGCATCTATTACAGACAATGGAAAACAATGATAATGTTCAGAAATTGAAATATTTATTGTTCTAAATGCATTTTTGTTGTTTTTGTTCTATCAGCGCTCTGATTAGTATTCTGTAAAAGCGCTTAATAAGAATCAATTATTATTATTATAATCATTTGAAATGTTCTACCGTTTCTAAAATTATCAATGAAAATATTAATAAAATTTTTAAACAAGGGAAACGCTCTCGGCAGTCTCGCCTGCATTACGCAATTCGTTATGATGAAAACCTGAGGTTGGGACATTATTTATAGGCAGGGTGGCCCATTAGCAGGCCCCCCAAAATGAAATTCTTTGAATATAATCATCATTTTTAAGTGAATATTGACAAATAATCATCAGAATAATTATTTACTATTATTTGTACCAAGATTGATAATTTTCATGAAATATGAACAAATAACAAAAATTGATTTATCAATTCTCATTTTAGTTGTGAAAACATAATCCAAGTCTACTGACCTAAAATGACCTTTGACCTTGACTTTGTGACCTGGAATTTGTGTTAATGATTTGTGATACTTGATAGCCCTTGGGTACAAGTTTCATGCAATTTGAACAAACACTTTTGAAATTATGCTAAAATTTCAAAATCTTGATGTTGATGCCACAACAAAGTCTAAGTTTCCAGACCTGAAATGACATTTGACCTTTACTTTGTCACCTAAAAGACTAATCACATGATTGGTGATACTTGATACCCTTATGTTCAAGTTTCATGGAATAGGAATGTATACTTTCAAAATTATGATAACAATTCAAAATCTTAGCCTGATGCCACAACATAGTTAAGTTTGTTGACCTGAAATGACCTTTGACCTTGACCTAGTGGGCTGAAATTCTACTCACATGATTGGGGATACTTGATAACCCTTTTAGTCTAATTTTCATTGAATAAGATCTTATACTTTCAAAATTATATTACAAATTCAAAAACTTAACCTTAGGTTAAGTTTTTGATGTTGACGCCGTCGCTGCTGCCACCGCTGCCGCTCACCGGAAAAGCGGCGCCTATGTCTCGCTTTTTGCTACGCAGGCGAGACAAAAATCACAGTTACATAAAAATATCATTATTAGAGAAAGAGATAGAATGACAGAGATAATACCTTGCTCAGTTGTAGACTCCGTTCATGAGCTTTTTCGACCAATGATGTCATGTCAGCTTTGAATTTCTCCAAATCTTTGCATTCATTTGAAGATGCATGCTCCGCAAACAGTTCAGCTACAACATCACCCTGTAAAAAAAAAATAATAGAACAGAGTGAATTAGAGGAACTGTACCATGGTTATAAGTATATACTCCCTTTGAATTTATAACAGAACTATCAAAATATAGGTTCATAGACTTATTAGACTAAAAGGAGCAAAATGATTTTTTTTTGCCATGTATTTTCTTGTTGGGATTATTTTTAGTTTTCCTATCAAATCCTACCTATATATTTTTAAATGGTCTTATTCCTCCAGAAAATATAATTTTCAGTTTGCTGATACCTTGCGCAGTACAATTGCAGTGAAAACTTTATAGAAGTTCTTGAAATCCCTCTCCTCCAAATGGGACGTGATGCCGGTGTCAAGAAGGACCAACTTCATTGGATTCTTAGGTTCCTTGAGATAGACCTGTAACTCTGTAATGTGGTCGTGGAAGTCAACAGTCCTGCTTGGTTGGACCAGGGCCTCTTCTACTCCCTGGACCAGAATGTTCCCAGGATGAAGGTCTGCATGAACAAAGTTGTCCACAAAGACCTAGGTGAATGAAAGCAAGAAGAGGGAGGGGATTAACAATAATTACAAATGCATACTACCTACACATATTGTGAGACAATCTCATTCTATCCATACAGGTATAAGAGACAAAAAATATAGTTGATTTTGGTGTGTAACAAGATAATACATGTACATGTTTACCATTGTATTTCAGGCTTTGACACATGAGCAATCAAAAGAGTTAGAGTCAAGATAACCCAAAAAATCTAACAAAGATTTTTCTTTTTTTTCTTCAATGCAACTTAAAGTCACAACTTTCAACTCCATGTGGTTTGTCCACACACTAGCATTATTTTATGACACAATATTTCCTACTGTCTTCACCCTTTAAGCATTTATTCCCATTTCAACTATTATGTTCATTTTTTTCTCATATTAATGAAATCAGGTTACTATTGATATATTCTGTGATATTACTAACCATCTTCAGAATCACATCTACTCCCATTTGAGCAAGGATCTTCTTAATGCCTTTCTCGTCTGGGTTGTCAGGATCACAGGATATAAATGCAGATATGCTCTGACCACTCTAGTAAAAATAATCAAATTTAAACAGAGGAAAAAAAACAGTAGTAATTATTTCTAACCTTCAAATGAGGACAATTAAAAGAAAAATCCAAATATTTCTTTTCCGTTATTGAACAGTTATATATCAATTGCGATGAATTTCTTAAATGAATTCCAAGATTTTCTTCATACATGTATCTGTTTTAGATTAATCTAAATTCATCTTTTACACAAACGCTACATCTTGTTTTGAAATGTATTTATAACCAGAGAGTAACACAACAATAACATCAATTTCACCAAATGTAAAAGATAATCATCCACACGGATGCTTTCTTACCTCAAATGTTTCAACTAGGATCTCATTAGTGACAAACGGCCACACTGGTTGAGGTATTCTTACATGAGGCACTTTAGAAAAGTTTTGATGAAATCTCTCAAGGTTTTCTGCTTCTAGCTTGAGGTTTATCTGGAAGGAAACATGAGAAGTCAAATGATTGAATCACTGGGTGGTATGTAAATAGAGGCCATGGAATTGGCTGTTATATAATCACCAATAAGTTTGAGATTTCACACAAATTCTAAATCCCTTACCATTGGTAAGTATGCTTGCATAAACAAGTTGGAGTTTCAAAGTATTTTGTTAGATTTTTTTTGTTGTTATTGTTCTCGGGAGTTACAATCGATTGTACCTCTTTATATAACAGGGCAATGAACTGTTTATCAGATCATCCTCAGACTTTACACACTTTCATAGGCAAGGTGAAAGGGGCTAGGGGCAGCTGCAGCCCCGGATTTTTAAAGTTCTAATATATTAAGGCAACTACCACCTCAAATTTGGCAGCGAGGAGCCTTGCTAGTCCAATATTTGGGCTGGAGGTGCCTGAATAAGTAATTTCTGTAATTTTCACCACAAAAATGTGTCAAAATATTTGTGCGCTCACTTTAGAAACTGAAGAATTGAAAGGCAGTCAAAAGGTTTCAGCCCCCCTCTCCCTTGAAAAAATGTGCCCATACACTTATGCACACTTTGCCTAAAATGGAGACAGGGTAATTGACTTACTTGATTTTTCATAAGAGATTCAAACTCATCCACAAGGTCGACAGGGCTGAGCCAATGGAGACCAGGAATTAGGTTCAGTATTCTGGCAAAGACATTAATAATCCTCAGATCTAGATGGACACTCTCATAGATACCTGGGTGAAGGACCTACAGGAAAATAGTTCAAAAGAACAAGCAAATCCTGTGAGTTCACAAACATACCTTTGTTGAAATAAACAGCCTTGAAGCACATCATAAAATAAAAATCATGTAGTCTACTGCACTTTGCAAGTATCATCTTATTATCCCAGCTGAGCTATAATACGGTGCTTGAGCAATCAAGGAACTTCTCCCTACCAGATACGTATTTACTTCACCTGGGTGGAGGGTGGCAAATGTAGATAAATATATTGCTAATGGATGTTCATGCCATGACATAGATTTTAATCCCCTGCCATGTAATTCATAGTCAAGTGACCTATCCACTAAACCACAACACATCAATAGATGTTCTTAAAACCAAAACCTTGTCTGTACCATAAAGGAGAGTCATTTTATAAGGTCAATGGTTTTAAAGATTCAAGTGATAAGAGGAACTGGTAAAATATAGCTATTAATGTACATCCCTTTGCTCAACAGATCAAGACATGGCGCTTTTAAGGATGCCTGGATGGAATACAAAAAGCATTAGCCCTGTTAAACGTGCAGGAAACATACTATTAATACCAAAGGAGAATTCACATATTCAAGCCCCCTAAAAATAAATAAATAAATAAATAAACAAATAAATATATAATAAAGAAAGAAAGAAAGAAAGAAATGAATAAAGAAATAAATAAGCACATAACCAAGGCTTGTTTTAAAGAGATGTAAATACCTTAATTCAACATAAAAAATGAAGAGCTACAGAAACATTTCCAAGAAATTGCATTGCAAGACAGACAAATTAAAACACAGACCTTTACAGCAACTGGTATCCACTTGTCCTCATCCTTGATTGGATCTGATGTTTGATCTCTCATCCTCCAGTCTCTCAGTCCACCTTCCCTGCCTTCCATTACAGCTAGATAGGGAAGTGCGGAAAAAGGGGTGTTTTTTCACTTGAAAAGATATGCTCTCATATGCCCCTAGCATTGGCACACCATTGTATTTCACTCAAAAGCTGATGTACCCCATGTATAAACAATTTGGATATGGTTGAAATTTTTAACCGGTACAGACTGCAAATATATATATCATGACTCCTTCTAAGAGATTTATTTTTTATTTTTTACTGTCCAGACTGACTTATTCACAAAAGAGATTTTAATATTGAATATAAATCATTAAGGTTGCCTCATTATGTTAATATAGAAACTTACATGTATGTGCTAATTAAAAGCAGTGCATATGTGTACCATTACAATAATTCGGTTCTCCTTCTTTTCCCCTTCTTTGATTTCATGTTTCTCTTTGTTCTTCAATATCTGTATGCCTCTTAGATCACTATAAACTATTCAATACATGTATTTTATATTCACCACTTTGCTTTTATTTTACAAGTTCTTACCTTGGTAGACATCTGGTCTCATATATGCTTTATGAACCTGCCCTACACATCCTGAATAGACAGTCTCATTGCTAGACTCCAACCTGAATATGTCCTTCCACAACAAACCAAAGGCATGTTCCAGAGCTCTCTCTGTGTATTCTACAGAATGGCTTGGTGCATTGCGGTGCAGCTTTGAGAGCTGATTGCAAAAGTCCTGCGCAAAGAGGTCTCTCCTAGTGCTCGCCCACTGACCAAGCTTGATGAAGGTGGGTCCGGAGAGTTCAATGGATCGCAGGAGAGCACGTAGCCATGCATCCTGGAGCCTGTCTGGGAAGAGGAGTACTAGCGGGTAAGAGAAGAGGAGCGGTCCAAAGAGGATGGAATTGCGGATGTAGCGTAGGGACACCAGGACAAACTGAACAAGGTTTGATGCAAGAGTCCTGAGGACATGATGCCAGAGTCTCATCTGTCCAACTAACAATGATTTGACAGGATGAACTCTATCGATCTCTGAGTTAATAGGAACAGGGTGCTCTAGAACTGCTTCTTGACATGCTGCTCTTGAAAATAGAATTTGTGGCAAACGTTTGTATGATGCTACTCCAACAAAAGCACAGCATACTGTTAGAGCAACAGAATTGGTGGGATGATATTTCGGTTGAGGTAGACGTTTGAGTACTGTCCAGTGAAGTGGTCTTACTCTTCTAAGTTGAAGAGTGATGCGTGAGATGTGATGAATGATCATCTTGAACAAGAAAATGAGGCTGAACAAAATATGACAAACAGAGTTACCAGACCTTCTGGGACCTGAAAGGGAATGAAAGAGATTGAAAAGATTAGACTGTGAAAACAACAGAGGTACTGCAACTTCATGAGAAGATCGAGGAGTCTACAATTAAAAACAATGCAGTTTGTGTATGATAGCCAAACTCATCGCAAGCAGTAGCTTCAAGGAAATGGACAGATCTCTAGCTAATCCCCCATGTTGTGCAGGCGGCAAGGGTAACCATTTGTGTATGGGGAAGGTTGACTAATGTCATCAGATTTATTAAGAATTTCCCATATACCAGACGGTTATCTCTTTACAACTAAGATATAGAACCGGTATATCTAATTTGGGGGGGGGGGCTGGGTATGTCTTTTAGTGTATAATAATAAAGATGGGATTTCATTTTGCTTTTCTTTCCTCTTATCCCCCATATTAACTTTCTTTTTATCCTTTATTTTACAGAAATTTCAAATCCTATCGAACCCTTTGCTCCCGACCAGGACTACCGGTACCAAATTTCCTACCCGTTCCACGTATCCTCTTATATATCACCATTGAATTTGATATCCCTTTTCTAGATTTTACTTATCCCGTTTTTGATACCCTATTTTTTCAATTTCCTAAACGCGCTACGCACGCTATGGGCCTGGTCAGTTGTGATGAAAAAACTACCCTTTTTACGGCTTTTTCATGTACACGGAAGATATATAGGCCTCAATGAGACAGCAAATCAAAACAAGAGTGCAAAAGTTCTAAAATGTAGAGTATAGTTTTTACTAGTATTACTAGACTCCTACTTTTTAAAACTTTTGTTTGCCTGGTTTATCTTTCTCCCATGGCAATTCTTATTTCTAATTTTTCGATCAATACAAGAAACATTGAAAGAATTATCACACATTATACACATAAATATTTCAAAAGAATACTTTTACGGTTTTGCCCAAAATATTCCAAATAACCTTGTAGTTGTATTTTGTAGACTATCTACATGTGAAGACTGAAGTGCATGCATCAGTCTACACGCATACAGTACACACACCCAGGCCCCACATCACAATTTTACAAAACAAATCACCACACAGAAAGCAACATATGGGACAAGACAATGAGCTTGATCGTCCAGACTTACGTCTTTCTCTGTGATAATCAAACACATTCATCAATTTCATACACATTACGCATACAGTACATCATTTAGTAGTGAAGAATGATATTATATAATGATATCAACATGAAATTTTACCAAATTAGATTAAATGTGCATTTCAGTCCACGGGCGGCGGTGAGAATGTTCTTGTGCGCCTCGATCGTAGACTAAGCGACGAGTGGTATACAGGGTCTCTCAAAACAAAATCTTGGGCAGGAGGCGTATATCTAGGTCGGGTAAACAGTGTTAAAATGTTAGAAGTAAACTTTTCAGCTTTTTTTTTTTTTTTTTTTTTTTTACTTAGAACTGCTCTTAAAATCTTATAAAATGGAAAAACAGTTCCGGGCTTCAACTCACTTTCCTTCAATTTCTTGTTGTTTTGTTGCAATTTTCAATATTATCTAGGCCAATAAAATTATATTCTGGTATTCTTAGTGTACTTCATTTAGTGTAACATCTACCATACGTTGAATCTGCAAAAGTATGATAAACTATTATAAATGATCAGGTTTATAGCCTGTACAAAAATATTCTTTTGGGGGCAGGGGTTTTCAGGCACTGCACTGGGAGCATTTTTCGTTCTACTCAGTGGGGGTGGGGCGGGGGTGGAGAGGGGGCCGGGGTATATAAAAGGAGGTCGATATGATGCAGTAACTAAATGTTCTTTTGATCTAAGTTGCTGGAGTTATGTCTTTAGTTAAAAGCTGCATTGGAAATAATTTTCATCTTTTAAAATAAAACGTACTTCTAGGCCTACAACCAATTTTTTCCCATAATATGTTGAAATACCCTAAACCAACCTCTGCGACAGTACTAATTATAAAATGTTAGGTATTCTGTGTGATCAGTTAATGCGCTGATTTTTCTTTTTTGGGGGGGTTACACATTATGAACCACACATGATGCAGTATTTATTACAAGAGAGATTTTAATCCATTTATTAATTTACAACCATGTATCTCCTAGTCAGTGAAGCTTTTAAGAAAGAAAATATAATAACGGACACAAAACAGCTTACAAGCCACAAAACTGCTGATAACTTTCAAAAGTCAAATCAATCAAACATTACCTGGTTCACCTTTATATTATGTTAACAATTTTTGATGTCAATGACATTACCAAAAAATGTTGATTTACTGATTTCAGGATACATGGTGATTATTGTTTTTATAGCCCGATGTTGTAAAGATTGCCCGCAAAAACTCTCTTTCATTAACTGATGATAGTGATTTTTTATATTATTTTCATTTATTTTATAAACTGCCGACTTGAAGTGTAATGTCAATAGGTCACTGCGTAGTTCTCCGACATAGCATAGTGAATAGAAAACTGGTTTATTTAATTCATTGTGCTTGGTATTCCCCAGGGCGGCGATCCCGGGGACGGGGACACGCCCCCTCAATTTTTTAGGGAACGTCCCCGGAAAATTTGAAAAAAGCGCACACAAAAGATGTATAGCAAATACTGACTAAAGACTGCAACACACTTTCAGGCTCTGGAGGGTCAAAAACATGTGAGGGGGTAGTCACTTCCATCACCTTCGCCCCTCTCCTTCACTATGCTCCCTCGCACTGGCGTACTGATGGGGGACTTGGGGCAGTTGTCCCCCAAATACAATTCAAACGTAGTTTATTTCTAATTCGATACCAGTGTTTTACAAATATGGACCCCCTGGACCCCGCCAAGGGCCCTAAGGCGGGCCGCTAGCTGGTTGCTCATCTGACTGTAATTAAATGCCTAAAATACCTGAGCTTAGGCCCCCGGGATGCTCATCTGACCGTAATTAAATGCCCCTCGTCCCTCGCATTTCGTCCCCCCGGTCATGAAAAAAAAATCGCCGCTCCTGGTATTCCCTAACATGGCACCAATGAATAGGGAAGCTTGGCTATTCAATTATGTTATCAATAGCTGGCATCAGGAATATGTGAATAGTTATGAAACAATTAACTATACCCAGATCTTTCTGACATCGCATCAATTAATGAATTGAAGAAAAAAACGACACTCCCTTCCTCGGAGAGGCATGCATAGCTTCGTTTTTAATATTTAAATGCACGTTCAAATAGGCCAAGCTGCAAACAGTGCAAAGTGAATGAGAGAAGAAAATCATTGTATGCGAGTGTTTCAATGCTTTAAAAAAGACAGCGGTGATAAAGGCCTACACATATAGGGCTACTATATGCAAAAATTGACACAGAAAGTAGGTATTAGCACCAAGGACTTTAAAATATAACAAATTCAATTAAGTTGTAAAAGCGGAGCTGGTTCAGCACTCTATTTCAGGAGAGAATATTTTTGTCACTGTGCAGAATTACCAAAAGAGGTTAAAATAGCATTCCTGGATGACATTGCAACAATGACCAGATTAGTTTAATGTATTGTCCCTATTTATGTACAGTAGAGGGCTATAGGCTCTTTTCCCCGTGTCTTGGAGGACAAGCATTTTCAGTATCCCTATACAGAAAAACGAATATGCTGGGGCTGTAGGCCTAGTATCATTTCAAGAGAGGACAACAACTTCCGACAGTTCAAAATAATGCTGGGAAATAAACATTAAAATAATAGCGTTTTTAAAACCAGTAGGATATGCATGGAATTAAAGAATTAAGGATTCTGGCGCAAACGTAATCGGGTACCACTATAAACGGTCATGGCCTCCCCCAAAAAGACTCCCGATAGTTTTTTTGCTACACCGCCCCCGCCTCGGAGGCCCCTTTTCAGTTTTATTTTTTTGAGGATTCCATTGACATATTGTGCTTTAGACCCCTTTCCTTACACATCAACAACAGTGATTATCATATTACTGCCAAATTGGAATTTTTAATATCTGATTTTCCCGCCAAAATATTTGAATTGATTGTAGATATGTGGATTGAGTTTCTCATCATACTTAATTGATTCACGGGGTGTATTGGATTTTCAAATCCCCAAATGTGTAACATATTAGATGAGTCGATCCGTACTGATTTCTCCATCGTATGATCGCCTTCGCTAACCGAGGGAATTAAAGAAAGGAATGAAGAACGAAAGAAAGAGAGAAAGAAAGAATTGAGATGAATAATAGACAGCTAATTTCAGTATTAATGAGAAAATATACAAACCCGGTCGCTTTATAGCACAATAAAATTGAGGGCATAAAAAATGCTATATTGGGAGCTGATCGAGACGCCCTGCTATTATTGTCCTTTCAAATGTTATTATTGATGTAATTTTTATAAGTCAGAGCACGTATTTTGAAACTTATCTGTTTATGGTAAATTAAGTTAGACAAGGAAATAAGTAGGCCCTAACATACAGCAGCTCACGCAAGCAGACCCCTCTATCACGGTATCACCCTCATTAAACTTTGAAGTTCTATTTTGTTTTCTTGGCACACCTTGTTCTAGTATACACGCACTGTATGTATACTGCACCGAAACCAAGCGTGCACCGGGTTTGAATAGATGATTGTCATGCTGATTAGATTGATCGAACTTCTATTCACTCTCGATCTCCCCCGAGTATCTTTTGAAGCCGAGACATTTAAATCCCCCACTGATATTTTGCACTCCATTACCGGCAGCATACACGGATATATTGGCTTTTGATCGTACCGGAATTAGGAATCTTATTGCAACTGTCTGTAGTCTGTAGTCCAACGCATTCCATTTTGTGTGGTAAGTCATTATAAATATAATTGAGTCATGCATATGATTGTCCAAATATGATAACTCTTCTCGTACTCTCTGGCTCTCTGCATTTCTGTCACTTATTAAACGTATTAGTCTACTATTTCTAGCTAACACAGTCATTAACAGCCCTTTCGGCGACAGTGCAGTGTGCATGTGATTGTGAGTGTCGAGAATGAATCCCCTCGAGAATGTTTACTGACTAGTGTCAGTGATACTTACCAGAGCCATCTAATTCTAATGATCTATACAACTAGTAATTGCACGAGTTTGGCCAACTTGGTTTCACTGGGTCACAACATGGCATATATTCTTTTGTTTTGTGCTTGCCCAACAAAGCAGTAGTCGCCATATTGTGTCCAACTCGAACCGGGTTGGCCAAACTCTCCTAATCAATGGCACTGAGTCATACTGAGCTGAGCTGAGCATGCATAGCCATAGATGATAGACTGATAATGATAGAGGGTACTGGTAATAATATATGATTATGAAGTATGATTATGAACTCACTAATACTAAGTAATAGTAATAATTAAATAAGTGTCTGACCAATTAATATTTATCAAGGCCTTGAATTGATAACTGATATAGGTCTATGGTGGTGTGACCAAAGTTCGCGCGTGACCAAAGTTCGCGTACTAACACTAAACGCGCTTAAACAGGAGAACGATACACGATGCCTGTGTGGGACTGAGACAACGACATCTTTGAGCACCGTCGACAACTCCAAAGGTCAAAATGCGACATAAAAATGTGAATAAGCTAGCTTTTTCACGCTTTTTATCATAACAAATTGTGTTTTTTATATGAAAATCAGTTTATTAGCGGGATTTACTCCGAAAAATAATGATAAAATATCAATTTCTTACGCAAAAAAACGGAACCGGCGCCGTATCTGTGTTTGTGAATTTTAATGAATCTACGATTCTCTACATACGGGGTTCGTAAGAATACAAATTTAGAAGGGAAAGTGGAGAGACAAAGAGAGAAAAGAGCGAGAACTGACATGTATGGCTGACATATAAAAAGGAGACACATGAAATACGTTTTAAACAAACAAATGACATGCAGATAGGGACTTCACTGTAATTAACACGTGAACAATGACAAATATTGTCTTTTATTTGCAAAATTTAACAAGGGTATTTTTTTCGGGCAAAATTTCAATTATAGAGAGAAATTATTATCTATTTCAAAGTTTCAATATAAAGTTCGGCTTCTGATTGGAACTATGTCACTTTTTGGAATGTTTACATATATAAAGCCCACCTCAAGAGGGCAGTAAATATCATGCGCGAACTTTGGTCACACTTTTTGACAGACGTCGGTTACTGGTAAGCCTTCCGATTTTCTTGTCTTATCATTGGGTTGAAGTCAATACAGCCTTGGAATGTTATATAATCTGATTATATGATAAATTACAATTCTTATGACGTATGGAACATGATATATGTTGATCTGGATATTTTGTAATGTGCAAGAAAAGAAAAATATCTGCGAACTTTGGTCACCCCTTCATACTATAAGGCTAAGGCTAAAGTCAAAGAGTAAAGTTGGCTAAACTTGGGGCTTGCCTAAGACTCTAGACTTGATTTAATTTTAAATAAATTATGTTGAGCATTGAGCTTAAGTTTTAACTTATCAAAATAATCAAACAAATAATAATTTTTCATGTCATAGATGTGAGCTGAAATGCAGTGGACGAAGATAACCCAATTGTACATTCATGAAAGCTTCTTGAAATCTTTGTTCGACAGCTGGCTTCTCTGTCTTTTTTAATGAATTCATTGAAGACAATGGTTGCACACTCATTTGAGCCCCGACATCCAAAATACTGTTCTTTTTGTTTTATCCAGAATCCTGCCACTGATGCTCTTCTTATAACCATGGCTTCATCATCATCATCATCATCATCATCACCAGCATGGTCATCCTCATCATCAATGCCATCAAGAGCGGACGATTGGACCCCTGAAGATGGAGGTCTTCATGAGGCCTGTGGTGTGTTTGGATGTGTCGCTGCAGGAGAGTGGCCTACGCAGCTAGATATACCTCAGCTAATCACACTGGGTTTGACTGGACTCCAACACAGGTGAGGTCATATCGTCTGTTCAGAGCCAGAAGGGCATTTACTCTTGTATTACAGTATATGAGTTAATGCCCTCCTGGCTCCAAACGGTTCAGACCCAGAGTCCCAGACGGGCATTACCTCTATGTTCTTAAAGACAAGTATATATGAGTTAGAGTTAACACACTTCTGGCTCCAAAAAGTTCAGAGAGAGATTAAACCTATAGATATTAAAGTATAAGAGTTAATAATGTTCTCCAGGCTCTAAATAGACATTAAAGTAGACCCGGTTCCCCTTCGTCAAAAAGGGGGAGGGGGGCTGAGAGTGATGTTATTCTATTGACTCCAAGAATCTCGAAAGAAGTACAGTATACCAACAAAAAAATAAATAGATAAATTAAAAGTCTTGAAAATGATTCGCGACAGTCTCATAATTTTCATGTCATATAGAAGTTCCATTATCAAGGTGTACTGACAGTAGATACCAAGGTGTTTATGGCTTGCCAAGGCATTCACTTGATCTACATTTTCAGGATTTTTTGCATGTCAGAGGGTTAGTACAGTAGAAATAATAAATAACATTTTATACAAAAATTATGCAATTTTTTTCATCAACCTTCAACAATGTTACCGAGTCACTTTAAGCAGGTCATTCACAGGCTGCAAGCAGGAATCTTTTTACTCTTTGTCCCATCTTTATTCGTTTGTTAGTGCTGTGATCAAACGTTTAACCGTCCGGTATCCGACCGTCCATGGCACTATCCGTTTTGAATGTGACGGTTTCGTTTACCCGATTTTTTTTTTTTTTTTTTTTTTTTTTTTTTTTTAGTGTAAAAACAAATTTTAAAATATAAATAATAGAATAAATATATCTTAAAGTATTTTAATTTATTTATTCCGGAAAATTACGAGAAAAAATTTAACTTATTGAAAATAAACATTTATAAGAACAGTAATGGAACGAGCCTGAGCTGCTATCTCTGTGTATTATAACATGTACATCGGTACATTCAATATGGCAGCCTTCATGAATCGCAACTTTAGACAACAACTCTCGGCAAATCTTTAAAAATAATCAGTTTATGTCAAATTGAAATCATGATTCTTGTACAATTGCAAATAAAACACAAGTAAAGACGGAAATATGAATGTAAGTAATATTTTTATTGACGAATAGTTACGTTTTTATGTGAAATTAGTGCCGGTCGAAAGCAGTGTTTTTCATCAGAAGTGGTGGGCGAAAATCCCCCGCGCTGGTCGGGCCGCGCCCGCCCAGTGCCGACCACTATTCTTACAATCAGCGGCGACCTTGGCAAAAGTGAGTAATTTTCGTTTAACCGAAAACCGTCCGGTTTTGACTAGCGGTTAAACGGAATTGGAAATATCCGTGATGTTACAACACTAGTTCAAACTATTATTAACTATATACCATAGAGCAAAAATATATTCAAGGAATGGAATGGATTTAGCAATGAGCCAATGACTTTAACAACTGTGTATCACCCAAAAGCTTTAAAAAAATAAAATAATAAATATAATAATAAGTACATGAGTAACATAACATTGTGCAATTCTATTCCTCGCACAGTAATACTAATAGCATAGTATTATTCCGACTTGCCCTTACTGCCCCCCTCTCCCTTTACAAGATGATATTTTAAGACAAGCAACTTTGCTTTTGTTTATCCCCATCCTGACTCCATGCACATGTAGTTTACCAGTAGCTGTTATTTACTGATATTTACCCCTTTTGTCAATTGCCTGCTTTTGTGTATGCTTGTTTCTCTGTGTATTTGTTTAGTACCGTAAATCTCCGTGTATAAGGCGCACCCGTGTATAAGGCGCACCCGTGTATAAGTCGCACCCTTTTTTTTTTTTTTTTTTTTTTCCATAGGTCTGTGTTAAAAAAACCCACGCGGGGAAGGTCTTTCATTTAACTGCGAGGTGCAGTTGAAGGCGCCGATTTGTGCTTGTGAACTTGTCACAAATAATAGGAACAATGTCGTTTTTTAGAAGCATGTGTAAGATCATTAATGTAAATTAAAAACAGTAGAGGACCTAGGATAGGACCTTGTGGTATGCCATGTGTAATAGAAGAAAAATTGGAGGAATTATTATAAACTACATATTGACATCTATTAGAAAGATTACTTTCAAACCAAGATGACAGACAAATTTGAGTGTTGTTCTAGTTTCCGAGTGGTGAGTCAACACACCGATTACTGAGCTGGGAGACATTGCCAGGCATAGTGCCAGGTTGAGGGGCACAAATCGAAACTTTAAAAAAAAAAAAAAAAAAAAAAAAAAATTTGTACCCGTGTATAAGACGCACCCCCGACTTTCAAATTTTTTCGGCGGCAAAAAAGTGCGCCTTATACAGGGAGATTTACGGTATTCTATGAAATGAACATTGTTTGTATTTTGCATGTTTTTTTTTTACTGTTATGTGGTACAATGAAGAAACAGAATTTGAGTGAACTATGATCTTGCAGCATTTAAGGGGTGGATTTCACTTTTAACAGACCAAAGTAAATTTGCAGGTTGAAATCAATCATGTAATGACTTACAGTCAAACCTGTCTTAGTGGCCACCTGTCTATAGTGGTCACCCGTATTGCCTCCCTCTGAAAAAAAAAAAAAAGTGCGCCTTATACAGGGAGATTTACGGTATTCTATGAAATGAACATTGTTTGTATTTTGCATGTTTTTTTTTTACTGTTATGTGGTACAATGAAGAAACAGAATTTGAGTGAACTATGATCTTGCAGCATTTAAGGGGTGGATTTCACTTTTAACAGACCAAAGTAAATTTGCAGGTTGAAATCAATCATGTAATGACTTACAGTCAAACCTGTCTTAGTGGCCACCTGTCTATAGTGGTCACCCGTATTGCCTCCCTCTGATGATAATGTGTATTGAAGAACATGTGTTTTATATAATGTTTCCCTTGGGTGGCCTTAGTAGACAGGTTTGACTATTTATTAATTAATACCCCTGGCCCAGTACCATTGTCTGCGGAAATTTGCCCATGGTAATTTTCCTCCTGAAGTCCCCCATTGGTATAACATGTAGTACCATGGGTACTAGTATGTTGCAATGGCAAGAATCTTGGTCATAGATAGTGCGTATAAAGCATCTGTTTGTATAGACTATGACATGGTGTAATAGGGGCGTTGTGGCGTGCGCCTGCCCTGTAATTCAGCTAACAATGGAAGTTACAAACTGATTCAGCCGAGGAACTGAGTCACGTCTTTCGGATGGTGACGTTAAAAGTCGGTCCCCAGACGTAAATAATCATCTCTGATTGATGCACGTCTGTAAAAACCCACTCCAGCAAAGCATAGAGAGTCAATACTGCGTATGGACCTCTAGCGCTGTACCATGTGCTAATAGGCAGCAATTTCACACATGAATAGTCAATAGACTTACAACACACAAATGCACACAATCATCCCGATAAAACTGTAAGCAAGTTTGACAGTGGACTTACGATTTTTATTTTTAAATTATTCTTTTTAACATTGGTGAGTTGAAAAAATTGTATTTTACTGCTATTTAGGTGTCATCAATTGTCACTAAAGTACCAATTTTGAGTGAAATCAGTTTAATTTTGTACAGTTGTGTTTGAAATGTTGAGATCAATAAAACGGGTTTTAATACACAGCCAGGATAGCGATGCAGCTATGTGTGGTAAAAACCCAATTACACACCACACCCACACAGGTATTAAAGGATCATCTCAAGTTTAAAGCTGTTTAATCTTGTTATTGTCAATGAGACATGAGTCGACTTGGTTGTGATAAAAGGCTTGTACAGGGTGGTCCAAAACAATTAAAATTTATAACAGAAGTATGTAGTCTCTACTTGTTTGTCAATTGTCAGGATGTTTCTGCAACCCTCCCAAATTTTATCTCCACAATTCCTGTCCCTCTCTATTTTCATCTGTTACCTGTTTCTTGATATTGTACACTATTTGATATCAAGAGTATGAAGCCAAGATAGGAATAAGTTGGGGTGTGGAGGGGGCTGGTCTCTAAGCTTAATTATGATTTATGGTGTAGATATTTAGACTATTGGCAATGTTCATGGATTTCCTGGAATCATTACATACACTGTAGCTGCTGAACCCTTGCTATTTTGGAGGAGTGATTCCTAAATTCTGACCTTTAAACTAATATTATGAAACCTAGATTTCTCTCTCTTTCTGAAAACTTCAGTGTATATTATAAGTATACTAGAAAGACTGTATTTTTCCTTTGGAAAACTCCTAATTATTTGCTCTGAAAGATTGGCAGGGATGACATTTCAAACAACTTTTCCAGAATGGAAAGTAATGAGCTAAAGAAATATTTCTGCTGTTGTATCTTCAGAGGTCAAGAGAGCCGGTATCATCACGAGTCGAGGTTCGTCCAAAGACTACCGCAAGCATAAAGGCATGGGTATGGTTAGTGCAATCTTCACAGACGAGATCCTAGCCAATCTACATGGTAATCTGGGCATCGGTCACAATCGCTACTCCACAGCCGGGGCATCGGAGCTCTTGAACTGCCAGCCGTTTGATGTGGAGACGGTCCATGGACGTATCGCTGTGGCGCATAATGGAGAGTTGGTGAATGCTGCTCAACTTCGGATGAAGGTAGAGTAACGAAGCTTGTACGACCCATGCTCTGGTGAAAATTCTCCAGGCTTAATTTTGTGTATAAGGTTAGGGTTGCATGTGGATTCTAAATTAGGTTTGGGGTTACAATTACACACTGTAGTAGGTACTGGTACATGTAAAGTGTTAGGTCCCAAGTGAAAGATCATAATTCAGATTTTTTCCGCAGAGCAATTGCACCAGAGCATGACAAGCATACACTACTCTGTATATTGTAAAACAGATCATCGAGGGGCAATTATACATTATCACTCCCAAAAAATTGCTTCTTGCCATTCCTTTTTATCGTACAGTATTTCTTAGTTTGCCATCTTAGTTTTTGACATTGATGCTCAGGTGGATTATTATGTCAGATCAGAAAAAGCCTTGAAGAGATTTGTGAACCCATCTATTTGTAAAATTTGATGCAAAATGATAATTTGTCATATAAAATATATTTGCAAATAGGTGCTTAAACACGGTGTAGGTCTGTCGACTGGTTCCGACTCTGAGGTCATCACCCAGATGCTGACCCACGCCCCTCCCGAGGGGGAACCTGAGGGCCCCAACTGGCTTGGTAGGATACGCCAACTGATGAATGAGGCTCTCATGGCTTACTCCCTTCTCATCCTCCATGGAAGCTCCATCTATGCCGTCAGGGATCCCTACGGCAACAGGCCCCTCTGTATCGGGAGGCTCATCCATGCAAGACATAGTGGTGAGTTAAACCTGAACAAATATGATACAAAAGATCATAACAATTTAATTTTACAGGAATATGTTTACACTTGTGAAACTAGATTTCATTAGTGAAAGATTCTGTTATAATACCTTTAATTTGTAATTGGAGAGAGAGAGAGATTTTTTTTTTTTTTTTTTGGGGGTTAGTCAACATCTAGTCAGGACTCTGAAAATTATTCCATGTGGGAACCAGGCTGAACCCTTAAGTGATTTTCCCCTCTCTCTCAATGTTCATATTCCAGTTGACTGTCCAAAGGATGATGATGTGGAAGGATGGGTGGTCTCCTCAGAATCCTGCTCCTTCCAATCTATTGGTGCACACTACTATCGAGAGGTCCTTCCAGGGGAGATCGTTGAGATCACAAAGACTGGTATTAAATCTCTGGCCATTGTACCCGTCCGGCTGAAGACCCACAGGCTTTCTGCGTCTTTGAGTATGTCTACTTCTCAAGACCTGACACCATTCTTGAAGGTACTACTACTACTATTCATCTCTAAACAATGATATTGATAAAGGGCTCCTTATGTCAGAATCTATGAACCTCCTGCATAACCTCCTGATGTGCAGAAACAAACCATGCCAGTTTTAACTGCATGGTCTGATCTATCCTCACAGTAGTAAATTTGTCAAATGAGTATCTGCACTTGCAGATGACACATTCCAAGCTCCTGTTTTCTTTGTTGCAAAATAAGCTATCCATGGTTAACTTTCCATAGTTAAGATTATGACTGTCAAGAAAAATTATTTTGGAATTTAAGTTCAAATGAGTGTATGATTGAAGCAAGGATCAATATATAAAAAACATATTGTCAATTAAATGTTATCAAGTTTTTGTGATTTGAAAAGTAAGTAACTAAACTTGGCAAGACATTAAAATAACATTGAGAAGTCCTATGATGTTAAGAGAGGTTATTCTTACGTGTGTTACAGGACAAATGGTGTATTCGGTGCGGAGGAGGTGTGGTCAGCGGTTGGCTCAAGAGTCTCCTGTTGAAGCAGACATTGTTAGCACCGTACCAGAGTCTGCCACCCCAGCAGCTCTGGGCTTCTCACATGTGGTGAGTATCATATTTTTTATTAAGATAGATTCATCTGTCAAACAAATAATTTGGGTGCATGACATGTTTGTGAATTTTGTGTGTGGTTCAGATTCGCATAAGTTTTATCCTCAAAATACATTAAATCACAACTGACATAGTATTGATTTTATTGGCAATTTGTGAAAGTTTTGTGTTGTCAAAATCACTGTCGTTGGCATATCGCAAGAGTGTCATATTTAGAGAAGTGCATTTTAACTAGAAAATGATCAGCTTTGTATACCACCTACCATGATTAGAAACCTCAGATTGATCAAAACTATGCGCTTAAAATGTACAATTGATATCATAACTACAAGACAATTTTTATGCCTCCGCTACAAAGTAGCCGGAGGCATTATGTTTTTTGGTTGTCTGTCCGTCCGTACGTACAAACGTCCCGTTCTCGTGATCGCGTTATCTCAAGAACCGATGGATGGATTACCGCCAAACTTGGGTCATGTATGTATCTTGCAGAGCTACTGAACTGATTAGATTTTGGGGTCACGAGGTCAAAGGTCAAAGGTCACAGGGCTCATGTATGCAAAAATAGCTTGTGATCGCGTTATCTCAAGAACCGATTGATGGATTACCGCCAAACTTGAGTCATGTATGTATCTTGCAGAGCTAATGAACTGATTAGATTTTGGGGTCAGGAGGTCAAAGGTCACAGGGCTCATTATGTATGCAAAAATAGCTCGTGATCGCGTTATCTCAAGAACCGATTGATGGATTACCGCCAAACTTGGGTCATGTATGTATCTTGCAGAGCTAATGAACTGATTAGATTTTGGGGTCACGAGGTCAAAGGTCACAGGGCTCATTATGTATGCAAAAATAGCTCGTGATCGCGTTATCTCAAGAACCGATTGATGGATTACCGCCAAACTTGGGTCATGTATGTATCTTGCAGAGCTAATGAACTGATTAGATTTGGGGTCACGAGGTCAAAGGTCACAAGGCTCATTATGTATGCAAAATAGCTTGTGATCACGTTATCTCAAGAACCGATTGATGGATTACCGCCAAACTTGGGTCATGTATGTATCTTGCAGAGCCAATGAACTGATTAGATTTGGGGGTCACGAGGTCAAAGGTCACAGGGCTCATTATGTATCCTAAAATAGCTCGTGATCGCGTTATCATTAGAACCAACAGATGGATTACAATCAAACTTGAATTTTAAAAATTGCTTCCATTTTGGTTTGTAAAATTGCTCTATGGCGGAGGCATCATTTTCGACTGCGCACAGTTGAAGTTCCATCTAGTTAACAATGATGCTAGGTGCAATAAATCTAAGATGCGTACACAGCATGAATTAAATAACTAGACTTGAATTCGTCACTTTGACGAATTAGGTGATACGTATGCTAATGATTTACACAATGAAGAATGCATTTTCATGATTTCATATTGTTATATAAAATGCTTGTTCCATTATGATCTATCCATATGTCAAGTTTCTACTGTTTTGCCTTAATCATTATGGATGTATGGAAGATAGATTGAGACAATTTGACCATTGACCCTGGACAACAACCAGTAACACCTTTGACTCTAATTGACATTATGAGGCATACACATTGCATATTCCGTGGTAACAATGAAGTAAGCGAGGGAAAATGAAGGCAATGACAAACGAGAGAGAGAGAGAGAGAGCGACAGAATATGGCCGGGTTCAAATTAAGTTTTCTTTAAATTATTAGACCCAGTACTGAGGATCTTTTTATCTGCCATGTTTTTGTCTCGCCTGCATAGCAAAAAGCGAGACATAGGCGCCGCTTTTCCGGCGGCGGTGGCGGCGGCGGCGGCGTCAACATCAAAAACTTAACCAAGGTTAAGTTTTTGAATTTTTAATATAATTTTGAAAGTATAAGTTCTTATTCAATGGAGCTTGGACTAAAGGGTTATCAAGTATCCCCAATCATGTGAGGAGAATTTCAGGTCACAAAGTCAAAGTCAAAGGTCATTTAAGGTCAACAAACTTAGACCATGTTGTGGCATCATCATCAAAAACTTAACCTGAGGTTAAGTTTTTGAATTTTTAATATAATTTTGAAAGTATAAATTATTATTCAATGAAACTTGGACTAAAGGGTTATCAAGTATCCCCAATCATGTGAGGAGAATTTCAGGTCACAAAATCAAGGTCAAAGGTCATTTAAGGTCAACAAACTTAGACTATGTTGTGGCATCATCATCAAAAACTTAACCTGAGGTTAAGTTTTTGAATTTTTAATATAATTTTGAAAGTATAAGTTATTATTCAATGAAACTTAGACTAAAGGGTTATCAAGTATCCCCAATCATGTGAGTAGAATTTCAGGTCACTAAGTCAAGGTCAAAGGTCATTTCCGGTCATCAAACTTAGACTATGTTGTGGCATCACGTTAAGATCTTGAATTTTTATCGTAATTTTGAAAGTGTACATTCCTATTCCATGAAACTTGAACATAAGGGTTATCAAGTATCACCAATCATGTGATTAGTCTTTTAGGTGACAAAGTCAAGGTCAAATGTCATTTTAGGTCTGCATATTCTTAGTCAATATTCACTTCAAAATGCTGATTAGATTCAGAGGATTTCATTTTGGGGGGCCTGTTAATGGGCCACCCTGCCTATCAATAATGTGTCCCTACCTCAATTTTTCATCATATCGAATTGCGTAATGCAGGCGAGACCGCCGAGAGCGTTTCACTTGTTGTTATTTGACGGCTTTTGACGATGCAAAGAAATGCCGTCTTTTGTCACCAAATATTGTTCAAATAGCATTGTAGAGACGATGAACTCTAATGCAAAGTCGTAAGCCATGACAATGTCAATTTTTATGTTGTCTGTAAAAAAATCCAAACAATAGAATCAATCAAGTTGAATCAACATGAGTCCTGAAATTTCAATTTGTTACTGCACGTCACAGTAGTATTAAAGAGCAGCAATGGCGAACGATTGTCGCTAAAATCAGAAATTGTTGCTTAAATTGCTTAAATTACCATGAGACATCAAGCTACATAGAACTATGATCGACAAACATGATATTGTTTTGAAAACAGTCAGAAAACATTGGAGGTAGAATGAATAAGAGATAATGTGGTCATGTAAACAAGTGCATTATGTCCATGTTAATCCCCTAGTACCAAAATCATGATTGTATTCTCTACTTATTTCTCCTATATAATTTATTTCAATTTAAAATAGAAATTCTAATAGTTCTTCTTTTGGCTTGCTAATATTTCAGCGACGAATTGACAGTTTGGGTAGACATCTTGGATGTATCATAGCAATAAATTCTTGGCACATGACGTATTGTGTATACGATAATTATGATAAGAAGAAGAAGCATATAACTATAAGAATAATAACAATAACAAATAATCACTATGATAATGATTATAATTATGATATTTACTATAATAATAAATATAACAATGATAATAATAATGATTATTATGATACTGCTGCTATTACTACTACTACTACTACTACTTCCACTACTTCCACTACTACTATGAGGAAGTAAATGAAGAAGAAGGGGTAGGAGAAGAATCATTTCAGTGATATTAGTGATTATATTGTCAATGATTGAGGCATACACATACACATTACATATTCCGTGGTAAGAAAGAAGTAAGCAAGGGAAAATGGAAGGCAATGACAAACGAGAGAAAGAGACAGACAGACAGAATATGGCCGGGTTCAAATTAAGTTTTCTTTAAATAATTAGACCCAGTACTGGGGATCTTTTTATCTGCCATGTTTTTGTTATTTGACGGCTTTTGACGCTACATAGAAGTGCCGTCTTTTGTCACCAAATATTGTTCAAATAGCATTGTAGAGACGATGAACATTAATGCAAAGTCGTAAGCCATGACAATGTCAATTTCTATCTCGCTCAGCTTAATAGTCCAAACAATATAACTAACCGAGAGGAATCGACTGAGATTGAAATTTCTTCCAGGAAGCCAAACAAATAGATTTGTTCCCCATTCAAATAGCTTTGTAAAGGCGGTGAAGAAAAAAAATACTTTGTCGTTAATGGTGAGAATATTCACGGATATCTCTCTCATCTAATTCCTGCGAACAGTGGGCTCAACCAAGAAGTAAGCGAGGGAAAATGGAAGGTAATGACAAACGAGAGAGAGAGAGACAGACAGAATATGGCCGGGTTCAAATTAAGTTTTCTTTAAATAATTAGACCCAGTACTGAGGATCTTTTTATCTGCCATGTTTTTGTTATTTGACGGCTTTTGACGCTACATAGAAGTGCCGTCTTTTGTCACCAAATATTGTTCAAATAGCATTGTAGAGACGATGAACATTAATGCAAAGTCGTAAGCCATGACAATGTCAATTTCTATCTCGCTCAGCTTAATAGTCCGAACAATATAACTAACCGAGAGGAATCGACTGAAATTTCTTCCAGGAAGCCAAACAATTTCAATTTTCAATTTTCAATTCAATTTTCAATTTATTGTCCAATATTGGAAATTTGTTTTGCTCACATTTTACAAACGTGCAAAGAATCAAAATAAGTTTACATACACAATATATCATATACTTTGACATAGAAATTCTTCAGAATATTGCTATACAGAAATTTTCTTACGTTATTTATAAAACAAAATAAGTGAATTATTTTAAACTGTTCGAGTGAACGGGATGGCCCGGAAAGGTTACAAAAATAACATTATAGAAATACAGTTATAAAGAAGAACGTAAAATTCAGGTAGCATGTTGATTGTATTTGCGAATCGAGAAAGGAACGAAGGAATTTAGAAAACGTTGAGTGCGACAGTTCAATGAACGAAGTCGTTTACCAGAACGCATAACAACATAGTATGGAAAGAGTGGGTGATTTTCGTTTTTCATAATTTGTTTTACTTCTAGAATTATTTTGGATTCGCATGCTTCATTTAAATTTTGAATTTCACTCGTGATCTTCCCTGCTTGTTTGGTGATTCTCTGGAGCTTGCTAAAGTCTTTCTTCCTACACCTCCCGTACCAGACAACACAACTAAATAACATAACACTTTCTATGATGGATTTGTAGAACAAAGTAAGAATGGTCCTATCTACATGAAACGATTTAAGTTTTCTTAAAAAATACATCCTCTGTTGAGCCTTTGAAAGAACGGACTTACACTGATGAGCCCATGATAATTTGTTGTCAATTACAGTGCCTAGATACTTGTATGTCTCGACAATTTCTATATTTTCTTCTTTTATCGTGATAGGCAATAAAACTGAACGTGTGGAAGTTCTGAAATCAAAAACCATTTCTTTTGTTTTGGAAGTATTAAGTTGAAGAAAATTTTGGTTGCACCAGTCTTCAAACTTGATCACCTCGTATCGATAATCTACCTCATCCTTACTTATGAGACCCACTATCGCCGTATCATCGGCATATTTCACGATCTTAACGCCGTCTCTTGTAGCTAAGCAGTCATTCGTATATATGATAAACAAAGGTGCCGATAGCACACATCCCTGGGGCGACCCGGTATTTACTGTGATCACATCCGACAACTCCTTTTGTACTTTTACCCTTTGTGTACGATTTGACAAGAAATTCTGTATCCATAAAATTAAAGAAGATCTAATGTTCATTTGTTTCAGCTTATGAACCAACATGTGGTTTTGAATCGTATTAAAAGCGGACGAAAAATCTATGAATGAAATCCGTACATAGCAACCAGCTTTATCAGTGTGTTGTGAAACAAAATGTATAAGTGAAAGTATAGCATCGTTTACACATTTCTTTGGTTGGTATGCAAATTGCATAACATCAATATCCTTTAACACACTAGGGAATAAGAATTGAGTACAACCCTTTCAAAACATTTCATAACCAATGAAGTGAGGGCTATTGGTCTGAAATCATTAGGCTGGGAAGCTTGAGGTGACTTGGCTGCTGGGATAACAACAGCTGACTTCCAGCAATTGGGCACATAGTTTTGATCGAGAGATTCCTGAAAAAGAGTGTGAAATGGCATTGCTAGTTGCCACGCACAAACTTTTAACAATTTTCCACAAATGTTATCGGGTCCCATTGCTTTTCTAGGATTGGTTCTCTTGAAATATTTAACAACATCTGTTAGCTCACAACAAATTGGGGAGAGTCTTCATTTCTTAACTCTGTACATTGTCTAGCTATCTCATCATTAAAAATTTTAGTATCGAAACGAGCATAGAAACTGTTCAACTCGTTTGCAGTGTCATGCAAATTACCTCCTGCAAAATCTGGAATAGTATTTTGTTTCTTTTTGCACCCTGTCATTGTTTGCATACATTTCCATGCATTTTTAGTATTATTTGTTCGAATGCATTTTCAAGTTTGTTCTTGTATACACTTTTTGCTTCTTCTATTTCTGTCTTAATTTCCTTGTTCAAATTTTTGAGATCATTTTCTTCGTTTCTCAAAAAGGCATTTCTCTTTTTCTTCAACAAATCTTTTAACTGTTTCCTAACCCAGGGTTTTTGATTCGAAATATTTTGACATTTTTATTACAAACATGTAAATCTTGACAAAATAGTACGTAACCATTCACAATTTCCACCGCTTCATCTAAGTTAACAGCACTTGATATTAACATGTCCCAGTCAGTTATATCAAAACAGGTTTGAAGATTCTCGATTGCAATCTCATCCCATATTTTCACTTTCTTAACCTGCACCTTCTCTCGTTTGATTAACTGTTTGTATTTCGGCAGTAAATGAACAGTTAGATGATCAGATTTCCCTATGCTTGGACGTGCAACTGATTTATACGAATCTCGGACGGAGCAGTAGCATCTGTCCAACACGTTATTTCCGCGAGTAGCATATTCTATTGTTTGCTGATAGTTGGGCAGCGCATCCTCGATACGGCATTGGTTGAAATCGCCGAGGATGATAAAGGGCGCGAGGGGACGCCGTTTCCATGGATCCTAAGGTTTCCACAATGGAACCTGTTGCGGCGTCGGTATCTGCATTTGGTGGAATGTAGACAAGAACAACGTGAACCTGCCCGAATTCCCGGGGCAAGTAACGGTCGAAAAGAAACACACAGTAGCTCGATATTTTCCTGACATATCTGAGATCTCACTGTATAATTGGTGCACCATTTCGTGTTCATATAAATGCAAACCCCGCCTCCTTTAGACTTCTTCGTTTCTGTTTTAGATCTATCGAGTCTAATCAATTGAAAACCATCAACGTCGATTAATTCATTTGGTATTGATGAGTTAAGCCATGTTTCTGTGAAACATAAAATGCTAGAACATCTGAATTCGCCATTAAATCTCGTCAAAGCACGAATCTCGTCAATCTTATTTCCGATGGATCGAACGTTAGCTAGTGTTATTGTTGGAAGAGGGGGTTTGTTCTTTCAAGTCGCACTCGCTGCCTGACGCCACCTTTCTTACCTCTCTTGCGAAACCGGGATGGTGTAGACGAGTTGTTGTCATCTTGGCTGTCTCTCAAAGGGACCCACTCCGGGAGATCACACGGCTTGAATCGGGACGGAGCCGCGGTAGCGAGTGCATATAGAAAGTCACGTTCATAAGATACGATGTGGGCGTGGTCCTCATAACATTCACTTTTGGGCAACAGAAGCAGTGTCAGTGCTACTGAAAATATCCAAAACACGTAGAACACCTTCACAAAAGATTTGTTCCGCATTCAAATAGCTTTGTAAAGGCGGTGAAGAAAAAAAAATACTTCATCGTTAATGGTGAGAATATTCACGGATATCTCTCTCATCTAATTCCTGCGAACAGTGGGCTCAACCAAGCCCAATCAACTGTTAAACGAATTTGTCATGAGTCCTGAAGATTCAATGTGTCACTGCACGTCATAGTAGCATTAAAGAGTAGCAATGGCGAACGATTGTCACTAAAATTCAGCAATAGTTACCTAGTTTGCTTTTCCCTAAAAATTACCATGAGACATCAAGCTACATAGAACTATGATCGACAAACATGATATTGTTTTGAAAACAGTCAGAAAACATTGGAGGTAGAATGAATAAGAGATAATGTGGTCATGTAAACAAGTGCATTATGTCCATGTTAATCCCCTAGTACCAAATACCCTAGTACCAAATACCCAAGCAAAACTCGAGCCAGATGCAAATGAAGAGCTTGCAACCAAAAGGCGCTAAATCCACTTTTCACCAAATTTCCTTTTTTTAAACGATTTGAATAGACCTCTCTCATGTGTATCTAAATCACTAAATTTTCCCTCAGAATTGTTTCAGGAAAATATGAAAATATTGATTTGAAATTTATACTTTCAACCAAAAGGCGCTAAATCCATTTCCGATTTCAACCAAAAGGCACTATATCCACCATTCTTTTCTTTCCTTTGATTGGCCCAATCATACCAGCTTGTAGGAATTTGTTCAGAAAGCAATCAGAAAGCAGATCACAAAGAGCATAGCACAGGCAGACTGCCTAGATTCGTTTTTACTATTCACGTCTCGAAATACCTCATTTTCTGGCGATTTCATCATGGATAAATTATTGTACCAGTGGTTATGTGATGAAAGTTTTTGCACATTGATGATCATGTGTGCGCGCGCGTGAGTGTGTGATGGGGGGCTACTATGATTCAAGTACAGTTAAGTATAGTTAATATACAATTCAGAAGCATTTACACAAATGACATCCTTCTATACTAATGTCAGTGAACAATTCAATATTGACTGTAAAAAGTGTTCTGTCAAAAGGCACTATATTCATGATTTCTGCCAAAAGGCGCTAAGTTCGAAAAGAAATGAAATATGAGAAATTATATAAAATACTTGCTGTACGCAGGATTTTTCTAACTTGCATTTGTATGACCTATAATGGTAGTTCTTACACCTGTAGTATAGATTTGATTAATAAACAGAGACAAATGTGTGAAATTAAAAAACAATGATTTTCTCGAAATTAACCGGAATGGATTAAGCTCTTCAAATAAAGGTTAACTTAAAGATACTATGTCCCTTTTGCAGCCAACATCAAATTCTGTAGAACTTTGCAGGAATTATGAATATGTCATGTATTTCCTATCTGTGAAATTCAAACGTTAGCAGTGTCCTAATATTCAAATTATGCAAGTAAAACCCGTTTACTTGCTAGACTTCACTGTCAGACTTCACTGTCAGACACTATTGAGTGACTGA
Source organism: Mesocentrotus franciscanus (assembly GCA_037976565.1). NCBI lineage: Eukaryota > Metazoa > Echinodermata > Echinoidea > Camarodonta > Strongylocentrotidae > Mesocentrotus > Mesocentrotus franciscanus. The sequence goes on along the minus strand of CP137680.1, from coordinate 9,026,334 downwards.
CTGGCTTTTTTTCTTCTTTGGTAATAACATACATATAATGAGCTGTAAAGAGTACATGAGCATTTGTCTACATCAATAACCCACTTCTTGTAATGGTCAAAATTAAACTGATTGAATCTTTGCGCAGCACAAAACGTACGACCATTCTGTACAATGGTCTGAAAATCAGACTATTACTTACTGTCTTGGTAGCACTTAAGTCGATTCGACAACTAATAGTCGTTATTTTCCCACTTAAAGACATTTTCAAGCCCCCCTTTTTTTAGGGAAGTTCTAAATTAATATTTTCATTTTCATTTTTTGGCCTGCAAATGGGACATAGTAGCTTTAAAGACATTAATTTATGACATATTGTCTATTGTCTTGATTGTATTCTCTACTTTTTCCTATCTTATTTTTTTTCAAGATATATTCTAATGTTTCCTTGTATTGATTATTAGGTTCATTTATTTTCATTTTTGGAGGGGGCGTGGTTAAAAAATAACAACTTTTTTAACATTCTGTTTCCATGGCAATGGTCTTATTTGTTACTTGAAATGACTCAATTTTAATCATAATCAAACAGGCATCTGAAGTTTTTAGATGCTTACTATTTGCTTCATGTTGTTGAAAATCGCCTCCGGCTGGATCCGCCCCTGCTTCCCTGCATCAACACACACATTGAGAAAAGAAGAAAAAAAAATTTTTTCTTTAATTCAAAGTCGTGTTACAACTTTTTGAGCATCATATAATACCTGCATACATTCAGTTAAACTTGACACGAGGTTATTTTCCGCCAATTGTTTATCGTTTATTTTGTAGAAAGATACGAACCCTTGTGTAAATTAATGTTGCAAATTTGGAATTGAATTGGGGCCTTGAGCGAAGTACACGTTTAGCTGACCAAAAGTGCGAGGCAGTTTCCACTCCCCATGGGATCATGAAATATGTCATCAAGATCGTTTGCCAGTAGGTCTGGAGTATCAACGGTCATTAAATTTAAGATCAGACCTTCGAAGGGTCATTAGATCTTATTTTGATGTGAAAAATTCAAGCGTATAAAAGAATCAAAATCAGTTCGAGAAAAGACATCTTTAAGTCTCCAGCGGTAAGACAATAACAAGCATAGTTAAAAACCAATCTAAGACGTATTCATAGTGTATTGCATGGCTGAGATACGACCATTAATGACATTTCACATAAATGGAACGTAGAATGAAAATTTCAGAAAAATTCACCTCCCTTAGAGAATACACGCAAAATTGGGAAAATTGACATGCCTCTTTTACTCGAAAGAATGGGCCATGATGCCATTGTTAAAATAAAAAAATCAATAGCACCTTTTGTGTAGAAAATCGCCTCATCTACTTCATATCAAACATTGAGAGAAAAACAAACAATATTAACAGAGATACACTCAATTTTTTGTAAATATGCTGACATCATTATGTGCTTATTCGTATCTTGAGTTCCAAGGCCATTATAATGATGTCACAATGTACTTCATGGCCAAATGAGACATGAAAACATATCACCGACTCATATTCTATCCACATGTGAAAACAAAATTGAGTTATCCGTGCATTTAAATAAGTTATGGCCAATTAAACATAGGCATGTTTTTATTTTTAAAATGCAAATATGCGGCCGCGTGTGTTGTTATCTTTGACGTGTGTGTATTCCATCATTATGCATAAAAAATGACTGAAATGGAAAGGGATTGTTAAGCAAAGTATAAGAAATCCAAAAGATGCAAAAATTGTATATTTCCGTCCCGCGTGCGTTAAATACGCGACTGACCGACACGCGCGGAAATTTTGGAAACACTTAAAATTGTCTAAAACGTATAGAAAATTACTTGGTTTGGGGTTTCAAGCATTTTTGTTTCTAATTTCTTTTTGACGCAAGCGTATGCTCACGCTTTAAAGTGAAGGCGCATGTGCCTGGGCTAAAATTCTGACCCATGACCTGAGCATGATTGATACCAAATTTGAATTGAAATTGATATTGCATGGCTGAGATACGACCATTAATGACATTTCACATATTGACGTCATGATGACGTCACGGTGCCCTGGCGTCGCTGAAAAGTCACGCAGCTCTAATTTAGACTAAGATCTATCTTCAGGCCAAGTTTCATGACAATGGCTTCAGCCATTCTTGAGATATCCTGCGAACAAATTCGAGGAAGAATAATATTAATTTCTTCTATACAGACACAAAATAACTACTAGACTTGAATTCGTCACTTAGACGAGTTAGGTGATACATATACTCATGTGTTACATACTGAAGAACACATTTTCACGATTTTATGTTCCGTTATGAAATACTCCTCCTATTATATGATCTATCCATCAGTCAAATTTCAACTGTGTATCAGTGATCATGATGGATCTATAGAAGATGATCGCCGAAATGGGAGCAAGTGCTTTGACCAATATACCAAAAAACTTCACATAGACATTACACGTAAACGGAAAATTGGATTCTCAAATCAAACTTGTAGTTAAAATATCGCCATAATCTCAACATCTGATCAAAAAATAAATGGCATCTTTTAGGTAGAAAATTTTCCCAACTGTAACATATCCGAAGCTGGCAGAAAAGAATCGAGATATTGCTCAAACAAGACTGGAATGTAGAATGAAGATTTCAGAAAAATTGACCTCCCTTAGAGAATACACGCAAAATTGGGAAAATTGACATGCCTCTTTTACTCGAAAGAATGGGCCATGATGCCATTGTTAAAATAAAAAAATCAATAGCACCTTTTGTGTAGAAAATCGCCTCATCTACTTCATATCAAACATTGAGAGAAAAACAAACAATATTAACAGAGATACACTCAATTTTTTGTAAATATGCTGACATCATTATGTGCTTATTCGTATCTTGAGTTCCAAGGCCATTATAATGATGTCACAATGTACTTCATGGCCAAATGAGACATGAAAACATATCACCGACTCATATTCTATCCACATGTGAAAACAAAATTGAGTTATCCGTGCATTCAAATAAGTTATGGCCAATTAAACATAGGCATGTTTTTATTTTTAAAATGCAAATATGCGGCCGCGTGTGTTGTTATCTTTGACGTGTGTGTATTCCATCATTATGCATAAAAAATGACTGAAATGGAAAGGGATTGTTAAGCAAAGTATAAGAAATCCAAAAGATGCAAAAATTGTATATTTCCGTCCCGCGTGTGTTAAGCGCGCAAATACGCGCGCACTGACCGACACGCGCGGAAATTTTGGAAACACTTAAAATTGTCTAAAACGTATAGAAAATTACTTGGTTTGGGGTTTCAAGCATTTTTGTTTCTAATTTCTTTTTGACGCAAGCGTATGCTCACGCTTTAAAGTGAAGGCGCATGTGCCTGGGCTAAAATTCTGACCCATGACCTGAGCATGATTGATACCAAATTTGAATTGAAATTGATATTGCATGGCTGAGATCGACCATTAATGACATTTCACATATTGACGTCATGATGACGTCACGGTGCCCTGGCGTCGCTGAAAAGTCACGCAGCTCTAATTTAGACTAAGATCTATCTTCAGGCCAAGTTTCATGACAATGGCTTCAGCCATTCTTGAGATATCCTGCGAACAAATTCGAGGAAGAATAATATTAATTTCTTCTATACAGACACAAAATAACTACTAGACTTGAATTCGTCACTTAGACGAGTTAGGTGATACATATACTCATGTGTTACATACTGAAGAACACATTTTCACGATTTTATGTTCCGTTATGAAATACTCCTCCTATTATATGATCTATCCATCAGTCAAATTTCAACTGTGTATCAGTGATCATGATGGATCTATAGAAGATGATCGCCGAAATGGGAGCAAGTGCTTTGACCAATATACCAAAAAACTTCACATAGACATTACACGTAAACGGAAAATTGGATTCTCAAATCAAACTTGTAGTTAAAATATCGCCATAATCTCAACATCTGATCAAAAAATAAATGGCATCTTTTAGGTAGAAAATTTTCCCAACTGTAACATATCCGAAGCTGGCAGAAAAGAATCGAGATATTGCTCAAACAAGACTGGAATGTAGAATGAAGATTTCAGAAAAATTGACCTCCCATAGAGAATACATTCAAAATTGGGAAAATTGACATGCCTCTTTTACTCGAAAAAATGGGCCATGATGCCATTGTTAATATGAAAAATAAATGGCACCTTTTGTGTAGAAAATCGGCTCAAAAACTACATATCAAAAATTGGTTGAAAAACGATCACTGTTTACAGAAATACATTAATTTTTCCATATATATGCTGACGTCATAATAAGCAAATTCGTATTTTGAGTTCCAAGGCCATTATGATGACGTCAAAATGTACTTAATGGCCAAATGAGATATGAAATCATATTTCCGACTCAAACTCTATCCACATATGAAAACAAAATTGGGTTATACATGCATTTAAAGCAGTTATGGCATAGCCATAAATCATTTATTCTCAATATTTGAGCATTCTTTTTCACTACATATATTCATTAGACCATTTGGAATAATAATACGACAAAAAAAATTGGAAGAGCCAGGTTATTCCTTATGTTATCTCTTGTTTTGATAATTTCTTATGTATTTCATTTTTTTTTTTTAACTTATGTATTTTATTGTTTTTGTTGTTTTATTTCATTTCTAACTACAATTCCACTATTTTGACCCCAAAAGAAACACCTTAACTTTAAACAAGACCAAATAACCAATGTTTTATCTCTTTTTAGGAAAAATGATATTTCCATATGTTTTGTACACAAATCACAAAAATGAGCGATTTTCGGGCCGATATGCAAAGACAAAAAGTCACGTGACTTTGTAACTATACGTCCGATTTTCAAAAAAATTCTTTTAAAAGATGAGTAAGACTCGAAAGAAAAAGTCATGAAAGGAAAAATTTATATCTGCCCGCGCGGTTCCGGAGTAGTCGCTAAATTACTACAGGGGGGGTCAAATTGACCAGTTAAGATAGGGTTAACCATTGTCCTTCACAGCAGTGGATAGTTTGCATACATACAATTTTTAATCTTAACACTGTTTAAAGGAGGTAACCCTTTGGGAATATTACCAGCTATGTGCAGCCATCTTATGTCCTGAGCTGAATTCTATCCTGAGCTGAATTCTATCCAACTGGTTCACAACAGTCAGACCATTAAGCTTTCTTGTTCTGTTTTCAGTCTGGCATCCCATACATGGAGGTCTTGACCAAGAACAGGTATGTGGGAAGGACATTTATCCAGCCCAACCAGAGACTGAGACAGCTGGGTGTTGCAAAGAAGTTTGGCGCTCTCACGGAGAACTTCAAGGGCAAGCGCATTATTATCATTGACGATTCGATTGTGAGGGGAACAACAATTGGTCCCATCATCAAACTGCTAAAAAAATCTGGAGCAAAAGAGGTAAGAAATTTATTACTTGTACTATTTTAACCCTAATTAAATTGGGCAGGCTAAAAGTTATACATTTTTACTTGGGAATGAGGGGGGAGGGGATGGGGTCATGCAATTAAGCAATTTAAAAATATCTTTTGTTCTTCTTACAGATTAAGAAACATGCTTTCTTCCTATTTCTGTATAAGCATGCTTGGTTTGTCATTTTTTCTATTGTCTATTTGTCTCTCTGTCTCCCTCTGTCTCTGTCAGTCTGTAGTTATATGTCTCTCTGTTTTCTATTCTCTAATTTTCACATTCTCACATGTACAAATCTAGCTACATGTGAACTCATACTGGTAATTTTCACTGTAAGGTATTTCAATTTTCAATATATATTCATGTATCATATCCCCAGGTTCACATACGAGTAGCATCCCCACCGGTCACCAACCCTTGCTACATGGGCATCAACATCCCCACCAAGGAGGAGCTTGTTGCCAACCGAATCGCGATCGACCGACTGGCAAATTACTTCAACGCAGACAGCATCGCATACCTGTCAATAGAGGGTCTCCGAATGGCAGTCACGGAAGGCATGCAGATCGAGGAGAGCAAAAAACAGAAGCGTCTTCACTGTACAGCTTGCTTGACTGGCGAGTATCCCGTCAAATTGGAATGGTGATAGCACCTTGGAAGTGAGAGAGTGGCTACCATCAAATCAAGGCTTGCATTTGACTGTAGACCTTTGCCAAGAGACTTGTCTGAACATCGTTTTTTGTGCTCCTTGCATAGATGTTAACCCATCATTATATTGTAATTTAGATCATGTTTTGTGCTGAGTCTGCTACTATCTTCAAATTACTTTCTGCCAGTGAACCTCATGGCATCATAGTATTAATGTAAGCAGGGTTTTACCAGTAGGTACTTTCATTGATATCATGAGATAAAATGGTGAACTGATGAACACTGATTAGTGAAGTGATAATTAGGACATTGTCCTGCTATAACTTTCTGGTGTATTTATGTCATTGTTTTATCAGTATTTATTCTTACACTGCTTCATGTCATCCCAGCTGGGTTGCACATGTATTGACAAGAGCACTATACTCACAACCCACTGGCATCCTATTGATATAGTTTACACAACTGATGAGGCATAAAGCACATCAAGACTTTTACTCTGCTGCCAAGATGGGATTTAGATTTTTACATATTTAGAAAGTCATAAATCATCAGCAAATGTAGTATAAAATTGTATGTACTATAAGAGCTATTTTGAAAATGATTGTATCATAGCTATGATATGCAATTACAAGTACATGTATGTTAGTACTGGATAGTGTGTGCTGTCACCACATTCCAACTACTGGTATATATAGAATGTGGTTTATGAAACAACAATTTTTTTTTGTAAGGGGAGAGATTTCACCACATGTGTGAAGTATTCTGTGTGTTGATTTAAAACAAAAATTGTTAATGATTAAAATGTGGATAAGTGGATGCTTGTTCTTCTAATTCCTTAATAAAGTCACTTGATTTTCAAAAATATATGTTAGAGAAGTGATATAATAACATATATAACAGTTTATCCTTGATTGGGTAATATAGAGATAAATTGTGTGGCATAACACAAATGTTCTTGTGAGAAAATAGAGGTATCTACAAAATAAAAAATAAGGACAGACTATTCAACCTCATTTAACTTGTAGTTTAGGCTGAAGATCTATGAAATAAAAACCAGATACATGCTGTTAATGGGAGTTTTAACAACATACTTCAACTTATTGGGAAATGTATATGTTTGTCCTTGCAAATATCAAGGGGAACTAGATTGTACTTTTTTCCAGATATGTTATTTCCTTTTATTCATTTATTTTGTTACTGAAATGTGTTGCAAGTATGTATATTGGGTACTGTGTTTTTAAATGGAGTTGTATATATTTACTTGTCCTGAGAGAAACTGTTAAACATTTGTATATCTATGCTTCAATGAGGGTTTATTTCTTTGTCAAGACATGTTTGTATTCATTACCATGTTTCTGAGCAGTTCTGATAAAATTCATTTGTTGTGAACATTACGGTATTAATGTGGAATTTTTATCCGTCAAACCTGTATAGAAAGACCATCCAAGAAAGACACAAAATGTGGTCTTTTTATGCATGTGGTCTATACATACAAGTTTTCTCAAACACATTTTTTAATGAGAAACATTACAATGAAAACAAAAAATGTGATCCCTATTGACAGATGGTCTTTCTATGCAAGGTGGTTGCTAAAGCAGGTTTGACTGTAATATTTTTCATTCAATTCTCAATGTAAATTAAACTGTAACTGTAAATGAAATAAACAGTTTTACAACATTGGTGTATTTCACTATAGTTCCAAGACCCAAGACCTAACCAATCTTAGACTTGGACCTCATCTATGTCCCGGGTCTAGGATTAAGGATATCAAGACTTTAATCCCAAGACAAGAGTTGGCTTTTGAGAGTGTACATTACTATTGTTGACTTTGATTTAGGGTAGTGTCTCACAAAACCTTCATCAGTACAAGTTCGCTGACATTCCTTTGAAATGCATTATTAAAATCAACACATGCTTTTGTGGGATGTGTGTGAACTTTTGGTCTTGACATTTTGTGAAACAATCCTCTGAAACTTGGTTCTATGATGTAACAAAAATAGGCTGTTAGGTGTGTGACACGACAGAGATGAAATTCTTAGCCCATAAACTTGCTCTATTGCAATTTCTGTTGTTGACAGTATTGTACTTGTATTTTCAGAAGAGAATGGATCGAAAGAAACTATGATGAAGTACTTAGTAACATAGACCAACTATAATTTTCCAACATTCTATTAAATTTGCAATTTAGATAAAAGAAGAAACCTTTGTTAGACCTTGACACCAAACAAGCGCACAAAATTTGATATTCCTTGGGGTTTTTTTCACGTCATTATTCTTATTTCTTTGTATTGTATGTGTGTGTATATATGTGTTCAGAAAAAATGTCATTAGGTATTGTGTGGATCACAATATTTCAAGCAAGTTTTATTGTTTGTGCAGATATTTGATATAATGGTTTGCATGTGAAGTTTGTACAGTACTCCCTGAATTTGTTTTGAATTTGTTTTGAATTGCCTGTGTCTGCTGTAAAAGAAGGAAAATACTGTAATCATAAGTAATTATAAAATGACTTGTTACTGTAAGGATTGCCAACCATCCACTATTTACTTTCATTGAACACTTTAAAATATTTTTTATTTAAAGTATGCATATTATAAAAGAGCATTGTTTAGAGGTTTGAAGAGGTGAACTGAAATTTTATTTTAAGAGTAGTTAGCAAACATATCTTGTAAAACCAGAAACATCTCCCGCTTGAAGCCTGTATAAAAGAGATGGCCGAATTGCCAAGAATCTTTTGTGACTTGCAAAATTCAGTGTTGCAATTCAACAAAATTCATTGTTGCAATTCAATTATTTTGTGGCATGAAACTTTTGTTCATGAATTTTGTTTGTGATAGTTTGGTTTTACAGTATGTAGCCACTTTTTTGTATGTTTGAAAATTATGTTTTTGCAGCTGGATGGATATGTTTCCACTTTGTGGTAATGTGTATGGAGCAGCTAAAATTTATAAGAATACAGTTCTGTTAAGTAGTGAGCAACTCTAGACTCCAGTCACGGAATGCACTCCATGGATATATTTCATGAGAGAAGCATTGTATGGAGAGTTGATACAAAATTACTAGGTCTGTACAAGCATTAGTTTGAAGAGTGAGTTTCATATAGGGTAGAGGCTGATTCTAATATCCAGAGGGAAATACAGAATTCCTAAAAAATATATTTATAGTTAATATGAAAGCTAAAGTTTATGTTGAGCTAACAACTTGTTTGCAGTACTGTGCCTGTACACATATTACATTTGATGTCATATCACTATAATTATAATAATAATTATTATTATGATGTTCTTTTACTCTAACACCCGGGCCCTGTTTCATAAAAAAACTGTTATCAATAACAAATGCTAGATTTCTATGACAAATTTTCTCTCGGCCAATGAGATGCTACAATTTCAGTAGGTTATAACTGTTATTGTATCTTGTTGTTGATATCAAGTTTTATGAAACGGGGTCCAGGCCGATCAAAAAAACAATTACATAACCCCCAATGTAGACTACCCCAATGTCCATGAAGCAGTTGATGTGGAGTCATTGTGGAGTTAGTTTTGTGATGTGATTGTTATAAGTGTGGATATGTTTAAAAGTTATTTAGCTTTTCATCATTTTTTTTTTCTTGCTTGCCTTGTTTATCATTTCACTGATTAATTACACCTTATGCACAATTGTTTTTGTTTTTTTGGTATTTTGTATGTTTATTTTTCATTCATATGGCTATGTTAGTTGATAGCTCAGCACAAGGTTTTATAATGAAATTATATTGTAGATCTATATGCACTATATATTGTGTGAAATTAATGACTATTTGTATTTCATCGTTTATTTAAGATGGTTTTGGATTTGTAAAGGAATGAATACTTATCCCTCTTTGAAGCTTTATTTAGGAATTAGGGTGATACTACTAACATTTTGTTTTAAGAATGTTGATATTGCAGTTTTTTCTTCATATATAAAATATGAAACAAACCAATTGTGAAATAAAAAGGTTTGTTTTGAAAATGTAGAGAAAAAGGGCATGAACTACATCTAAAATATTTCAACTTTACTTTTGAAAACTGGTTCTAGTGGTATCAAATCCTGCATTATTTAATACAGTCTGAGATATTGCTTGAGTTGCATACATTTGTATTGTTTGTGTTGAATTGAATTTGCTTTAGCTGACATTGATAACAGAAACTAAAAATTTGAGAGAAAAAAGGAGTAAATCTTGTCAGGTTATTGCTGGATCTTGATCCACCGACCATTTAAAATCATGTCCATTGGTTCAATAGTCCCTTTACTATCCTTATGTACTAGAGTGTGAAACATAGAAAACACATTAATCCTGTCAATATTGGTTTATGTTATATTGTTCAAAGAAACATGTTATTTTAAATGGATTATTGTATAAATGGAGGCAATAGATTGAAGCTCATTGTGAAGAACCTCTCTTTGGTAAATTTAGAGATGTGTAATTTATCATTACACTTATGTATGCAACAAAGTCTTTGACTTTTATTTTATATAAAGATGGGGGTTCTGAATATTGAGGATGCAAGAATAATTTTGTTGTAGATGAAAATAAATATTTTGCAGATTTTATACTTGACTTATGTTATTATGGTTTACCCGGTATGCAAAAATGTTGATAGGGATATATCACTGACTCGTTTTAGAGTTATTGAGTTAGAGTTCTCGCTGTACAAAAATTCTTAACTTTTTTTTAAAGGTGATTGCTACACTTCAAATCGATATTTCTGCCTTTCTTCATAAACTTATAGATTGGTTACTTTGCCATCTTTTACAACTTGGATTAACATTACTCCACTGGATGCCAAATCACAATATTTTTTCTGCCCTTCTCTATGTGATCAATTTTGACCTTTGAAGCTATTTTGTGTCTGTCATTATTTGTTTTGTTTGAAGCTTCACTGACTAAGAGATATATGGTTGTGAATTAATAAATGGATTGAAATCTCTTTTGCAATAAATGTATACTGCATTATATGTTGTTCATACCGCGTAACCTCTACCCCCCCCCCCCACAAACACAATCTGATAATATAGTATAACACACAAAATATGACATTTTATTATTATTTTTTTTCCAATTATTATTATTGTTATTATTATTGTTCTAATCATTATTATTATTATGACGATAAAAAATGTAGCTATATATTGAGATACATTATAAACTCCAAGAACTGAGATCAAAAGAAAATGTATTTACAGCATCCCATCATCTTCCTTTCTACTTTCTGAAAGGTTTTCTGATTTTCTGATAGTCTGATTTTCAGACCCTTGTACCACATATAGGTGTATGTTTCGTGCTGAGTAAAGACTCGATAAGTTTAATTTTGGCCATTATAAGAAGCGGGTCATTGATGTGCACAAATGACAATGTACCTTTTACAGCTAATTTGATCTATGTTATTTGCAAAAAAAGTCAGTCAGTCACTCAGCAGTGTATGACAGTGAAGATTAGAGAGTAAACGGTTTCCCTTGCATAACTAGGTCATTGCTAACCGTTAAACGTTTAAATTTCACAGATAGGATCATAGGACATGCATGGCATACTCATGAATCCTGCAAAGTTCTTCAGAATTTGATGTTGGCTGCAAAAGGGATACACTACCTTTAAAGGGATAGTTGAGTTTTGTTGCAGAGGGTGCTACACAAAATAATTTTGTTGTGAGATAATGAAAACTGAGTGTCAAATTTGAAAGAACATACAATTTAAATGACAAAATCATCTTTGGTTGATCAAAATCGGTTCAGAGACGGCTGAAATATAATAACTTTTAATATTTGTGGTGGTACACAAATATTTGATAATTTGAACCAGCCGTTGAAAAACGAGATAGCGCCTTATACGTTTTATTCCAGCCAATTAATGCCGATGTTGGCTTTTTGTTGGCTTTTTTGTGTTGGTTATAATATGCACAACCAGCCGGCCCGTGTATTGTTATTATTAATTAATTAATAAATTAACGGTCACCATATTTTTTTGAAAGTGGAACTAGCTGAACTGGTATGATCGTATTGGCCAAATTTCACACATTTTGGGGTCTGAAATTGAGCAATTTTAGCACTAGAAATGTCATAAATTAGAAGAGCAATATACCATGCACTTTGAAAGCATTTGCAGTTTTAAACAAGAACTCAACTATCCCTTTAAGTTTCATCAAAAGGGGATTCTCTATATAATTTATTTTTAAATAGAGGCAGTCTCCCATCCGCCTCTGACGACAGGCGCAGCCTACCTCCTACAATTTTTGTTACCACACCACCATCACTGCATGCCTTCCCCTAAGCTCCCCTGATAGACGTTAGCTAGGACCCATGCACCCCAAACTATGTATCCCCACTGCCAGGACCCATTAAATAAAAAGTTCGCTCCTGACTCGAGATGGCTCCTTCCAAAAACACACACTGGTAGGCTATTTAGTAATGTAATGAAATGCCCGAACTCTTCCCACCTCCCCACACACCCTCAACTTCTCATTGCGGAGCTTGAGACTAGAGAGAGAGAGAGAGTGGGTAGGGGGCACAGAAACATAAATTCAGTCTGCTTAGTGAACACTATTTTTTTTTTTTTTGCTCAACCATCACCCCCTTGAGCGTCAGGGAGGGGCCCAACTTCTTTTATTACAAAAGGCTGTTTTTACCTATTTTTTTCTAGGGGAGCCTGGGCCCCCCTGGATCTGCCACTGGACGTACTGACGTCAGGATTGCGGCCAAACCCGCTAATTGCAACACACCCTCCCACTTCCACCCCCCAAATAAAAAGAAGAGGCTCCTACGTGGCATGCATGCACACGGAGTGTTACAATTTGCGTTTGTGTTCTCTATACGAGGATTTCTTTGTCCCGTTATAATAATGATATTGTGCCCCTCCCACTGGGGACTTAATTCTCTAGCCTAATTTGGACCTAGCTCAATATATCGATCTGCATGCATGCATGTTCCCACCCGTACCAGCTAGACAATAACCCTCAAAAAATTACCCCCGGAAAACTAACCCCCAGGGACAACCACCCCCTCCCCGAGGACAATTACACCCCTGGACAATTACCCTCTCCCTGTTAAGGGGGAAGTCCGGCATCCCCGCCGGCATCCTAGCTGATAATAATTTTTTTTTCGGGGGAGGGGGGTAATTGTCCCGCTGGTAATTCGCCTGGGAGTCGGGCTAACTCGGCCTTTGGGCGAACTCGGCCTCGCTAGCTGTAAAAACGGTCATTTTTTGCAGGTTTAGGGTTAGGTTTAGGTTAGGTGTATATATAGGTTAGGGTTAGGTTTAGGGTTAGGTTTAGGGTTAGGGTTAGGGTTAAGGTTAGGGTTAAGGTTAGGATTAAGGTTAGGGTTAATTGGTTAGGGTTAAGGTTAGGGTTAGGGGACCGTTTTTACAGCGAGGCCGAGTTCGCCCAAAGGCCAATTTAGCCGGGATTCTTAGCGGGGGATGATTGTCCAGGGGGTAGTTGTCCTAGGAACGCTCCCACCCATCCCCATCACTATCGCTTGTGGAATGGGCGGGCCCTGTACCGGTAATGAATGTGTGCTGCTTTATCTCGTCTCTGTGTACTTTGTACCGGTACGGTACGTCTAACTACGTCATCATCGTGCGTCTTTGTACGGTACTTGGTACGGTACATGGTGAGTACAGTGCAGAGATATGTAGTATATGATTAGAGAACCGCGAAGCTCAGCTAAGTTGGACTGGACTGGCCTGGTAGATCATCTGATTTATTTCTGTTCGAGTTGATTCTTATCTGTAAGTTTATGATTTAAAATTTCCATGCATTTCTATTGTAGCTGTTATGGATAGATAATGATTTGCAAGAGCAGATCCAAAAATCATGAAATTTAAGGTCTAACAAGTTGTACTATTGAGTACGTGTATGCGAAGCGGTTATTACGCTGTACAATCACGGCGACCTTTCGCGTGTGATGCTTGGTGCTGCCCCCTTCGAATCTACATGTACGTGTGCGGTGCAGTAATGTGATGTGATGGGGAAATAGTAAATACTTTGTATATAAACGTTACTTTGAGTTTGGCTCTGTCGATTGCTATAGATGTAGGGCCGAGTAGGCTATATGTGATGATACAAAGAAGAGAAGAGCTACCAATTTGGTAGACCAAAATTTTCTGTCTCTTCCGTACGTTGGTTACAGGTTAGCCTCTGAGCTGATTTGCCATTTTGGGTAGGGTCGGCTCCTCTCTTTAGAGACAGAAGCCGACCATAGGGACTGCATTGCAAACTGGTGTTGGGATCTCAACACCAAGTTCTGGCCAAACTTTTGGACTAAAATGTCACTTTAGCGGATTCATATCCGATGGCATTTATTTTTAAAAATTGGGTCCAGGCTAATATACATCGGTTCCACTTACCAGATTGATTGTATGATGCGTTAAAAGGAATCCGGGCTAACTCGGCCTACGGGCGAACTCGGCCTTGCTGTTAAAACGGTCCCCTAACCCTAACCCGGCCTAACTCTAACCCTAACCCTAACCCTAACCCTAAACCTAACCCTAACCCTAACCCTTAACCTAACCCTAAACCTGCAAAAAATGACCGTTTTACAGCGAGGCCAAGTTCCCCCCACTCCGTTTAAAGATATAGACCGGTAGTGGTAAAATTGCGGTTCAAGGGTTTTGGGTGCAAAATCCATTCAATATTGTTTAAATATTGCCTTCAGAGGTTTAGATGACAATACTTGAACCTAAATTCGCAAAAAAAGCAGAAATATATGCCCAAATGTTCAATGTTGAAGGGCCGAATGAGACCATCACGATATATATCCAGGCCGGATCGATATGATAATTTACCAAATATATTAATTAGTAGGGGATTTCCCTGCAAAATTTGTATCATCACGTATTAGTCAAAACATATTCTTTCACATGATTGGTAATAATCGCTTCCATTTCATTGTTCGAGAGGGGGGCATTTCCAAAACTGGTCTATACCTTTAAGGGTTTTTTTTTGTTGGATTTTCTTCGTCGAAATTGAACTCCGTGTTGAAATTCTTGAAGCCTATTTTAAACTGTTACTGCGCATGAAGGAAGATGATGTCATCCATTGACAGTAACAGTTTAAAACTTTAAATTAAAGTTGGTACATGTAGGTGAAGACAGAGAGCTGGCCAAGTGAATGTGCCGCTAGATCTCCTCAACGTTGTTGTTGTTGTTTAGGTTTATAGGCATTTGTCATTCAGGAGTGAATATTTACGCCTTTTCTGTTAGGACTTTTTTCCTTTCAAATTAGATTTACTTTTTTTAATGTACAGATTTGGATAAATTGGATTTTTAACTTTTTATTTTATGTTGAAGAGGTAAGTGGCTGGCCAACAAACGGCCTATCAGCTATATTTGTGAGAAATAAAGGAGATAGTCTTTATTCAGAATTTCAGATACTGTTTCTTTATATTTATTCTTTCTTTTGTTTGTTTTGAGTCATGTTTTGATAATTAGCAGAATCATGATATAGAGTCTAATTTGTTTTAATAGATCTACTAAACTTTGTCCCAGCACCAGTGCTAAGGAGGGGAATAGATGGAATGCAAAACAGACTATAATCAAGCTTTTCTATGAAATGTCTTGAAAAGTTGGTGACATACAAATAAGATATCCATGAATGAAGTCCACTAAATTTGAAGTAGTGAATCGGCAGCATTTTTTAATGACTGTCAAAACAATGGAACCATTCAAAATTTCAAATTTTGTATTGGCAGCAAAAAAAGCATGCTCTTAATACTGGACACTTATTTGTCAATGAACTTCAATCTAACACTGAGATAGAAGTAAATTATATTTAACATTAATTACAATTTGAAATGATTGACATGAGTCACATGATCATAATTATACAAACTCAACTAGTTTGGAAGTGAAAAAAAATGCTTCGGAAATGTCATTTTTAACATATATTTCTCTGAGACATATTTGAGACCTCCTGTTTTTCCCTATAAAAACTGCACAATTGTGAAATCACCTATGGTTTTGCGGAGTTTTGCTTTTGCCGAGTAAAGACATTTTGCAGATCTGCAATTTGACCGAAAGTGCCCTTTACCTCTACATGTAGGTACAAAATCCATGTTTTCGTAATAAATAAGAAGTTTCTGGACACCAAATTTTGAGAGCAGAATCCCTTCTATATTCCCATTGCATTCACGCGCTCACAGTAGAATGAATTGCTTGTATCATCAAAAGTTTTTGTAAACAACTGCACGTTACTTTGTGAAGCGGAAATGCAAGTACATGTAGCTATATGCTTGTTGTGCTGGGTGACATTTTATGTACATGTGTAAGTCACATTTTACATAATTTTCATGTGTTGACCAATGGCAGACAATTTGACAAAACCAAGTTAACCAACCTAAAAATTGAAGAAAACTCAACATTTTGGATACATTGCAAAATTTAAAAATGACTGCCATTCAACGCATAAGTAACATAAAAAACGTCACTGTACATAGTTCATGTTTCTTTATTTGAAAATTGACAGCACACAGGGAAAAAAACTATTCTAAAACAGATCTATCCTATGGATTGAACTGGTATCCCAAATGAGACTGAAGAACACAACTTTAATTAAGTTTGTAATATTTTTTAATTTTTGTATTTTGTTAAATAGAGATACTCTCAAATAATTTCCCTTCTCCAATGTTCTCATTTGTGTGAGCTTATTGCCTTACAAAATCAAACAAAATGAGATCTTTTGTTGACGAAGGGAAATTTTATGGATGTGGGCACTGCTCCAAATTTCTTCTGTGTACATAAATTTTGACAGAAAGTCTGTTAATGATGGCATAAAGGCTACATGTACATGTATCTATTTGTTTTGCACATGTCATTAAATAAAGATAGTATGCACTCAAAACTTATGTACAGTGTAGGTGTTCTTAACACGTTCTTGTCTGTACCCTGGTATTAGTTGCCGGGTAATTCATTATTTTGAAAGCTCTTGGGAAGCTCACAGGGATGTTGTAAATATTGCATGGAAAATACATCATGTGCATTGTTCAAGGAAAATGAAGGCCTCGGTCTGTACTGTTGTCTATTGGAATAGTTGTATTAAATTTGAGTGAGTTGGCAGTAAAGAGATCTAACTTCAGGAAACTTCATTGAAACAAAAAAGAAAATGCAGTTTCATGAATTTGTACAGGTAAAATACCTTTAACATGCACCTGTACATGAACAAAAGAATGAAAAAAGAGCATACCTGGATTGCATTATTATGAAACATGTGCAGTTTCTTCTGCACTGACTGCAATAAAAACATATATTTGACTATGAAGACATACAGTGTGTATTGTTCAGTACACTGTAAACATACATATTACATACAATCAACAGTTAGGTGAGATAATTCTGCAATTTGCATTCCTTTCTTTTTAAATGATCATATTTTTTCTCCATCAAATATTTATTGGCTTGTGTTGTAATATTTCAGGGGATCTTAATTTTTGGTTCAGTATATTTTGTACTTTGAATATTGTGAAGTCCTACATGTACACTGTAGCTGTCAAAATTACAAACTCTAATGCGCACATACACCCTGTAGGCCTGTACATACTGGTACATGTTTTAATGAAATTAAATATATATATATTGTTTGGGACTCATGTCCATAATGTTTTCTTTAGCACTACATGTACATTGTACCTTCTCTGTACGAAGAAGAGTGTTTTAGCTTTGTGTGTTTTTCTATGAATTTTGAAACAAACAAGACAAAAAATTCTTTGTGCAGAAATGTAACAAACTTATTTCTATTACATACATGTACCTGTA
Source organism: Mesocentrotus franciscanus (assembly GCA_037976565.1). NCBI lineage: Eukaryota > Metazoa > Echinodermata > Echinoidea > Camarodonta > Strongylocentrotidae > Mesocentrotus > Mesocentrotus franciscanus. The sequence goes on along the minus strand of CP137680.1, from coordinate 9,008,495 downwards.
TGTATTTTGTTGTAGCTTTGAATATGACCATGTTTCAGACTTTCAGCTCATTGGTGTGCAGGGGAAGTGTTCCATTTAAAGAACTAGACATAAGTTTTGACCTTTTTGCTCATTTCATATATATATGGTTTGCAGTCTTGACTGATTGTATTTTAAAATTTGTTGCCCACCTATGTTTACACTTTACAGCATATTTGTAGTCTTGTTTGACCCATCACATGACTTTACATGTAAAATGTAATGTAACTGAAAATCTTTGCATGGAAACTTACTAAAGATAAAAGTAACTGAAGCCAGTGAATTCATTTTTTCCTGAAATTACTACTTGTTAGTCATGAAACATTATACCTTTCATGTATTTTAAACAGCGGGTATCTAATGTATGTATCTGTTATTTTTCTATGAAGGACTATTATTAGTGGAAAAACATATGAAAGATACTTATTCTGCTACGTCATTAAATCAAATTAATCCCTGCTTTCTTGTGCAGGAAGCCATCATCACTTCTGTAACCATGGCGACAGAGAGCGGGGGACATCAGCTGCAGATCGCAATAATTGATGTAGAAGGGATGACATGTAACTCCTGTGTGAGGAGCATAGAGGAACGCGTGGGTGATATCAAGGGAGTCTATCTTGTGAAGGTAATCTTACATGTACATGATCATGAAGCACACTTACATGTACATGATTGATGAAAGAATGACGGTCTGCCTTCTACATCCAATCTTCTTACCCATAAAAAGGAGATCATCTTGTGAAGATAATCCTTTATGATTCATGAAGAGCACTTATATATTGATGAAAGAATTGCAACGTCATCCGTCTTTTACAGTATATCCCCCTTTGTTAAGCTTAAAATGGAGTAATTATCTTGTGAAAATAATCTTGCATGTATATAGTTTATATAAAAAAAGGTGTACATATTGATGAAAAATAACAATGTCATCTGCCTTTTTACATCCACTCTTCTCAGCCATAATTGGACATTATTATCTTCTGAAGATAAGCTTATAATTATATGGTCATGAAAAACACATGTTGGAAATGTAATGTCATCTGCCTTTCACACCCATTCTTCATAACCCATAGAAATAATTTTATCTTGTTAAAGAGATCATGAAACATATGGTGATGAAAGAAATACATGTACAATGTCATCTTCCGTATGAGGGTTTCTTTTGAAGGTAAACTTAAATATGATCATAGAAGACATATTGATGAAAGAAGAAGACTTATCTGCCTTTTACTTCTTACCCATACCCAGAAAAAGGAGTCCATCTTGCTAAGGTTATCTTTATGCATATGATCATGAAAGCACTTACCAGTACATGTTGATATATGAATAGCAATGTAATCTGCCTTTTAGATTCACTCTTACCCATGACAAGGAATTTCTCCTTTTTCTTGTGAAGGTAATCTAATATGATCATGAAATAATGAAGCACTGACATGCTGATGAATATGTTATCAACTGCCTTTCAGTGCCTTTTTATATTCACTCTTCTATTAGACCCCTTTACTAACATGTATACCAGTATCTATTTTTGATTGAATATAAAGTGTACATACAGTATAAAGGGCCTATAGTATTGTTCAATAGCAGAATATGGTATTTTGGTGTGAGAATTCCCATCATTGACAGCTGTTGCTTTATGGACAAACTTTTCAGATCAAAGATTTTAGTATACATATTAAAGCTTATTTCAGACCAAATTATCAGAGTGGACTTCCCCTTTAATCATTATAATTTACTGATCGTGAAATTCATGGTCAATATGTCCCATTTGCAGGCCAAAAAAATGAAAAGGTTAAATTCCAGCGGCATTTGAAAGACAATACTAATTTAGAACTTCCCTGGCTTGAAAATGTCTTTAAGTGGGAAATAACGACTATTAGTTGTCGAATCGACTTAGGATCTATAGAGCCAGTAAGTAATAGTCTGATTTTTCAGACCATTGTACCGAATGGTCGTATGTTTTATGCTGCGCAAAGATTCAATCAGTTTAATTTTGGCCATTACAAGAAGTGGGTTATTGATGTAGACAAATGCTCATGTACCCTTTACAGCTCATTTTATGTAGACTCTATGTTATTACCAAAGATTTTTTTAAAAAGCCAGTCAGTCACTCAATAGTGTCTGACAGTGAAGTCTAGCAAGTAAACGGGTTTCCTTGCATAATTTGAATATTAGGACACTGCTAACGTTTGAATTTCACAGATAGGAAATACATGACATATTCATAATTCCTGCAAAGTTCTACGGAATTTGATGTTGGCTGCAAAAGGGACAGTTAAGTTAACCTTTATTTGAAGAGCTTAATCCATTCCGGTTAATTTCGAGAAAATCATTGTTTTTTAATTTCACACATTTGTCTCTGTTTATTAATCAAATCTATACTACAGGTGTAAGAACTACCACTATAGGTCATACAAATGCAAGTTAGAAAAATCCTGCGTACAGCAAGTATTTTATATAATTTCTCATATTTCATTTCTTTTCGAATTTAGCTCCTTTTCGCAGAAATTATGGATATAGCGCCTTTTGTTCAAGTTTCATGGAATAGGAATGTACACTTTCAAAATTACGATAAAAATTAAGATTAAGATTAAGAGAAAAAAAAAAGGGCAGGCGGCCCCCCAAAATGAAGCCTGCGGGGATGCTAAACATGACCAAAAAAATTAATGGCCTAATATGTAATTATGTATGCAGCAATGTGATATCTTTATTTCATGATTAAGATAGTGGGTTAGACTCGATATGTGTTAATCATATTTAAATTTTATTTCTACTGAAGCATAACATCTCTTTGCAAGTCTTTTTGTACACAATTTGCTACAAGAGAGAGAGAGTGTGAGAGAGAGAAGGTGGTACTAGCTATTAAAAATAATAAATTTTATGAAATGAAGCAAGAAAATATATGCACATACATGTACAGATAATACTTTTTTAAATTACGTTTTTATAAATATTTAAAACAAGATCCTATTTATTCACTTTAGATGCAAAGTTGTGAGAGTCTGTTTAATAATTTTTGTGTGTGATTTAACAGGTGCACTCTCAAACATAGTTGTACAAAAACGGCTAACATCTAACAACTAGTGCATGTAATCAGCTGAGAAACAGAAGGGCCTCAAGTCATATCAATCAACAATCCAACCTTTCTAATCAGTTCATTGGTATGAAAGCAGAAAAATAAGTGAAACAGAATACCAAAAGTTTGAAATAAATATGACCAGTAATAAGAGAGTTATGAATGTTTCAAATATATGAAATCACTAAACCTATGCATATCTCAAATTGGCAATTTGATCAGTGGATTTGTGAGTGACGTAGTCACAGATAACTCTCCCATCTGTGGTGTACAAAATTATTATTAACTTTTGTTTTTCTCCTAAGGGATTTACTCAAAATATATTATGGACAGCTTAATATCATACGTCCTCTACCCAAAAAGGGTGAAGACCCTTCTGAGTCAAACATTAAAAAATTGACATATTAGTCATTTTGTGTGTTAAAGGTACTATGTCCCATTTGCAGGCCAAAAAAATGAAAAGGTTAAATTCCAACGGCATTTGAAAGACAATACTAATTTAGAACTTCCCTAAAAAAAGGGGGGCTTGAAAATGTCTTTAAGTGGGAAAATAGCAACTATTAGTTGTCGAATCGACTTAGGAGCTATAGAGCCAGTAAGTAATACCGTAAATCTCCGTGTATAAGGCGCACCCCCTTTTTTAAGATTTAAAAAAAAAAAAAAACGATTTTTTTTTTTTTTTTTTCCTCCAGGTCTGTGTTAAAAAACCCACGCGGGAAGGTCTTTCATTTAACTGCGAGGTGCAGTTGAAGGCGCCGATTTGTGCTTGTGAACTTGTCACAAATAATAGGAACAATGTCGTTTTTAGAAGAATGTGTAAGATCATTAATGTAAATAAAAAACAGTAGAGGACCTAGGATAGGACCTTGTGGTATGCCATGTGTAATAGAAGAAAAATTGGAGGAATTATTATAAACTACATATTGACATCTATTAGAAAGATAACTTTCAAACCAAGATGACAGACAAATTTGAGTGTTGTTCTAGTTTCCGAGTGGTGAGTCAACACACCGATTACTGAGCTGGGAGACATTGCCAGGCATAGCGCCAGGTGGAGGGGCACAAATCGAACTTAAAAAAAAAAAAAAATTTTTTTTTTTTTTTGTTGTTGTACCCGTGTATAAGACGCACCCCCGACTTTCAAATTTTTTCGGCGGCAAAAAAGTGCGCCTTATACACGGAGATTTACGGTAGTCTGATTTTTCAGACCATTGTACCGAATGGTCGTACCTTTTATGCTCCGCAAAGATTCATTCAGTTTAATTTTGGCCATTATAAGAAGTGGGTTATTGATGTAGACAAATGCTCATGTACCCTTTACAGCTCATTTTATGTATGTTATTACCAAAGATGAAAAAAAGCCAGTCAGTCACTCAATAGTGTCTGACAGTGAAATCTAGCAAGTAAACGGGTTTCCTTGCATAATTTGAATATTAGGACACTGCTAACGTTTAAATTTCACAGATAGGACATACATGACATATTCATAATTCCTGCAAAGTTCTACATAATGTGATGTTGGCTGCAAAAGGGACATAGTATCTTTAAAGTAAAACAATGTATCATTTGCTTTAATGTATGTTTAGCAATTTAGAGACAACAAGCAGTTGTACATTGTAGGTATTGCAGTTTATAGGAAGTAGACGTTCACGTTAGTAGGGAGAAGGCCAAGTAAAATTGATTCCTAGTTTCTTGTCCTGATTTCTGAAAATGAGAAGGAGGAGGTTGTATCGCATTTGATATTTTCTGTACATGGGCAGGTCCAAGCTATTTTTATTGTGACGTACGGGACATTCAGAGACTTTAAACAAGAAATAACAACAGATGAAATAATTTATATGGCTATCTTTTGGTATGAGTCTGTGGCTATTATGGGCTAGTTCATTTGTGGAAAGTTTTAGCTCTGACCAATTCTTTAATTAATTTTTAATGAATTAAATGTGCTGCGTGACGTACGGGACGCTGCAGTCCCGTACGTCACGCAGCACATTTAATTCATTAAAAATTAATTAAAGAATTGGTCAGAGCTAAAACTTTCCACAAATGAACTAGCCCATAATAGCCACAGACTCATACCAAAAGATAGCCATATAAATAATTTCATCTGTTGTTATTTCTTGTTTAAAGTCTCTGAATGTCCCGTACGTCACAATAAAAATAGCTTGGACCTGCCCACATACAAACCAAGTTACCAAGTTTTGTAATTATTAAAGTATGAGAAAATTTGATTTGTCCTGATTTATGTTTCTTGAGAATGTGACATATTAAAGCTTACAATTAAAAGTATTCGACAAAAGCCCTTATAATTCAACCAGTCCACCTTTCATTCTTGAGTTACGAAAAACACAAAAAACACTCAAATTTACAAGGGGTATGAATGTTTTAGTTGATAACTGTCAAATTTTGTTTATTCAGTTTGATTCATTCATGCACTACAGGTGAAAGTGCAATATATAAATGACTTTTGTTAACCTCAATGTCTAAATATCCTCAGATTCTTATTAATTTTCATTTCAAAACAATCAACAACAACGAAAAAAAGACAAGAAACTAGGAATTAATTTTATTTGGCCTACCGGTAATAGAAATTGTCTAGGAATCTCTGATGATCTTGAATTCTTTGACAAATAGACGATGGTGACTGATCATGCATAACATGTTCGACAGAAGTACTGGTACATGTACATTCAGATATACAGAAAAGATATCAACCGTATTATTGTCTCTTGCATTGTACTTCTACATGTTTACATGCATTATCATCAAGCGAAGGTCAACTCTGCATATATTTCGGGCCTACGTACAATACATACATGTAACATGTGTGTATACAATGTACATGGAGATGCTCAGTAATGAAATTTCAACACTGATATACATGTAATTATGGGTGTCTATGTTTATCTTGTCTTTCTGAGCAAGATAAACATTGTGCATGTCCTGTGGAGCTCTAAAGGCTATTAATCTCCTTGACAGTTATATACATGTAGCCTGTAGAATTAGAAGTGTGCTGTATAAATGTACTGGCACAGTTTTAAAATATTGATGAATGTCGTTATATTTCAGAGAAATATTGATTGTAAAAATAATGATAAAGATTCAGTTATGTTGTGTGCTGTCACAGTTTGTATTATATTGATGGATTTTTTTTTATAGAAACATCTTTAATTAATATTAAAAATCAATGGTGACTTATTAAATTTGTGTCACCCCAAGAAGGATCAAAGTCCATTCCTAATAATCCTATTTAAGAAATAATAGATAAATGCAAACAATCAAACAGGGATAATTATCTTCATGGTTATGTTTTAATGTACTTCGGACATGCTGTGGTGTAAAATGAGGCCTTGATGATGTACTTTTTTTCCTCCTAATAGTTCATTAATCCAAATAGAAGCAATTCTTGATTATAGTGGTTAAGAGGTAATTAAGGCTAAAGAACAGTTATTAGCAATCATTTAATGGTACTATGTCCACATCTGTACGGATATCTCGGTTTATTTGTTTAATCTAACACTAATTTCATTATCGGAAATAGTTTGATCAAAGTCATATTTTGTTTGTTTTTGTCTTGTGTGTTTTATAAATACAGGTGTCACTATCAGAGAAAAGAGCATTTGTGACCTTTGACCCTACAGACATTGACCAATCAACATTGAAGGATGTGATCTATGACATGGGCTTTGACGCTTGTTTAGGAAGCAATGCGTCTGGTGTGGAATGTGGTGTCGTATCCATAGAAGGAATGACATGTCAGTCTTGTGTGAAAAAGATTGAAGAGAAGCTATCGGGGCTAGATGGTGTGGAGAAAGTCAGAGTTCTTTTAGAGCGGAATCGTGGAGTCATCATGCTAAGCAGGAATAAAATAGATCTCCAGGATATTGTAGGGGAGATCAGTGCTTTGGGATTTAATGCTGGCATTGCAAGTGGAATGGTTTCTCAAGACAGTGAGAAGAAGGACAAAAGAGTTGTGATTGGAATCGAAGGGATGACGTGTGGCTCGTGCGTGAAGTCCATCGAGGGTCATGTAGAGTCACTTCCTGGTGTGAGCACAATCAATGTCTCCCTTGCCAACAAAGAAGGGATCATTACCTATGATGCAACCCTGACCAGTGCAGAGAAACTCAAAGAGGCCATTTATGACATGGGCTTTGATACTACACTTCCTTGTAGCACTCCACCATCCCCAAACAATGGGACACCTCTTGCCATGGTCATTGTAGGTATCGAAGGGATGACTTGCCAATCTTGTGTGCGGTCAATCGAAGATAGGATAGGCTCAATGAAAGGAGTCACCAGCATTAAGGTTTCGCTGGAGGATAAGATAGCGGATGTGAAGTACATGTCATCTCAGATCAAAGCAGAGGAGATTCGCGTGGCAATATACGACATGGGTTTCGAAGCAACCCTACCAGAAAGCTTTGATGTGAGCGCCCATGACAAGAGCCAAACGGCTACGCTCCGTGTCGAAGGAATGACTTGTGGTTCCTGCGTGAAAAGTATTGAGAACACTCTGTCGGACCATCCTGGCTTGGCATCCATACAGGTATCCTTAGAGGGAAAATCAGCAACTTTGACCTTTGACCCCCAGGTCACGACACTGCTGGCTATCAGGGATGCAATTTATGACATGGGCTTTGAGTGCTTCATGCCTGATCCAGACAATGAAAGAACTGAAACGGGAGTACTGGGCATCCAGGGGATGACTTGTAATTCTTGTGTTAAGAGTATAGAAGGAATGCTATCGGACAACCCTGCTGTGAGGTCAGCAAAGGTCAGCCTGAAAGAAGAGAATGCCATCGTGACCTTTGACCCCAACAGCATCACAATGGAGCAACTAAGAGAGATTGTGTATAACATGGGCTTTGATGTCACCATAAAGGGTAATTATGAAATTAATTATTTTCATAAAAAACATGGTCATGTAAGTTTATGTAAGTTTTCATCAAATGTACTTCTGCTCCATCCTGGATATATTTTGCCAAAAAATATATTATCAGTAAAGAAACAATCAACTGCATATGATAAATATGGCAATAAAGTATCTCTTTTTTCGTTTCTCTTTGCAACACATGTACTATTGTATATTTGTAACCTTTCTTTCATTCTACATACTTTCACTCTTGAAAAAAAAAATATTTTGCAATTCAAGTAAAAAAAAATCCAATTCACTTTCTTTTCCTTTTTGTCTACATGTACATGTATGCCAGTTCCATGCTAAGAAATATGAATTCATATTTTGTTTTTGTTTTTCCTTTCACAATTATTTTTGATTCTATAGAATCCCCATTACTAGAGATCAACTCATCAAACTCATGCACACCATCTCACTCAACCACTCAAGCGAGTGAGCCTTTATCCAAACAATCACCCATCACTCCCCATGGCGCTTTCATGCGAGAGGTATCCCAGGATTCAGCTGGACAGGAAGTGAAAGCTGGCAGTAGCAAAAAGTGCTTCCTACGGGTCACTGGCATGACCTGCAGTTCCTGTGTGGCATTGATAGAAGGCAGGATGGCAAAGCGTGAAGGTAGCACTAGTTTAAATATCTCACAATTAACCTTTTTTTTTTTACAAATACTTACAAAATTTCACACACTTGAAAAATATCTGGTTTAAATCTCTCAAGTAACCACTTTTTTATAAGTTAACCAAAATTTCACACATGTACATGTACTCCCGCATATCACCAAATATTGACACTACTGTAATTTCAGAATATTTTGCCTCCTCCATTGCATAAGGATATTTCTATTTTTGGCGTGAAAAAAAATCAGTCTCAACTTCGAAACACATTTTAGATTTTGACATTGATTTGGAATCACCCATTTTGTTTGAAAACATACATGTACATGACTGACCTACACTGTATGTTTAATTTTAACCTCTGAAATATTATGGTTATAAAAAAGATATATTCTCGATCCAAAAGGGGCAATGCTTTTATTGGAAATTGTAATGTTGAGGCTAAAAATGGCCTTGTAATGTATTGTATTAAAATGCAATGTAGCTTTTGAAACACTCATTTCTCAATGTACTTTAGGGATTTGATGTGAATGTACACAATGTTGTATAGTATTGATGGCACTGTGATGTTGAACCAAATGTTAATAGGGTAAAAAGTTCAATACAGTGCAATAATTTTCTATGGAATTTCACATGGACTATCAATCAATCATTCAACTATTACATCAGGTTTTCAATTTCAGGGTTGAGTAATCTCATTGCACATCATGGTGTTCTGTGTTAAATAATGTGCAGGGAAGCTGGTATACTCTGTAATTGCTAAAAATGCTGGCATCATTCGTTCTGTCATGAGAATACAGGCTACTTGCATAGTACTATGGAGCCTAATTGTAATGTAGGAATTTTAAATGTGCTTGAGTTTAGAATGGTGGTTTAAGGTACTGTAAAACAAAAGAATCACAATATTTATAAATTGAATTTTCCACTGCACAGATGGTTATGCCATGAGAAAGTGTATTATTTTACCTGCATCTATAAAGTATGCATAGGTTAATATCAAATAACGGGCCAATTTCAGTAATATATGTTGTTTATCAGCCATCCTTCGACTAGCCTGGTGCTCTGACAGGTTTGTGAAAAGTGCTTGTTTTAATAAAGATCGGTATCTGTCTGTATGCTAGCTTTTGAGCGTGTGTTTACATATATTACACACTGTAATACTGATAACAGCTATTTTATACATATAATAATTGTTTGATGGGCAGTACAGAGGTCTAGGAACTGGAATATTTCAGGTTTGCAAGCCTGAGTGCTGAAAAAAATAGACACGTTCTTAGGATACATTTTCCTCAAATAACATCTCCTCTGAAAGTCTCTTATAAAAAGATTTTCTCACATTGTGAGATGATGCATAAAATCACTCATCATAAAAGTTATCATAAAATTTATCTTTATGAATACTACTCTGACACTTCAAATCTTCAAATTATAGTCCCTCAGATTGGATGTAGAATCACTATCGGTTATCCCTTCATTAAAAATAAATGAATAGAAATACGAAAATGAATAGTCCCCTTTTCAGTTAACCTTTGTGGAATAACCCTCTAAAAACAATGTCCATCCATGTATATTATCTAGAGACACACTAAGGACAGGTATTTCTTGTACCATAAAATTTAATCTGAAATGGATGCTCCCCAATCAGACTAAACTATGTCTTGGCAAAAAAGATATGAGAAGTGATGTCAAAGGTTACATATCCTCACATTGTTCAGAATAGGAAGCAGCCACTCATTTATGTATTTATAATTTGGGAAGCCAAATTGTATAATGGGATTTTAGATGAACTTTCTACCCTTAATTTGTACAGTAACAATGGATCTTATCCGGACTGAGGGCTTTAACTACAGTGATCATCAACAACTTTCATTTTTATAGTAAACAAGGTTTTAAGTACCAGATGTCAATTGTTAACAGTATATTCAACATTTCTATGCACATTCTTTTTATGAAATGACTGCTGTGGCAACTCTTTCAAATTTCAATTAAAAAAAAATAGATGCTCTCATTGCTCTGCAAGATGTAAAAAAAAACTGAAATGGCAACTTGCAAAGGATGTCTAGAAAGTAAAAAACGAAACAAAACGCCATTAAAAAAAACATTCATGTTTAGCGTCCCCGCCCGCTTCCTTTTTGGGGCCGCCTGCCCTTTTTTATTTATTTATTTTTTTTTTTTAATAATTTTTTAAATCTTAATGAAAAAACATGAAAAACATACTGCCAAAATGGTCTTTTTCTGAATTAAAAAAAAACAAAACATAAATGCTGGCGGCCATCTTGAAAAATAGCCCGACTGGGGAAAATGTACGGAGCGGCCATTTTGAAAAAAAAAAAAAGGGCCTCCTCTATTTTTTTCAGAAAGGCAGGATGCAAAACATGTGTTGTTTTTATGCCTCCGCCACCGAAGGTGGTGCCGGAGGCATCATGTTTTTGGGTTGTCCGTCCGTACGTCCGTACGTCCGTCCCGTTTGACCGTTATCACAATATCTCAAGAACCATTTAAGATTTAAACTTAAGACTCGGGAATAGTATTTATCACCATAGGAAGACGATCTGATTAGATTTTGGAGCGTAGGTCAAAGGTCACAGGTCACAGAGGTCAACTTATGAAATTCCTTGTATTGAGTTTGTTAGCGCGATATCTCAAGAACCATTTGAGATTTAAACTTCAAACTTAAGGATAGTATGTATCACCATAGGAAGACGATCTGATTAGATTTTGGAGCACGTATGTCAAAGGTCAAGGGTCACAGAGGTCAACTTATGAAATTCCATACATTGAGATTGTTATCATGATATCTCAAGAACCACTGGAGATTTAAACTTCAAACTTAGTGATAGTGTGTATCACTATAGGAAAACAATCTGATTATATTTTGGAGCACGTAGGTCAAAGGTCAAGGGTCATAGAGGTCAACTTATGAAATTCCATACATTGAGATTGTTATCATGATATCTCAAGAACCACTGGAGATGTAAAACTTCAAACTTAAGGATAGTATGTATCACCATAGGAAGACGATCTGATTAGATTTTGGAGCACGTAGGCCAAAGGTCAAGGGTCACAGAGGTCAACTTATGAAATTCCATACATTGAGATCGTTATCGCGATATCTCAAGAACCACTGGAGAATTTTCACTTCAAACTTAATGATAGTATGTATCACCATAGGAAGACGATCTGTTTAGATTTTGGAGCATGTAGGTCAAGGGTCACAGAGGTCAACTTGTGAAATTCCATGTCTTCAGCTCGTTTAATATGACTTTACATTTGATATTCGATATGATGTAATTTTAATGGAATTTCTGAAAGGATTATGCTTTTATTGCAAGACTTTTCGCCTGTAGAGTATGACGTCACTCGGTGTTGAGGCTGGTGTTGAGCTATCGATAACGCGATCGGTATCGTCCTTCTAAACTGACCGTCGGTGTTGGAGCTCGGTTTAGCAGCCTTTCCATGCTCTCAACACCAACACCAACACCGAACACCGTACTTGAAATCACTCAATGTCTTATGGGTACACAGTTCATGAGAAAAAGCAAAAGGCACTGACAATTGAATTTCATATGCAGCGCATGTCATTCTTTAAAAAAAAATCAAATGAAAACGAGCTTTAATTCTTTATAATGGCAATACATGGTTACTTTTTATGCCTCCGCTACAAAGTAGCCGGGAATTATGTTTTCTGGTTGTCAGTCCGTGCGTACATGCGTGCGTGCGCGTGCACGTCTGTGCGTACGTCCCGTTCTCGTGATCGCGTTATCTCAAGAACCAATTGATGGATTACCGCCAAACTCAGGTCATGTATGTATCTTGCAGAGCTAATGAACTGATTAGATTTTGGGGTCACGAGGTCAAAGGTCACAGGGTCCATTATGTATGCAAAAATAGCTCGTGATCGCGTTATCTCAACCGATTGATGGATTACCGCCAAACTTGGGTCCTGTATGTATCTTGCAGAGCCAATAAACTGATTAGATTTTGGGGTCACAAGGTCAAAGGTCACAGGGCTCATTATGTATGCAAAAATAGCTCGTGATCGCGTTATCTCAAGAACCGATTGATGGATTACCGCCAAATTTGGGTCATGTATGTATCTTGCAGAGCTAATGAACTGATTAGATTTTGGGGTCACGAGGTCAAAGGTCACAGGGCTCGTTATGTATGCAAAATAGCTTGTGATCACATTATTTCAAGAATCGATTGATGGATAACCGCCAAACTTGGGTCATGTATGTATCTTGCAGAGTCAATGAACAGATTAGAATTGGGGTCACGAGGTCAAAGGTCACAGGGCTCATTTTGTATCCTAAAATAGCTCGTGATCGTGTTATCATTAGAACCAACAGATGGATTACAATCAAACTTGAATTTTAAAAATTGCTTCCATTTTGGTTTGTAAAATTGCTCTATGGCGGAGGCATTTTTCGACTGCGCGCAGTTGAAGTTCCATCTTGTTTTTTAAATGGCCTAATTTGGAAAGATTTTTTCTTGTTTCTATTAAGTAATCCATTGTTAGCAGTTTGTAGGTATTAGGTACAGGTTCATCTTGTGAGATTCGATTATCAGCTAATTTTGTAGGCCTATGTGATTCCTTCTTAAACCTGTTTTATATACATGTAGTCTTCAAGTCTGCTCTTTAGAACTTGCAAACAAAAATGATTGTGTGGATTATACATGTACAGTAGATGTTGTAGGTCTTTATGCATTATCAGACGTGTGGCACTACGGTACATGTACATTCATGTATATGTACATGCCTCAAAAGTATTTAGAGTGCTAAGTTATATCATTGTTTTAAACCCCGACCTGCTCATTATTTTGGAAGAAGAGAACCTTTGAATTCTTCCTATCCAAACATTGAAACATTAGATTTCCTCTTTAAAGATTATAAACCTTGAGAAGGAATTGTTATCAAGCTTTAATTTCCCGTTTCCTATCACAAATGCCCATTAGGGTTCAATCTCCAGCTGTAACTTTTTTTCTTTTTTTTCATCTTCATTGCATTGTATTTGAGGGTTAGTTAAATTAAACAAAATAGACCCTTGTGACGATGGTCCGTATTCTATTAATTCAGTTAAACCAGACATTGGGTCTAAAATACTATACAATACTATGTTCATGTACAATTTGACCACAGGTGTAAATGCTCCAAAAACGTTTTTCAGATAGCATTCATAGAATTTTCATTTTCATATTTGTGTGCAGGTATTGAGAGCATTCGCATATCCTTAATGGCCCAGAAGGCTGAAGTGAAATACAATGCCAATGACTTGTCACCGTCAAAGATTGCCAATTTGATAGACGACCTTGGCTTTGGTGCAGAGGTCATCGACGCAGATGTGTCAAATGCCAAAGAAGGGGTCATTGACTTACATGTGAGTTGTCATTACATCCTACTCTTGTCCCCATTTGCATAAATCTGTATTTTTTTTTTTTAAGCATTTCTCTTCTTTTATCTCACCATGCAAAAATTGTATGCAAGGTATAGAAAGAGACCAATTTGTCAGGTTTTCAACATTATCTCATTTTCTTTACAAATACGATTGATTTAAGAATCATGGGGAGATGTAAATTGGTATTGAATCCCCCTAACAAGTGATGAAAATCCTTTTTTTTTGTCCTATAAAACTGAATAAAGATCTGTTATATGTCAACAATTCAGAATTACTTTGGAATTATTTTCTCTTGAATTTGAATTTTATCACAACTCAAGATTAGCTTTAATTATGTAATTTTCACAATATTTCCTTTGTCTCATCTTTAATTTCAGATATCTGGCATGACATGTTCATCTTGTGTACATCTTATTGAGTCAGCTCGTCAAAAAACCAGGGATCAAGTTAGCCGCAGTTGCCCTGGCGACAAGCAGAGGTCACTTTGAATATGACCCCAACATCACAGGACCAAGAGATATCATATTGGCAATCAAGGTACAGAGAAGTTTGTGAGATAAAGGATTTTAAAAAATCTGTCCTAACTCTCTTTAGAGATGTTTAGATTAGGCTTGAATATTTAATTAGGTATGAACATGTTCATGATTTATTCAGATGATCAATCAAACTCCCTTGATGACAATTTAATAGTTGCTATTATATGTTTAATGAATGTGATTATTATCATGATAATCATTTTTATTTTAATAAGAAGCTACATTTTTGCCTCCTCTCAGTATCAAATTTATGATTTATTGTCCCTTTATCTACATGTATCACTTCGTGTGATTGTCTCAGTCTCTTCGTCTCTCACTCTCTCTCCCCCTCTCTCTCTCTCTCTCTCTCTCTCTCTTGTATTCGCTCTCTCTCTTTCTCTATCTCTGCATTTTCCTCTCTCTCTCTCTCTCTCTCTCTCTCTTTCTCTATCTCTCTTCTCCTTTTTTTCCTTCTCTCTCTTCTCTCTCTCTACTCCTCTCTTTTTCTCTCTTTTTAAAACTCACCATGTCTACTTTTGTGTTCGGATTTTAAAATGAGATAAAATCTATGTTCAATATTACTTGGCTTTATTTCACTATACCCTGTTTTCCTAGCAATTTACATGTATATATGATGGCATGCACAAATTATAGATTACAACTAGTCAAATTGCTATGTCGTTAGTAAGATTTTTATTTGAATTGATCAATATTTCTTTTTCCTTTTACTTGCAGGAGGCAGGTTTTGAGGCCAGCTTGATTTCCAGGGATAATAATGTACATTCCAGCGTTGATCATTCCCAGACCATCAACCAGTAAGAGAAATGGATTCTTTATATTATTAATGTAGTATTAAGGTCCTCTGTAATATGATGAGTCCCTACATGTACGTTACAAACCACATCTCACAATTTAGTATATCAGATCGTCGCATTATGTTAAAAGCCTTATTGGATCCCAGACCATACCGAATATGAAGTGAAATAACACATTTGATGTCAACCTATGTTCAGAACTCCACAATAATTGGTAGCGTAATAATGCAATATAGAGCACTTCAAAACTTAGTTATAACTAGAAAAGGGTACTATTATTGTTATGTTGTAATCAGTATCTTTGTTTTACCACTTTTACAGATGGAGACGGTCATTCTTCATCTCCCTTCTCTTTGGTGGACCAGTCATTGCCATCTTGTTGTATGAAATCATCAGTCATCCTTCTCCTAAGTGTATTTTCCCTGGGGTTTCTATCCTCAATCTCCTCCTCTTCCTACTCTGCACACCGGTACAGGTCAGTATCCATAGTGATGGTGGTGGTGGTGATGATGGTGGCGGTGGTGATGATGGTGATGGTGTCGGTGGTGATGATGGTGATGGTGATGGTGATGGTAATGGTGGTGGTGATGGTGGTGTTATGGTGGTGGTGGATGTGGTGATGGGGATGATGCTGGTGATAGTAATGATGGTGATAGTAATGATGGTGATAATGATTGTGGTGATTGTGATGGTGATGATGATGATGATGATGATAGTGACGAGGTTGTTGATGATAATGATGATGATAATAATGGTAGTGATATGATTAATGATAGAAAAATTTACTGAATCTCTTTCCACCTCTGCTGCTGAAGATAGTGCTGAAGGATATTTTACTTGTCCCGACATCTGCAATTTTATCTATTGATATCTCAATAGCAATATTATGAGGAATGGCCTTGATGAATTTTGACCTGATACTAGCAAGAGAGTTAAACTGACAAGATTTTGACTATTTTTGTATATACTGTATGCATGTATTTTGCAACTAAGCAGTAAAATAAAAAGATATATCTCTTTTTCTTTTTCTTTTCTGTCTTGCTCTATAGTTCATAGCAGGACGATACTTCTACATTCAGGCCTACAAGTCCCTCAAGCATGGGGCAGCCAACATGGATGTCCTCATCGTCTTGGCAACAACCATTTCGTACACCTACTCTGTCATAGTCCTCTTGATAGCCATATGCCGGAGATCAGATACCAGTCCCAAGACTTTCTTTGATGAGCCTCCCATGCTCTACATCTTTGTAACATTAGGAAGATGGCTGGAGCATTACACCAAGGTATGTTTGGACGGCAATCATTATTGGGACTTTCTGTGCTGTAAGCTGAAAAATGTGGCCCACTAATTGAAAATGTTCTACGCTAATCCATTGCCTACAGAAATTGAGAGTTTACTATTAGCAGCCTATGGGAATGAGAGAATTGGATTGAAATAGCTATAATTTTATGCCTTATCAGCAACGGATAATATATGATGAGGTTGTACTTTAATTGCCAATTTAATTCTGGAAAAACAAATTAAGATTCACACTTTGACTCTAAAATTTTCATGAAATTACCAATTTTATGGCGAGATCATGCAAACAATAAAAACAATATATTTTTGTAAATCCTAGTCACCTGTTCTCTTTACAGGGAAAGACTTCAGCAGCCCTAGCCAAGCTCATTTCTCTACAAGCAACAGAGGCTACCCTGGTCACTACTGACCTCCAAGGTCAAAGGTCAGAGGAGCAGATCAATGTTGACCTCTTGCAGCATGGTGACCTGGTCAAGGTGCGTCCTGGTGAGAAGATTCCTGTGGATGGAACAGTGGAGGAAGGGACGTCCATGGTGGATGAGGCTCTGATCACGGGAGAATCCATGCCAGTCACTAAGAAGCCAGGTTAGTTAAGCAGGCACCATAAGATTACTGGGTACACTGGTCGCAATAGCATGATAGTTTTCCAAAATACCTCTTCACCATCTTACATTGTTCATCGAAAAATGTTAAATGGGTAATAAATTAGTGGATTAGTTGACTGTCAATATTTTTCTTTCATTTGCCAGGGAGTACTGTCATAGGAGGAACCATTAACCAGAATGGGGTTCTACTTGTAAAGGCCGTTCATGTTGGAGCGGAAACAACTCTAGCCAACATTGTGAAGCTGGTAGAGGAAGCCCAGACATCTAAGGTGAGTTCTTCAGAGGCCTACTGAAATGCATTACCACAAAAATAAGTGCAGAGCAGTTCTTATGAAATGCACTCTTGAAATCTGCAAGAGTGCGCACATTCTTGATGATCAAGGTCAGTTTAAAGTTGTTATCGATTAAGATAGGGATGCCATATTCAAGTGGTTTTATGTAGAGTTTTCGTAGTTGAGTTGGTTAAACCATTGACTGGAGAATATGGGAAGGTTGAGGGTTAAGCTCCAGTGTGACACTGATGTCCTATTGTAAGACATCAGTTTAATATACGCCATTCTAATCCAGGGCCCGTCTTATAAAGAGTTACGATTGATCCGAATCAATCGCAAGTCCTCCAATCAAACGCATGTTTGCAGTCTATCTCTTATGTACATAGTTGATCGATATCAATTGCAACTTATTTGCGATTGATATCAACTCTTTATAAGACGGGCCCTGGTGTTAAAGTCAGTATCTGGATGAAATTGGTCCTTGAATCACACTGTGAGCTGATAAGTGGTACCGGTATTAAAGCCTTGTTCATAGTTTCTAGAATTTCTAGTTTCTAAAATTTCAGATATAAGTGTTCTTCATGCACTATTCAAATTAACATTTTCAATTCTCAAAAATAATGCTGTAGAGTGATTATTAAACTAATAAACTTTATATAAGAGGTGGAGCACATTTCCATTTGTTTAATGTGACCTGCTAAGCCCATTCCTCCAGCTTTTATTTCTTATAATCTATATATCCCTCTCCTTTACAGGCACCTATCCAGAAGCTAGCTGACCGCATCGCAGCATACTTTGTCCCTGGTATCGTTATTATCTCCTTGGTAACACTCATCTGTCACATTGCTATGGGACTGTCTGGTAATGGCATGGTGCATCCATCTGACTCTGAGGTAGGTACACAACAAACAAAAGTGTATTCTTGTTTCATCATCATTATCATCATCAACACTAAACTTCAAACAAAAGTGGATTCTTTCTTCATCATCATTGTCATCATCGTTTTAATAGCGTCCTGTTTGGGTTTGACGTTTCGTTTCCCTTATGGCCCTTCTCTAGGCCTTTGTATTTTCAGCTTCTGCCTTGGTTAGGCCAGATACTCTCATATCTTCATCTGGTTTCTCTAGTCTATGTGTCTCCTTCCAGAGTTTGCAAGGTCTGCCATTGGCAACCTGGCAATGTCTCTTTCCTCTTCTGACCACATCATCATACCATCTCAATCTACCCATCCTTATCTCCTGTGTGATTTCTGTCAGTAATATGGATTGAAGGAGATCTCAAAATCTCTTTTTTTTTATTGAGCAACATACTTTTTCAAAGGATGTTTTAAAGGGGGAAATTTAAAGATGGTGATCCAAAATTTTGATGGTGATATTTGCCCAAGGCCTAGTTCATCAGAGAAGTTTATTGAGGTTACCTTTACAATTGGGTTTTAGAGTTTTTTAGGGTAAGGTATAGTGTATTGTCCAGACTTAGGAAATTGATTGGTGTGAGAAATGCGCCATGGACATTTCACTTTTTAAGGCATTATCTATATAAGAACCTATCTTCTTCAGACAGCTGAATCATTAGCCCATAGAATGCTGGGTAAATTTATTGAGATTTTCTTTTTCTTCATATATTCTCTATTGACAGTCCATTATGATGCTAACATGATACAGCCCTTCAATGTTTTATTGCATTGCTCCATAGCCCAATGCTGAATGCACTACAGAAGCCACAGACCTTGCATGCATGAGGTCTGTCCATGGTGTGAGTGTAGATAGCTGCGGTATGCTTGGCAGCTCTCTTACTCCCAGCAGCTTGACAACGCTCTGTTTCTGCCATATTAGCTGCCGTAGCAACATAGCCTTGACATATTATCTACATAGTCTTGACATGTTTTCCTATATTGGTTTATGATAAAACTGAGGTATGCTACTGTATTTCATAGAGATGTATATTTCATTATATTTTCTCAGATAACTTTGGTCCACAATAAAATATGAATGTTAGTGTATAAAGGTTTTGTTACTTTCCTTTAGACATCAGCTGTTACAATTTTTATCCTCGTAACCCATTTCTACCCAGACGTTGCCTGAAGACAAGACGATGATGATCTGGCAATACTCCTTCCAGTGTGCCATCGCAGTCCTTTGCATTGCTTGCCCCTGTGCATTGGGTCTGGCCACCCCTACGGCTGTAATGGTTGGGACCGGGGTCGGAGCAACCAATGGCATCCTCATCAAAGGAGGAGAACCTCTCGAGCTGGCTCATAAGGTGAGAGGTTGATAGCAATATTATTTGGGAATATTTTTGAGTTTTTACATTACATTACATTACTTTAAGTGTGATTATCATTATTTGAAGTTATCAAATTTTGAAGTAAAGCATCTTGGGGTTGTTCCTTCTGTCATGTAAAAAGTGTATTAGGATTGATGACATTAATTTTGATATTGATTTTCAGGCGTGATAAAGGAACAACCCGAAGATGTTTGAAAAACATGAATGATAATCACTTCAAAATTTGATAACTCAATTATGAAGTGCACAATACTTGATGTCAAGGAAAATTGTTATTTAAGCATGTTAGATGAAAATTTTAAATAAGTTTTTTATTTTACAGTTATTTAGTAAATGCAGTTTGCCCATAATTGCCATAATTGAAAAGGAGGAAAGGAATATTTTTATTTGTGGTAGGATAGAGCCCAAGGCCTACACTACAGACAGATTAAGATTTAGATAACTATACAAGTACCATTAAAGAGACATTGTATCAAATCCTCCCCTTCCATTTATTTTTGTCCAGGTGAAGACTGTGGTCTTTGACAAGACAGGAACGATCACCCAGGGTAGACCTTCTGTGACTGATGTGATGGCATTCCACAGCAAGGTGGAGACCTACACCACAGACAGAATCCTGGCCATGGCTGGCTCAGCAGAGATGGGGAGTGAACATCCAGTAGGGGTAGCAATAGCAAAAAGAGCTAAAGAGGTTTGTTTTATGAAGTCAGTTATGGGTTAAGGATGGCACTAATGCCATTATATTGAGATTCTTGTTATTCTATGCATCAAATGAATCATGGTGGTATTATCATTCTAGTAACCTGGGGAATGGAACCATGTATAACCAGTAGGCTGGGTCCCCTCTGTAAAGGTTGTGTATTATATTTCTACCTCAGTTTCCTAGTTTGAATAATTGAATTTTATCTGGTAAAATAGGCATCTGAATATCTTTTTGATGTCCTTTTATACATCTACATATACATCAGTTTGGTGCTATGTAGAATCTAGTAAATTGTTTATACTTCATGATAAACCCCTTTCTCTGATTTCAATACAGTTGAATCAACAAGATTTCTCTGAAATCTGTGTGGTTATTAATTTGTGATGATAAAGCATTATGGAAATTAACCTGCTGAATGCTAAACCGTAAGCTATAGAACATCATTAGCTGCCCACTAGACAGCCGTAAAAGCTACGTATTGTCAATGGTAGTAACAGCCTTCTTGCGGGCGGCTGATGAAAGGTTTGTTATACCAATATCAAATTCATTGTGTTAAGCATGCATTCTATGTCATGATTGTATCAATATGTAGGTCTTTGGAACCAGTGCCCTTGCCAAGTGCAGTGACTTTCAGGTTGTGCCTGGATGCGGTATCAAGTGCTCCGTGGATGCCCTCTCCTTGGAGCTCCTCCTGCGCCGTCAGCCGAGATGGTTCGCAGGATACAGTCCGGGTGGAGATTGACAACACCACCGTGGATGTGGTGTCTCCGAGCAGAAACGATGGAGGGTCGGCCATCATTCCATCAGAGTCCACAGGTAAACCATGATTGTTTGATGGTTATATGACATTTGCTCCATAATTGCTTTGGGCTTCAAGTTGTTAAATAAATAGGAGCAAGGGTTTGGCCTGTTGCACGCGAAGCAACATTTCAGTGTATAATTACTTTGGGTAATTATGGTTGCATTATTACTTAGGCTAATCAAGCCTATGGAGGCAATAAGTGCGGAGATGCCAACCCTCCGTGATTTTCAGGAAGGCTCCCGAAAAAAATTTTGTTGATACGTCACTCCACACAAATTGTAATGTCTCCCTGATTTTTTGAAAAAGTTCAAGTTCAAGTTCAAGTTTTATTTCAATTCAAATCCATAAAAATAACACATAAGATACAGATTATATACAATATACAAAACAGAGAACACACACACAAAAAATGGAAACATGTCTACAAGTATACCGGAATTACACAAAGTTAATCAGCAATAGAAATGAATTGGGGGAAACTGCAAATAAAACCACAAGGTTCTGTCAAGGCAGTCCCGGTTATTAAAAGATATATAGAAGTTCAAGCAATTGCCTATAAAAGATGTAAAAAAAATTTTTAAATTTAAATTTTTTTAATTATTCCTATTATGCTGTATGCAATTGATAGAAACCTCCCTGATTTCTGAATGAATCCTCCCTGAAAGCTGAATATAAAGGTTGGCATATCTGTAAGTGCATGTGCCAGTAATGTAACGAACTATTTGCTTGTTTCAGTTTCCATTTACTGTTTGTGCAATGTCACTCTCACATGGCAAGCCAAAGACCATACCAGTTGCCAACGAGCCCTACATAAGGAAAATGACATTCCATGTGCAATTGGCATTAGGTTTTGATTAGGTTTTAAATTGGAATTAGGGTTAGGTGCTATGGAGCGTTTGATCCAGGGGTGGGGTTAGGAATTTGTTTAGTGTTAGAAATTGTCATTGGAACAATTCCAGTTTATTTATTTCCAGAATACTAGCAAGTGAAGTTTTGGGAACTAGCACATCAGATGCTCGCTAGAAGTCCAAAGAATATAGTCTACTATACCAAAGCATATTATTTATCATATCTACCACATTTGATTATTCTTCAAGGTCTACATAGTCAAAAGAAAAATGCATAATATAAATGGGAGTTCTATAGAAGAGTATGATTATTTTATTTCTACCTAAATCCTAAAGTGCTTACAAGATACAGTAATAAGCAATCATCCACCAAAATCTTAAATGAATCATTTTACAACATTTTTCATTCTTGTAACAGGACACTTTGCCATGTCGAAAGGGAATAGGACTGACCATTATCTGGTTGCTATCGGCAACCGTGAGTGGATGCATCGGAACTTTGTACCAATGACTGATGGGGTTGATGTTGCATTAGGAGCAAGAGAAGAGTTAGGTCAGACGGCTGTCCTAGTGGCAATAAATGGTAAGCCTCATGTGCTTCTCTCTTTCGTTCTCTCTCTGTCACTCACTCACTCTCTCTCTCTCTCTCTCTCTCTGTCTCTCATGGTTTCTTTTCTCTCATGTATTAGTTTTCTTTTTATTATCATTTTATTTCCCTTTTGTATATTTCACTCTTACTTTTCAAAATGACAGAATTCTGTTATTCCATTTTAGACATTCCTAGCATTCAAAGTTGTTTGTAAATGTAAGCATCCTGTCCTATTTATGAACTAAAAAAACAAATGAAATGACAAGTAATAATGCTTAATCATGTGATCGCATTGCCTGCTTGTATAGTATAGTTATATCAACTGCTACGAGAGGACTAGCTGTTTCTATATGCTCAAGGGATAGTTGAATCCCCTGCTGTCACCCCGAGGCGCGCCTGGGTGGGCGCCGAGGGGTGATAGGGGATTCAACTATCCCGCGAGCCAGTATAGAAACAGCTAGTCCTCGAGTATTAAAGCAGTCGATATGACTTTTATATGCCGAATTAAAACAAAAATCTACCAAGAATTCTTACCTTAGCCTTTTAGTGAGTAAAAATTTGTTAAAACATCACAGAAAGTCTGAAACACTGTCTGTTTATCTTCGCTTAATCTTCGAGTGAAAGTTTCAATCATTTGGGAATCGCAAACAAAGAGCACTGTATATGGCGTCCGTGCTCGCACGTGGACAATTTTAACACGCAAACCAATGGGGATCGCAGTAAACCAATGGGAATCGCAGGATAATGAGGCGGAGGGTAGAAACTTATAACTAGGCCCTGTGGGCTATTGCTATGCCCTGTGAGTTGGGCATGGCTTGAAATCATGACTCCAATTTCGACCAATCAGATGGCTAGATTTCTAAAGTGAGGTATATAACAAATGATACTGAATATATACATATCTGCCCATATTTACTATTCTCTCTCTGTCTTCCTCTCCCCTCTTACTTTCTCTCCCATCTTCATCTGTCTTATTCTTCGACCCTTTCACTGCTCTCCCCTCCCCTTCCACCCTCTTTTTCTCCTGTCTGGCTCTTCTCTTTTCCCCTCTCTGTCTTCTACTGTGTACTCCCCTGTACTCTCATGAAATCTGTTCTTCTTTTTTTACTCCTCTCAATCATCCTCTTTCTTTCTTTCTTTACTCTTTCCCTTTATGTCATCTACTTTAATTTTCTCTCACTCTCTCCTCTACTCTATTTTTTTCTCTTTCTCTGTCTCTCTCTCTCTCTGTCTCTCTCTCTTTCTCTCTCTGTCTCCCCCTCTTCCCTCTTCTCTCTCTCTCTCTCTCTCTCTCTCTCCCCCTCTCTTTCTCTCTCTCTCCCTCTCCTCCCCCTGTCCCCCTCTCTCTCCCTCTCTCTCTTTCTCTCTCAGGTGAGCTAGTTGGTATGATCAGTGTAGCGGATGCGGTCAAGCCTGAGGCAGCAGCAGCTATCTGTACCCTCAAGAAGATGAACCTTGATGTCATGCTACTCACTGGTGACAATAAAAAGACTGCTCAGGTCATAGCTGGACAGGTAAGGTGTCTGTTAACTGTAATAAGCAAGTTGGCTCAGTCGATAACATATCTGCCTGTCGAACCAAAGATCAATGGTTCGAGTCCAACCCAGACAGATGACTGAAGCCCGTATTGTGTGTAGACATACCCCTCACCTGTTTCATAGGCGCAGGCTAGGTTACGGTGGAAAACACTCTGTCCCTCAGACAGGATGTTAAATGGAGCCCTCATGCAGAGGAGAGTCACTACATTTGCATGTTCAGAGCCCATAGAAGAATAGAAGACATTCCTATGATCATGATGGAAAAGAGCAAATGGCATCAAAGAGTTTACTCCATCTTGGCTGCGGCCATCACATGATGATGCATTATTTGTTAACCTGTTGACTACTGAATTCTCTTAATCCCATACACTTAATACAGGAACCACAGGAACCACTTGATTCCTGTATGCAATGGTTTAACAACCTTTTCTGATTCCTTTGTAGACAAATGCAATTTCAGTATGTAAAGAAGGGGTTGTAGATATGATTGTAAATCAACCAAATACATAGAAGTGTATTAGGAATATGTAGCTTTTTGTGAAGATCAAGTCCCAGTGAATGCATACCCTTTTTCTTTTGCATTATATTGTAGGTTGGTATTGGGCATGTCTTTGCTGAAGTTCTTCCTCAACACAAAGTGGATAAGATCAGGGAGCTCCAGAAGAGAGGTCATATTGTTGCCATGGTAGGGGATGGGGTCAACGACTCGCCCGCCTTGGCCCAGGCTGAGATTGGTATTGCCATAGGAACAGGCACGGATGTAGCGGTAGAGGCAGCCAATGTGGTCCTGATCAGAGTGAGTAATATTGACTACTAAGTTATGTGTATGTTAGCATTTTTAAATATAGGGGCTCACAATCAGCATTTCTTAAAGGGCAAGCATACCTTTGTAATTAGTTCATTGTGTGAAAGCGGGAAAATAAGAAAATAAGAATAGCAAAAGTTTGAAATCAGACAAATGAAAAGAGTCGCGCAATATTTGAAAGATTTTTTACTAAATCTGTGCAAATCTCAAATTCGTAATTTTGTAGTGCAATATGACATATTCATGGTCAACTGTCTCATTTGTTGTAAACTAAATTGTCATTGATTTCTGTTTTTCTCCTAATCGTCTTCTCCTTTTGTGCACTACCCAATATCTATTATAGATAGTAGTATCATATACATGTATATCATAGGTCCTCCAAATGAAAAAGCTCATCCTCAGTAGTACATTTTGAAAGTAAAAGTACGTCATTTTATGTGTTGGAATGAATGGGAAGGTTGTCCGGCACTGCATCACAGTGATAGTACCAATGCAGCAAATCTAAAAGTGATTGTTGGTTTCCTTTAAAATTGTGGTTACTATGGCAATCTTTATCTGATCTCTTTCATCTGCAGGATGACCTACAGGATGTGGTGGCAGCCATTGATCTATCCCATAAGACTGTGCAACGGATTCACATCAACTTCATGTTTGCTCTCGTCTATAATATTATTGCCATTCCCATAGCTGCAGGTATGCTTACACTCTCGTCAATCTTTCTGAATGATATCTCATGAGAAGCAACTGTTTAACCTCCTGGTAGTCATCTTGGAGTTTTCCTATTGTTGTTCAAAAGTAAAGCATGCTATCCTGTACTTTATCATCTACATATACTCCTTTATTATTCTGTTAGCTTGTAAGGGTAAGAATAGAACAGATTTCCCAATTATTCAAAAGGCGAAAGTATTCTGTTTGCGTAGTCCTTATTTTATGTCATGTCCAGGACAAAAGCCTAAGGATGACATCAGTCAATCAGATGATTAAGAATGTTCAAATTACTTGGCTCATTCTCCTTGGTTAGATAAACATACAATGAAGACCATTCCCTCACATGCTCCGACAGTGATTCACACTTGGTTTTGGATTCGTAAATAATCTTGATAAGAGATCACTTCTCCACGTTTAGCGCAATTGCAGTTTTTGCACTGTTGTGACTAATGTGCAATGATTTACTTCTACTAATCTTTTACCATTATTTGTCTCTGCTATTAATCTCTTTGCAGGTGCATTGATGCAGTGGGGCATTGCCCTTCAACCGTGGATGGCTGCTGGTGCCATGGCGATGTCAAGCGTGTCAGTTGTTACATCATCACTTCTACTTAAATTGTAAGTCCTGTTTTAGATGATCAGTACTACAAATGGAAGAATAGCAATATCTACAGATATACTTTAACTTCCATTTATGTTGTCTGATTTCGGCTTCCTGTTCATTCTTGCAATATACTCTGATAAGTGCAAGAGGAAAAGCTGTAGTATATCTGTATTTGTTGCTTTTCTTCCAAGTCCTGTTTGTGGTTATGCATAAGCTAAAATACATGCAAGTGAAGCAAAACATGATCATAGTAAGAAGCATGCACTGCACATATTTTAAGGTGAATAATCCAAAAATGAAAAAGCATTTGACAGGCATTTTGTATTAAAATAACCCCAATTTTAAGGACCCACTCTCAAGACCCAGTACATAAAACAAATACTGACTGCTTTTTCATTTTTTTTAAAGTTACAATTAAAACTATACACTACTGTAATTTCAAGACAATGCTTTCTCCCTTGACATTGTCATAGGGTATAGTACTATTTTGATCTCTCTTGGAGATGATAGTTTGAACAAGGATATACTAGTGAGCTCCTTGGTTTGAACTATTACTACCTAAGCAGTCAATACTTTGTTCATTACTTTGCTACTTTGTTCTAATCTCCATTTCATTTTATTTTGACTGAATGTTGAATAGTAAAGGTCTGTTTTTTGTTTGTTTGTTTTATGGAATTTTTTTGCAGTTACAAAAAGCCAGACATTGAAAAGGTTCCTCAGCACCACCTATGGCTCTCAAAATGGCTTCCCACGGTCAATAAACACAAACCTCTCTCGTCAGAGGACATCGAGATTGGTGTGCGGACCTCGAGCAAAGGGCCATCATGGTTGCAAAGGACCATAGGAAGGGATGACAGGTCGCGGGACGGCTACGGTATCACCTTGCTTCGAGAGGAAGATGAGGAAGGTGTTCTTTGAAGTTGAAAGTTGAATCCTCGTTCTGAAATTAAAATTGTTGTACGCAAATAGGATTATCAAAAGAAACTTGATTGAACCTGGTCATGTTCCTGGTAGAATGGCACTATCAAAGGGCATTGGTGATGCCCTTGTGCTAGCCATACAATGATCTGTTGTCTAGTTCTTCATGTCTGCTAGCCACGCGATGATCTTTTCTAATGTTCTTGGTGTTTCAAGTACTTTGTGAAGCCTACGTGGTGATTGTTCATATGGTATTTTTGCCCACCTGTTGTATACAGGCAGATACCATGGAATGAACAACGTGCCTGCTGAGAGCCAGAAAGGCATTAACTCATATTCTGTAACACAGAGCTAATGTCCTTTTGGCCCTCAATAGATGCACCGTTAACATGCAACAGTTAGTGCAATGCCTCAAAGGTTTAATAACAGGAATAAGTTAAGGCAGCAAACTTCTTCAGAGCTTGGGTTGGCTGCAGATGTAAAGCATACAATAGAAGAACATGAGACAGGATCAATTGCAGGCATTATTCCTGCATTGTCTGTGTAGCCCTGACAGGGGGGCATCACTAGAAATATATAATAGAGATATAAGAAATGTTTAGAATTTTATTTATGACATTATTCAAGATGCACGATTTATAAATTGGAGGAGCTAAATACACTATTTTATTCTGCTGTGATTTGTAAAACTTGTAAAACTTTGTAAAATGCTAGATTACCACTCTAAAACTAAAAGGCATATCGTTTGGAAAAGTGGTTTCCCCGTTTTTAGTAAAAGTTACATTGTAATTTGAATGAATCAAATGGAATGATAATATAATGTAATTAGATTTATTGTTCCATAATACTGCAACTCTATCTTAATAATAATAGTTGGGCATTTGTGTGTGGATATCTTATGCATATGTTCATTTCAATAATGCTAATGTTGAATTGTGGCAGGTTAAGTAATGTTTTAGAAGTATTTATTTCATGATATGATAATATTGTTTTAATACCAACATTAAGATGGTGTACCGGTACTTTATCATGTTTGTACATGTATCATTGCAAAAGGCTTTATAGAACTACCAGTATTGTATCTTCAGACAATTTTTTGTTGTTCTGCACTATGTAGCACAGAACAAAACAAATGTTCACCTCCTTTAGGCCTACTTTCTTTAATTTTTTTAACAATTATTTCTGTAAACTTTCTTTGAAGAAAAAAAAAGAAATATATTGGAGGTACAATCAAACTAATGGAACATCTGAATAACTCTTCAGATGTTGAGTGGTATTTATTTGTTTTATAATCATATTGCTTTCATTGTACATATGTATTTCAACACATTGCAAATAGTACTACACAAATAGATATATTTTGAACAAGATGTTTTAAAATACATAGTGATGGTACAATTAGATGTCATTTATATTCAGTACTCGTGAATTTGTGATAATAGGCTTCAATCGTTATAGATTACTGTTGACCAGTTTTTGGAGAATATAGAAGGAAAAAATTCTATATAAAGATTTTGCCGAATTAGGAACTTGATATTTGATTAGTCTAAAATTATCTTAGAAAGTGCAATTTGAAATGCTCCCTTACTGTATGCATTTCTTTTTGAATGATAAGAAATTTCACTTGGAAAGAACTGCACAATTTTCCAAAAAATTGTTTCAACTTTCGGGTACATAATTTTTTGGTGCAACATATGTATTTAATCATAAAGGGCCAAACACAATCTGTCAATTAATGTTTCACTGTAATGTCAAACCTTATAATTATAATTATTTGATTTTTTTCAATTCAAAACCCAGACTATGTCAATTTCTCTGAGTGATTCCATCTCTGACATTCTTTAAATGTTTGAACCTCACTTTAATCAAGATATTGATGATATACAACATTTGCCGGGGTGACAATTGCTGCAGACTCTCTTTAGTCACAATCTAGGGTTAGGATCAATGGTGCAACTAGGTTGTGGGTCAGGTTTGAGGTTAGCAATTGTGACAATCGCTGCAGAGTGTCTTTATTCACAATCTAGGGTTAAGAACAGTGGTGCAATTGGGTTGTTGGTCAGATTTGAGGTTAGCAATTTCCTATTATTAGGGTTAAGTTTAGTGGTTGGACCAGGGTTGAAGTTAGGAGTTTGGGTAGTGTAGGTAATCACTGCGGAGCAATCTTCATAAGACCATGAACAGTTGTTAAATGACAACTTTTAAATAGCCGACATTTCCAACTACACATACATTTATTATATTTTTTCTGTACGGGGTGCATCATTTTGTGCCACAATATTTCGCTGATCTACCTAACTGCAATATTTGTCCTAACCAATTGATAATGCACGTTCGATCACAGGATATAGCATGGTCAATCGTGCTTTCTCTATTCACATGTTTGTTCAATGAGCCATGGATATTCAACATGATATACCATTATTATCTGCTTTCCTCTGTACACTGTCCATTTGTCGGTTGTGTAAACTGTTTCTTAGATGGCCTGAAAGTGTGTAATGTTATGCAAAACCAGAAACTTTTATGTGCACAAAATTTTCTCGCACGTAGCGAGTAGTCAGGATTCGCAAAAGTTTTGTGCTGGGAAATGACTACTACATCATAACGATACATATACCACAACACAAAATTTTAGAAATTCAAAAAAATTGCCATCATAAATAGTTGGCAACATTTTTTAATATTACAGTACAGTGTTAACCTGCCAGTAAGTCTGATAATGTTTGATTAAAGTTGCTAGAGACTGTAAGGGGAAAAAAAAGGTTTATTAGAAGATAATGCAATAATTCTTACGTGAGATGTACTGCTTTTGTATAAATCAGCCACCTTGATTTACCCCTGCCTTATTAAGTCCATCTAAACTAGCTTTGTGTTTAAATGTGACAGCTAGCTGCCATCCAATTATTTGGTTTTTTATACATGTAGTATATAACCTGGGGGTGTTTCACAAAGCGTCTCTCTCAGTGTAAATCATGCAAAGTCTCGCATAAGCTACAAGAGACTTTGGGGTTTATGTCTAGACATAAATCTTTGTGAAACACCCCCCTGTTGTAGGAGATGACGCTGATAACATACAGGTGTTAATTAGTCTTTGTTATTGAATATGCAGAAAAATTGTACCAAATTACTGCCCCTGTCTCAACCACTTCTGCCTGTAAATACTGGCAAAACTTGTGATATTTCCTTATTCATGTAGTTATGAAATGATTATGTTTTGATGGTTTGTTTTACCTGACTGCTAAGAAAGCATATGTGTGCTTCTATGAGGGACTTGGTAATGAGGATTAATGCTTTACCAAAAGACACTAGTGCTTCGACTTGGTTTTGAACCTATCGGTTACAAGACCACTGTTCTACCACTGAGCCATTGTGTCTCATCAAAGAAATGCTGCCTGTATGGTAGATTTAAATACGTACTCCTAAAAACCCTTTCTAACTCTATTACAGTAAAATTTAAGAAAAGAAGAAATAAAAAAGGATTTTTGATGGAGTGAAGAACATACTACAAAAGTTATAGATGTTTTTTTCTTTCTACTTTCCAAAGATTATAATATGAATAATATTATACACTTGAGCAGATTTATCCAAGATGTTACATTTCTCTGAAAATTATAAATAGTGGAGTGTATCTCATATTATTTGTACACAAATTGCAAAAGCGGTATCTAAAAGAGTTAATGTGTAATTGCATATGAGAATTATGATTAGTTGGGAGCTGAATCTAGTGATGGTAAATATTTATTGCATTTTATAACAAGAAAGGAATATTTGTCATGTTCTCATTCATTGCAATCATGTCTGTGTTAATTTTTAGATAGTGATTTTGCCAATGTTTTGCAAATATTTTACAATTGGTTTACATGTATGTGCTTTTACTTTCATTTGAACTTCATTTTTGTAATCTTTAGGATTTAAAGGATATTTCTTTCTTTAAAAAAAAAACAATCATGTGAAAACCGAAACCATTTTTAATGTTTTCCAAGAACAAAAAAATTGAAACTATTCCAGCTCTGTAAAACTTTCCTTTAGTTTGAATCTCTCTTTTTATACAAATTTGTTTTACATTGAAAATTAAGGAGATAAACATTTACTTTCCCACAAATATTGACACCTTAGTGACCTTACATATGTTTTTTTACTTTGGACATGGGAAAAGTACAAGAAGTCCCAATTTTTTTGACCTTATGGATGTTCTAAATTTTATTAAAGGAGAAGAAAACCTGATATATGAATATATATATATATATATATATATAATACCAGAAATACGAGAAGAGTAGATCAGTGAAAGTTTGAGGTAAGGATGATAAAGGAAGTGAGAAGGTAAAGCATTTATTAATTCATCTTTGTTCAAACTCAAATTGACAACTTTGTGCTTTACCATGCAAGCAACTCTCTCATTTGTTTTGTATTAAAATCCTATAAATTCCACTTTCTTGGTTGTTGATGAAGGAGCACAGGTAGAACTATTTCTTAGTGGATGTGTGTAAAAAATCTTCATAGAAAATATTAGTTATTTAGTACAGAACAATGGGAGGAGTTTGCGTAATAAATCACATTTCCCAATTTGTATTTGCTCAATTGCAACTTTAAAAAAAAAATAATGAAAAAATATATCTTTTATCAGATTATTCTTAAACTTTCACTTTTTTGTTTATCTCAAGTATATGTTTTTATTCAAGCTAATTGGATAGTATGAGTAAACTTCCCAAGTGTTTCATTCTAGGTACATTTTTTTTGTATGCCATCACAGTCTTTCAAACTTAATTATTGAAAATGATGACATCATATTAAAAATATCAAGAGCTTGGATGTTGCCAATTTGGAGCTGGAGTAATTTGCCTATGCTACAATCTCTTATGTTCGCCAGCTCTCAGATGGGTCTATGTAAAAAAATAAATAACTGAAATCATACCAGTATCTAATCCTCATTGAAAGATGATCTAATTTACGATACATTCATTTTAATACAGTGTGTAACGTTAGATGGCTAAAAGTGTTCTGTTAAAGGGCAATCCAACCTTTGTAACAATTTCATTTGTATGGCAGCGGCAAAATAAGAGAAACAGAATGGCAGAAGTTTTGATAAATTGGACCAATAAAAAAAGTTATAGTGTTTGAAATATGATATCGCAAATCTCAAATCAGCATTTTGGTTACTGAATTGTGACCTAGTCGCGGATAACTCTCGTGTTTGTCAT
Organism: Mesocentrotus franciscanus; assembly: GCA_037976565.1. Taxonomy (NCBI): domain Eukaryota; kingdom Metazoa; phylum Echinodermata; class Echinoidea; order Camarodonta; family Strongylocentrotidae; genus Mesocentrotus; species Mesocentrotus franciscanus. Next base: position 8,975,973 of record CP137680.1, on the reverse strand, counting down.
GTACCTAAATATAATAAATTTCTGTGTTTCTCTTAAGCATATTACTAAAAGATTTCTAAAAAAGAAAAGACACTCCCGAGTCTTAGATTTTGAAAACTAGACGTTGTAGTCATTTTGTGTGTTGGAACAAATGGGAAACTTGCCCAGCACTTTGTCATAGTGACATTATCCTATTCAGCCAATTTGAATTGCCAATACATAAAGTGATTACAACTTTCTAAAATCTTAACTTTCTCACTTTTTATCTGATTTCTTTCAAACTTTCACCAGTCTGCTTCTCTGATTTTCCGCTTTCTTTTAGAGTTTTTTTTCTATTAGGTTTGGATTTCCCTTTGAGCACAAGGGCTGGAAATGTCTTATTTGGCACATTGAGAGGGCCTTTGGTCCTGAAAAGACTCGCTATAGAAGAACAATATATTATGATTATTATTATTTGGTGTAAAAAATACATGGTATCATTTTTCTTAAGAAAACATTTTAAAGAGCAAAACAGAAGACTGGTTTTATTTTTATATAGCTGATTTATTAATGTAATTGGAGAAAAATCCCAATATTTTTCACCCAATTTTAATATGACTTTCAAGAGGCCTGTGTTTTAGCCCCAATAAGCAAACAACTTGGCTAGAGGTCTACTTATTAAAGAAAGAAGAAGAAAAATAAAACTGTTGATCAACATCAACACGGAATTTGAATAGAAAATGATTTCTCTATAAAAGATAGGTCTTGATTTATGTGCAGATTTTGTTTTATAAGTGCAGTGTATAGAAACATATCCTTCATGTATTGACTATTGAATTTGTGCTTTAAAAAAAGATACTGTAGTATTTTTGACAAAACTTTGCACAGAGGTCCTTGTCTTTAATATCAACTGGTTATTATTCATCAGAGATTGAAGAGTGAGGGAGTTAGAGCATGGACCCAACATGGTTAGAGGGAGAGAGAGAGGGGGGTCGAATTACGTAGAGGAGAGGAGAGCTAGGGGAGTGTCGTTAAGAGAGAGAGAGAGATAGAGAGGGGAGGGGAGAATTAGGGAGAGGAGAGAGAGATATGGGGGTGTATATATGAGATAGAGGGTATGGCGCGCCGTTTGACCAATAATTCAGATAAACACTGTTTATCGCCGATAAACACTGTTTATCGACCGATAAACACTGTTTATCGAGAGAAACTATGTTTATCGACTGAAAAACACAGTTTCTCTCGATAAACAGTGTTTATCGACCGATAAACACTGTTTATCGAGAGAAACTATGTTTATCGACTGAAAAACAGTGTTTCTCTCGATAAACAGTGTTTATCGACCGATAAACACAGTTTCTCTCGATAAACAGTGTTTATCGGCGATAAACATTGTTTATCAAGCGATAAACACTGTTTATCGAGAGAAACTATGTTTTTCGACTGATAAACACAGTTGCTCTTGATAAACAGTGTTTATCGGCGATAAACAGCGTTTTTCGGCGATAAACACTGTTTATCGAGAGAAACTGTGTTTTTCAGTCGATAAACATAGTTTCTCTCGATAAACAGTGTTTATCGCTTGATAAACAATGTTTATCGCCGATAAACACTGTTTATCGAGAGAAACTGTGTTTTTCAGTCGATAAACATAGTTTCTCTCGATAAACAGTGTTTATCGCTTGATAAACACTGTTTTTCGACGATAAACAGTGTTTATCGGCGATAAACAGTGTTTATCTGAATTATTGGTCAAACGGCGTGCCATAAGAGGGTGAGAGGGGAGAATTAGGGGGCGGAGAGGAAGGAGAGTATATAGGGGAGTGTAGATGAGAGAGAGAGAGGGTGAGAATTATGGAGAGGAGAGGAGCGATATGGGAGTGTATATATGAGACAGAGGGGGAGAGGGGAGAATTAGGGGGCGGAGAGGAGGGAGGTAGGGGAGTGTAGCTGAGAAAGAGAGAGAGCGAGGGGCAAGAACTTTTCTGACATTGTTGGAAATAAAGGCTACTATATAAGACTATACCTAATCGTTATGAGCTAGCTATAGGATTGTACTAACGAGGCCTTTTTGACGAAAATGAATTCAAGTGCATCTCGCGAGTCATCTCTCAATTTCAATAACTTCTTGCTTTCCTCATCTCCCAGTCTCTCTTGCTTTAATATTCCTCGTTGAGCTCCAACTGGACTTCTCCACATCTCCATTATATTCCAGTTTATGCACTGTATCTATTCTTCAACTACAGGTATAGATGCAAATAAACAAAATCCATTATATAACTCACACTCAGGATACAGCCAATAGACGAGAATTGCTTCAATCTATATTTTACATGTATCATTAATATATGGTTTTAAAATGGCTATGGTGATGAGATGTCTAGGTAATATGTTGATGTGTTTGTTAAAATGTATTTACCATGGTGCACCTTCTTGGTTTAAAAAATATATATTTGTATGTATTAACGTAAGTTCATGCCTTTACATACCACAGTAGAAATCAAATATTAAAAAAATATTTGATGCAGAATAATATTAATATTTGAAGATTAGAAACACAAACAGGTTCCATAACCATTCAAGTGTTTCAAGAAAAGTTAAGCAAACTTTGTCCTCGAAGTAAACTTCACACTAGCGTACTAGCACTAGCGAGCTCTCCGATCCAGTCTAGACTCTTCGCAAGCGGTTTCATTGGAATTAATCGAGAAATTCCCCTCGCTAGCGTGTAAATAAAAAAATTCGCTTCCAGGTAAGTGGTACGGTAACACTTGGTACCACCATTCACCCCACAGCCTTATTTCAGGCTGTTCTATTTAAAATCTCTCCTCTCCATTTCGTTCTCAGAAAAGGGGACATGGACGCAATAATCTTGTGAATCATTTACATTTCATATATATATACATCTATTTTTATTCCAAAATGATTTTGTATAATCAAAGTACAAAGGGTAACCTACTTAATCTGGAAACGATATATATATAAACGAAAAATCTTTTAAACAGACTATCGCACATATGTACATGTAGTATGTAAACAAATAATGACGAGCACTCCAGCAAAGCATAGTAGTCGATGCGATGCCCTGCTAATATATAATGCGTGCATCTGAACAGGATCTAATCCAAAGAATCTGACTGAGGTCGAGCCAGCTGTGTTGGATATAGAGAACGTCTGTCGGTGAACAGCTACCAGAATCTACATTGTCGCATTTTCGTAAGATTTTGATTGTTATTTTATGCTTGAAGTTACTTGTCATTGTACTAAAATACTAAGTCTATACAGATGTACGCTGTGTGCTGCAGCTTTCCAAGACAGTCATCGTACCTGGTCGATGGCAGACACAGGTATAGTATAGGTTCACCTGCACCTAGGCCTAGCTACCTGCATCTGCATGCAGGCAGCAGCCGTTCAGAGACTGCAGTGCAGTGCCATAGACCTCGGCGGTGCGTGGCAGCTGCAGCTTGATTGCGCAGGATATCATGAACCATGGATGGCATGTGTGTGTATTGGGTTTTTACAGACGTGTATCAATCAGATATGATTATTTACGTCTGGGGACCGGCCTTTAACGTCACCATCCGAAAGACGGATGCATGCTGTGTTCAGTGTGTTGAACATTTTTTAAAGTGAGGGGTAGAGAGTCAATACTGCTTATTATTGACCTCTAGCGCTGTATACATCATGTGTGAGTCACGGGAAATCACTCTTGCACTTTTATACCGGTAAAATACTCGACTAATACAACATAACATTATGTTATATTTGTCTTACATTTTATAACATTTAGGTACCTTATTTTAATTTTAGAATAAAAAAGAAATTTTGTAAACTCACTTTTAAAGCCCCATTTTCTCTCCCTGTTCCAGAGTCTTCGCACATTCGTGAGCTCAGCCATAACGGTGCGGTCGCAATGTGCTATTTTTCTATGGCGCGCCATTTCCCCAATAATTCAGTTTACACTATTTATCGCCGATAAACACTGCACGTAGTAGAACTTTAGCTTACAGCGGCAGTACAGCCAGCGCATGCGCATTACGTTCATCCCGTCTCAGCTCATTTTCGTAAGTTGGCGCCTAGCCGAGCCGACATGGTCTCTTCAGATTGGCTATCGCTGGCTGCCATAAGCTCTACGTTATAAGATATTAGTGCGAGGAGATAGCGTGCGATTTTCCGGTCGATCTGATACAAAAATCATGATATTCCAGTCAAATCTTCTATTTTGTACGATTTTTACAGTGTCCTTGAAAAGTTAAGTATTTCACTTAAGTTTAAGTCTTACGTAACTAAGTCTTAAGTTTGAAAAATTCTCATTTTCGTCATATTTAAGGTACAAACTTGCCAGTTGTACTGAAATGTTCGTTGGTTTTTCTATTTTATGTTTGTACCGGTACCTATGCTGAGTGTGCGTCACCTGTTTAAAGCATGACATGTCAGTTCGTTATATAATATTACGTAAAAAGTCGTATTGACATTGCACTTGGCCTTGCGCGCTAATTGCGTAAGCTTACGTAAGTGGGGGCCCTCTATCACTTTAATTCGAAACAGCTGGAGCCTATCGGCCAATCAGAGCACGTAAACTCACTGTACAGCGCAGAATACGAAAATAGTTCTACGTGCACTAGCTGTTTATTGAGCAATAAACTATTTTTATCGACTGATAAACAGTGTTTATTGGGAATAATGTTTTATCACTTGATAAACAAGTTGTTTATCACCGAAAAACAGAGTTTATCACCGAAAAACAGAGTTTATCCAGATAAACACTGTTTATCGAGTGATAAACATAGTTGTTCTCGATAAACACTGTTTTTGAGTCGAAAACAATGTTTATCACTCGATAAACACAGTTCATCTTGATAAACAGTGTTTATCGCCGAAAAACAGAGTTTATCCAGATAAAGACTGTTAATCAGGTGATAAACATTTATCGGCGATATACACTGTTTATCGGTGATTAATTATTGGACAAATGGCGCGCCATAGCATGCGTGTACGTTTAATTACGTATGAGGGCCACTTATTTTAACACGTACGTAACATTAGAAAATGGAGGTACAGAGTTGAGAACGATGGACCCAATCGGCAGAAGTCTTGCTAGAATTACTGGAAACTCAAGTAAAATTCATAAACGAAACTGGTAAATTTTATTTGTTTGTTATTTTTCATCAATATTGAGTGATTAATATGTATGATAAAAGTTTAGAACGGTAGCTGCAGCAGGTTTTACAAAATATTGCGTGAATGAACTGCAGTACAGTGTTGCCTCTTTTAATACACAGCCAGGATAGCAATGCAGCTATGTGTGGGGGATGGGGGATGGGGAGGGGGGGCTTAGCATGCAAACAAGAAATGTTGATATGGTATTTGTAAGAAAAATATAGGGTAATTACTAGGTCTAATTCTCCGGATTCTGCCCAAAGTAGAAAAAAAGCCTGGAAAGAGAATAGTTACGCATTGTTTTAATGTTAGGGTTAGGGTACAGGAATTTCACTCAAATTGTTTGAAAAAGTAAAAATCTAAGTGAGTGGTAGCACATGATACAAACACCCAATTTGCATGAGAACGTGAATGATATCTAAGAATTTTTACAAAATTGGTAAAACTCAAGGTTGTTTTGCAAGTAAGAGGATACCATAGCTCTTGTCCAATTGAAAGAAGACCCTGATTTTATTTTTAGTTCAGAAAATAATGAAAACAAGATATTTTATGACTCGCATTTACTTATGAAAGACATGTCTGCAAATCACGGCAGTAGGAAGGAATAAAAATAGAGCGCCGCTTATGTTTGTTGTGTTAGAGATAAAGACCAGTTCTGGTCATGCGATTGCATTGTGAAAGAAACGTTGTGAAATCGATCAGAAAAGGTTGATCATCTAGCATATAAGTATTGGTGTATACTGCAAGGTTCTGGAATCATCAAAATGATAAGAAATTTGGCCCAGTCTTGGTAAAGTTACAAGCACTGTACACAGAAAGATGTATATGGGACTACGCGACTAGTGCGCGATATCTATTTGGTCCCAATAGATATAATAATTTACCAAATATATCAATTAGTAGGCGGTTTCCGGCAAAATTTGTATCATCACGTATTAGTCAAAACATATGTTCTTTCACATGATTGGCAATGAGAGCTTCCATTTCATTTTTTGAGAGAGGGGCGTTTCAAAAACTGGTCTTTACCTTTAAGGTGTATGTGGTAATGGTATGGAGAATTGAATACTTATGAAAGAAGTACATGTATGAGTATTTACTCATTTTTCCAACTTTGGTATTCAGTTGAAGCTTTTGGCAAAGTATTTTACCCAAACTTTAAGACAGGTCCCTAGCAGGCTTGAGCCAATTATATTGGAGGCCTTGATTGGCAGGAATATAGTTTTGATACGCAGTCATCATAAGCTGCACACAATTATATTAGCGACATTTAGCGTGTATTTAGTGTGATGCGTCAATTGCGCATTATTTGGGATTGGCAGTGTGACGTCACAATGATTATCAGTAAGTATTTTACTTTGGTACTTGGTTGAGTAATCCCTTTGGCAGCTCACTCAGGAAGCTAAACTGGGATGGTAGGTGAGGCAAGTAAGTGCAAGGAGTGCCATGCATGAAGTCAGGGCTGTCAACCCTCCCACATTTGGAGGGAGTCTCACGCCACCACGCTCATTCTCCCGCCGTCCCGCAAGCTCGTAGCGGGAGACTCCCGCCACCACGCACTTCCTCCCGCTCTCCCGCAATCTCCCGGTTTCTGAAAAAACCTCCCGCCAAACGTGTAAAATGAACCAGCGTACCGTATCGTATGCAATTTTTTTTTGCTCAACGGGGGTTTGTAGTGAGCTCTTCAAATACAAAATACACTTCAAATACAAAATACAATTGTACTCACCCATCCCGTTGAGCCAGAAAAAAAATTGCATACGATCTCCCTCCAAGCAGTTCCCAAAAGTTGACAGCCCTGATGAAGTGCAGAAATGGTGTGTGGACAGAGCACTTGTCAATTTACAGCAAAATATGCTTACAGTAAAAACCTTCGGGGCCCGTTTCTCGAAACCGTCATAAGTCTAACTTCTTGACTAAATCAGCGTTAGTAAGCTACTCGTCCGCTACGTGTTTCACGAAGCCCTCTTTGCCAAGATCAAGGAAAATATCCTGACTACGTGGTTATGATGCCTCTGACCCTGTCATAACTCTGTCATAACTTTTTTAGTCGATGGGCAGTGCCATCACATGTCATTTGTTGGGTAGGCTATGGCTGGCAAAAAAGGACAAGAAATCCTCCAGCTATGATCTTTCTACACATTCACTTTTAACAGGGAGCTATCCTTTTTTATATATTTGAAAATTTTATGAAAATATACCATGTTTATATCTAAGGCTTTTTCCACTTACATGTAACTAAACTGATAATAATATACACGTATATTTAAACATTGTAAAGTACTCGAAAGGATGGGTAATCTTCCACGGCAGGCAAGCCATAGTCCAGGGCTTCTCAAAGTCCGGACCGAAGGGCATACTGATCCCGACCGCCCGGGACAGTGTCTCCAATTGCCTTATTTAAGGTAAATACAGAATTTTGAAAGTGACAAGGAATTTTAAAGAAAAATAAAAAACCACAAAAGGAATGTAAGAAATCCTGAAAAATTCAAGAACTTCCTGGGACTCCGCCCCTTTACTCATCCGTAAAGATAGAAGTGGTTTCCAAGACAACCTTTTGTTGTATAAAATTGGAGAGAGTGAGTTTTACATAGTTTTTTAAAACTGTAACAATTCGCCTTGGATCAGATATAGACCTAAACCAAGCCTCATTATCTTTAGTACCGGTATACAAGTGTCATTACTGTAAAATTTAGGAGTAGATTGTCTAAGTCTGAAACAAAATTGAGTAATGCTTGAGTCGTGCCCGGCTTTCCAGCAATCATATTGTACATTGTTCTACTTAAGTTGAAGTATACGATCGACCATAAGAATTTTCAGGCGAATGGCATCCCATGTATCAGACCTTACAGTTTTCATGGATATCACATCTGGACCGTCAAAGAAAAAGTTTGAGAACCCCTACCATAGTCGGAAGTAATGATAATAATAATACATGAGATTTATATAGCGCCATTATCCATTCAAATTAAATGCTCAAGGCGCTTCAAAATATTAAGGAACACATTACATCATGATAAAGGAATCGTGTACATTTACATAAGAAAGAAAAAATACAAAAATGAAAGAATGAATGAATTTCTGTCCTAAAAACACAAAATTGGACAAATGGGAGTTAAGGTTGCTCTTAAAAGACGTTGAAGAATTGGAGTTCTTCAGCTCCTGTGGAAGTGAATTCTACAGGGCAAAAGCTCGTTCCCCCCAAGATTTCTTTGAAAGCGGTATGTGTAGATGACCAAAGTTGGAGGATCGGAGGGTACGTGTGGGTTGGTAGAGGTGAACTTATGACTGGTTGTATTCAGGAGCTGTTCTGTTCATAATTTGATGAACTAAAAGAAGAATTTTGAAGATTCTACATTCCTTTACGGGCAACCAATGGAGATTTTGTAAGATACATGTAGGTGTAATGTGACTACGTTTTCTTGACAGAGAAATGATGCGTGCTGCTGCGTTTTGTAGTTTTTGTAACTGTGCAATTTGTGAATTTGGTAAATTATACAGTAGACTGTTGCCGAAATCCAGACGTGAAGAAATAAGTTTCTCTGTTGCCGAACGAGTCAGATATTTTTGTATGAAGCCAATGTTGCGCAATTGATAGCGAACTGATCTGGAAATGCTGGTGATTTGTTTATATAGTGCCATGATGTCCGATTAAACATGATATCGATATTGATGTAAACAATGTGATCGAGAGATAATGTAATGCATCGCATGTTGCAAGGACAGCAAGGTCAAGAGGTCAAATACGGCATGTTACATGTTCGTCAAGCAGGAGCGGCAAGTATACAATAAAGACTGAGAGAGTCGTAATACTAGTGTTGAATTCCATTTATTCAATATCCTGGTTATGATATGACAGATAGTATATTCTCTATTTTTCAGACCCATATTAATTTCCAAATGTGTATTAAAACTGAATATAGTTTAGAACATGCGTTGTAACATTTGAATATAACCTAGTTTGGAATGTTGAAGTTTCGTCATTTTAATATTTTGTTGAAGGCTAAAATATTGGACAAAACTTTCATAGCATACTGTATTGTATATTTACTAAGAATAACATAATGTTGTATTTTTATAAACTATCAAATGAAATTATCCGGGGGTACCCATCTTAAAAACAAAACTGATTCACAGGTCATGAAATGAAATACTCACAATTGTATTTTACAAGTAATATGCTATGGTATAATCTACATGTACACAAAGTTTGAAGTATTGTGCATCTCTTATTCCCTGGTACTGTTTTCTTTTTTATTCCTAATTCATTTAAATAATTGCAGTTTTCCTAAAATCACTTATTTTAATCCGGTAGAATTGCAACTAAGACCCGTTCTCACTCACTTTGAAAGTGGTCTTAGTTAGTTTGCAAGCGTTCGCACTCCAAGCAGTTTTTTATGGCTCAAACCGCTCCACGAGTCAAAGTGGTCTTGTTGCTATGGCAGCTCAGGTCAGCGGGTCAATTTTTTCGCGCGCGGAATACAAACCGTACCGTACTACATGTTTTGCGCGGAACGTCACTAGCTCACTTCCGTTCAAAGTACGCTTCCATTCACATTGCACTTTAGAGCGGTCCAAACCGCTCTTAATAAGACCCGTTCCTCAAGACCACCTCCCGAGGTGGACATCTTCTGGAGCGGTCCAGAAGTCCACTTCCTGGACCACTTTGACCGTTCTCACTCACCTAAGAACCGCTCCTGAGGAACGGGTCTTAGTTAGACCGCTCAACGAAGTGAATGAGAACGGGGTCTAAGGCTATGTCTTGGCTCCTCTTTGCGCCGATAGTATCGATTTCACGAGATGTCTAGCTAGTAAGCTCTTTGTGAAACAGTTTAGGAAGATCAGAGACATCTCCGTAGTTGGCGGATAAAGTTATGACCGTCTTGTCGTTGGTTTCGAGAAATGGGCCCGGCTTACTAGAGTAAAACGATTAGATGTGATCTGAATACGAGTTAATTAACACACATTACTTAGCCAAGTAAAATACTGACTTAAAGCATGGACCTATTACGGATGGACATTCAACGTGATTCTTTCTTTGAAAGAATGAGATCTGCCGCCTTTTGATTATGTGCATCTTAATGATAACTTTTAGCTGTTTTAACAATTACGACTGCGTAAGCATTTTCGGTCATTGACAAAGGAGCAGTTTGTTTGGATGGTGTGCTCTGTAAGAGTGTGTCTTAAATAAATGTGAAAGAGGATGTCATTTAAGACACATTTCTGTAAGGTTTTTAAAAATAAATGTGTTTGAACTCGAATATTGATGAAAGAATACAAAATTTAGGTTTTCTGCGTACAACAGAAAACCCAAATTATATTTTGAGGGGAGATCTTTGCAGAAGTGTGTCTTAAATGACATCCTCTTTCACGTTATGATACAATTTAAGTGAAATTTTGCCATCAAATTTGGGGCAAATTTGGGGCTCCCAGCACTTTAGGGGGGTTTAAAGCCGTGTACTAAATCGAATACAGCCCCTAATCAAATTTCCCCCTTTGATTTCTTTTTCCTCAAGTAAACAGAAACCATAAATTAGTTTCCACTAGAGATATTGTAATGAGCTTGTTATCTACAATGTTGAAACAGAAACTACATACTCTCAAGCACATGATTTCATCGTGAAATTAGGAAGCCATTTATAATTGACGTAGTGTTGATCTCTATGGCCCTGTTCATATCTGCCACTTAACCTTAAAAGATAGTCACAACTTTTGCTGCTACTTTATTCAGATATGTTACCAATAGTGGTAGATGTACCACTATTGCTGTGTTTTACATCCTGCTATTTTAGGCTGCCGGGACTTGGTAAAAATACAGTATTATTACTTATACCTGGCAGATTATGCACGTTATCTGCAGAGTAGTCTGTCGTTTATGGCTTGTGCAGCCAAGCGTAGCTTTCGAGTCTGAGGGACTGACCAACTATATTCCAGGGGATATACTTGCTGATTGATGCAAATACAGATGATTGCTTATGTGCGAGAACGGGGGGTGTAAAGGGGAAAACCACAATATTACAAGTCATTATCATGATATAGCCGCCCTCATATGACCAAGGAAAATCCCCTCCCAATATGCATCACCAATATTGCATTATTCACAGATATGAACGGGCTTATAATGAGTTGTGCTAAAAGCTTGTGTACATTCTCCAGTATAACACACGAAGACCATGGCTCTATACGAGGTCAAGTGTTTAAAGCTGTTGCTTATTAACTTGGATTTTATCTGATTATGAAACTTATGTACACAAACTGATTTGACTTAGACCTCTAGTTAACGATAGTTTACAGGCACAAACCTTTGTCAGTCGTAATGTAGGCCTGTAAATCATACTCTTTTCACACTTGTTTTGCTTAGCCCCATACTTTGCTTAGTCCCGTACTATCCTTAGCCCCGGACTATAACTTTTTTGGCTTTTCACACATGCTGTGCTAAGCGCCTATCCCGGGATAAGAAATTTCACGCTGTTCTCACTGGAATTTGTTAATCCTAGGCTGGCTGTATAGCGTGAATATTCATCAGGGCATTTTCTGCAGCTGCGCACTTGCTCAATCACGTCGTCGAACGGTACGGCAGCATGAACAGTATACAGTATATACATGAGTGATTGGCAGCTCATCAGCTGCAGTACAAGCCGTAAAATAAAATAATCGAGACAAAGCACTAGGTAATATTACTTCAAAATATATCTAATACCGGTAATTAAAAAGTACAATTGCTTAATTCAGCTGAGTTTTGAAACATAATCTTAATACTTTGTCGTTTCAGTAAGATCACTCCGTTAATAAAAGTCACCTCGAAAAAGAATACCGTTAGTACAAACAATTTCCAGTGAAAAGTATGCATAGTATAGCCCGCACTTAACATGACCTTTCGCACTGGTCAGTAGTGCTTTATGGGAAATGTATATTCATGAATATGTCGTCTCTGATTGGACAGTGGGTTTCATGCTTCGCCTCTGGCGAGCTCCGATACGCTCCATTGAGTAGTACCGGACTTTTTTTTGTTTCTGTTCTCATTCATTTGCTTGGCACCGCAATTGCAGAGTTAGCCCTGCATTTTTGCAGGGCCAACTAACCCCCGTACTATATGTGGGGCTAGCCCACTTTGGTAAATCTGTGTCTGAACAGAAAGTGGGCTAAGCTTAGCCCTTGACTAAGACCCCCCTTTAGCCCCACCTATAGTCCGGGGCTAAGTAAAATTTTACCAACTGGTGTGAAAAGCATAATAGTGTCTGAACCAGTGTGACAAATACTTTTCTGTTTGCCAGAGCCCTTTAAAGGGCAAGTCCACTTAAAAAATAACTTACTTTCAAATTCAATAGAAGCAGTAAAATCAGACAAACCAATCAAAAAAAGTTTGAGCAAAATCGGATAACTAATAAGAAAGTTATTCATTTTTAATGACATGAAAAACTTGAAAATCACAAGACAACTCACTCATGAGTCTGTGACGTCATTGCCTCACTATCCACTACTTGTTTTCTTTATATTGATAATATAAATTTCCAATTTTCCCCCTAAAAATTTGTTTTCCTCACACCAGCATCCAAGTTACATTGATAGTTATATGTTTTTGTGTGGATACACTAAATAACTATAGAGTAATTTTTGTCAGTTAAATCATGAAAAATGTGAATTTTGATTAACTTTTTATATAAAAATCAATGATTATGAATATACAATATTCAGAAAATAGTATAGATTCTTCAAAGTTCATAAAAGATTTTGTGAAATGTCATGCACGCAATATGATACAAATTATATCATATAACCTGGGCAAAGGCATGGGAAAATTAAGTTATGGGGGATAAAAAGGGAAATTAATGGGATTAATTAGGTGATTTTCTAAGTTACATAGTTTTTCATACTTTAAAAAAAAATCATAACTTCCTTATAATTAGTTAGCCGATTTTACTCAATTTTCTTTTCCTCTGTTTCCCCTTTTTTTTGGTACATCTATTAAAACCAAATTATTTTTGGAGTGGACTAATAGGGTGGTATTCCGATAGCGCGAACTAAGTTAAGCTCGGCTTAACTAGTTCACACTTTTATGGAGTGCCAGTTGCCAACTCATTTTTCCTGTACAGATTATTTTAATCCTCCAATGAAAAGTGTCCAAAAAAAATAATTATGCAATGAAATGGGAAGAAAAAGATAATATGAGTATGAACTGAATTTCAATAAAGTCTTTGGTAGATTATATTTGTCATGAATATTGAAGGAGGAAGATGACACCTAGCATTCCATAGAAGTGTGAACTAAAATTCTTGTTTAGTCTGGACTTAGTCCGGCTTAACTTAAGAGAATACCACCCATAGCCTTTAAGGTTTTGGTGGTGTATGAGTGCGATTTTTTTCTTCTTCTTCACAATGATACTGATATCAAAGTACAGTCAAACCTGTCTATAGCGACCGCCCAAGGGAAACACAAAAAGTGGCCTTTGTAGACAGGTGGTCTTTGTAGACAGGTTCCTTTAGTACATGTTTCAATGAGAAACCATTTTCAAGGGAAACAAAAAATGTGGTCTTTGTAGACAGGTGGTCACTAAAGCAGGTTTGACTGTATTTTGTTTATTTTATTAAAGCTCTTTTTCTACTTACCTAAGCACTTTTGGACCTTTCAATAGCTAGATCGCTCACTGCCTTTCATGTGTATTTTTTTTATTCGTTGGTCTTAACATGAAGAACATACATGTACATTGTACATGTACTGTACATGTAGACTGCATTGTCGACTACATACCTGTAGGCCATATACTCTTATTTGATGCGTTTAGTTCCTGGCAAATTGATTCTAAAGGCTATATAAATTATATGGCATAGTGTTTAAGCTGAAAATAGAGTCTGTGCCTGCAGGCTAAATACACTGCAATATTGAATATAATACATGTAATAATAATAAAAAGAAATGAACTTTGTCCTGCTCACAGCAGATTAATGATATCTTATTTATCTGTATAATACTGATATTTATGAATACATTTTGCTTTACTCTGTTTTCTTTTTGATAAGAGGTGAACTATTGATATGTGTGTTTACTTTTTTGTATAATTTCTTCTTAGTAGGTTTGTTTGTTTTTGCTCTGCACAGAAGAGTTATGATTTCATGGATCTGTTAAACTAGACAGATTCATTAAGTGTGTTATGAGGATAAGTGTTATGAGGATTCATGACATGAACAAAGTTAAAGATAAAGATTGTGCCAATCAGTGAATCCCACTTGTACTACTAACCTCTGAAGAAGCTCAGCACACTGTTAAATACCTGATAGGGGGGGGGGGTCAACCTTTGAACATGCTTTGAGGTAGGTTGCATTCTCTACATGTATGAATCTGTTAAGTTCTTGAAGGAAGAAATCATTCAACAAGACAGAAAGGAAGATTTGTGCTTGATGTCTTAATTTTCAAGTATATATATATTGCATCAATGGATACATTTATTGCAGTAGATTTGGAGTTTTACTTTTGGAAATATCTGAGTATCTGAATTGGAAGGAATGAGATTGTCCTATGACTGGATGTGATTTTTAACTTGACAACTAAAGGTAGGGATTTGAAGTTGCACGGAAGAGAGTAAGAGTTGCAAACTTGAAATGAACAAGTAAATGCTTAATGACCACTTCTTTCTTTTGTCCAGAATTAACTAGAGATAATCATAATATTTACAGTACCGGTATTGCATTATTATAAGTATCCACTAAACCACAACATCTCTTATATAATCATAATATTTACAGTTATTGCATTATTATAAGTAGTACATTTATATACAACACTTTACTGGGGTACTTATTCGCATTACAATGTTAATTTTATTGGTACCCCTATCAATTGGATTTCAAGCCTGCTCACAAGTGTGCACCATCTCCACTCCATTAGGAGTATTCCTACCATTTTACACCGGGATATGTACTGCAAACATGTATATCTTATGAGCAAGGTTACGATCCTTGTAATGATAAAAGTGATAATATTGGCGTGGAGGTGTTGTGGTTTAGTGGATACGTCACCATACTAAATACCACAAGGTATGGGTTCAAGTCCCTGCCATATGATGGGTAGGTGGCAGGAATTAATTCCATGAAGTGCTAGAGCGTCATAATAGCAACCATGCTAAAGCCAGGAGTGTCCACTCTAACAGAAATGAGCGCTATTCACGAACCCAATATTACTATTATTATGATTATTATTCTTGTATATATCCACCATACATGTTGGTATCGGGGGCACCCTAACAGTACCCCAGCTTCATATAACTACATGAAGACTATTGATTTTGGTGCTTACACCATTGAAAAAGTTTCTCTTTCTCCCACTTTGTAGCCACGACCTCATTATGATTTATAGTGGTATTAATGTACTTGTACTGGTACATGTAGATTGAACTTGTCATTTATGACATCCATATCATGCCTGGGCTCAAACACTCAACCTTTGAGCTGCTAATTACCTCCTAAAGCACTTTGTGCTGACACTGAGCTTGGGGAAATTCCAAAATTAATCTAGGAACTAATCTAGAAAATTAAAAAAGAAACAGGGAATGCATTGTATTTGGGTTTACTTGCACTTCATGTTCTTGGCCGACAAAACATTGGAGAGCTTTCAGTTTCAGAGGACCATGCATGATAAATTGCACGAGGGGGAGTAGGCCGGGGCGGGCGGTCGGTCATGTGAAGTCTTTTAGGGTGGTAACCCATCACATGAGACCAATCAGATGTAGTGAAACATGTTCTTGGTATACATAAAACATCTGTTTTATGTGAAATTCCGCATGAGAAGCCAAGATTACACACTTTCTTTCACAGATTCAAACCGTTCAACTAATAACCTCTGATACTCTCTGGAATTTGACTTTTACTTAATTCGACCTGTTTCGATCATTCTTTTGTAATAGTAAGTACTAAATAATCTCAATCTGTACTTGCTGCTATTGTAACTGTATATTGATCATTTGTATATTTAAGAAGTTTTTAATAATTCATTTGTATTTTTCGTTTCATTTTGAAATGTTATATTCCAGAGTGTATGTATAATTGATGCATTTTCAATGATTGCTTTGTAGCCTATTTCAATATTTTATATGCTTTTTATATTTACATGTACTTGAGTATTGAGAATAATCCAAAATAGTAGATTATTTTCAATCCAAAAATTGAAAATTGAAAATAATCTGAAATTGTGGATTACATTTCAATAAATGAATTTGAATTTGACTATGAATTTATACTCCAACCGACTTCTTCTGTTTCATCAGCAGAAATCTGTCACAAGAGGGATACGCAAGCACAATGGAAGATGATAGTGAAGAAAAGGGACTGTTAGAAGGGGAGGAGAGCAAGCGTAACCATGGCACCTTACCTGCGAATGGACACTCTGTACATCACAACCATTCGATGTACCAAGAAATGGAGACCGCAGTAGATAACGATGATAAAAATGATAACAGGTAAGCAACCATCTCGAGGCTTGGTGAATCGATGTGGAGCAATTTAAAGGACAAGTTTCTTAAACCATCATTAGTCTGAATTTCGTGGACATCCCTTTTATTAAAATGGTATTACCTGTACTGCAGCGTCTCACATGTTTCTACGGGATGTCCAAGAACTTCTGATTGTTTCAAGAGACTGGACCCAGGCCTCGGATTAGGTGGGGTAGACGGGCCCTAATATTGTGCCCTATGGATATGGATCCCTGAATATACATGTACATTTAATGATGAAAGATGTGTCTCTGTATAAAATGTGATGAATTTTATTAAATAACATGTAAGCCTACTTGTCACTATATATATGTGGTTGTATTGATGTTAAAAATTTCATGCCTTTAAGTTATCTTTGACATAATGATAATTTCATGGATTTCCATAAAGTTGGTTTTGTAACATACTGAACATTGGATGACAGTGACCAGCTGTCTTTAGGTACAGGTACTACCGGTAGTACTTTCTAAAATTAGACCCTTATCTATCCAACTAACTAAAAAATAAAAACACTTAACAACCTTGTAAAATCCTTGATCTGGTTTGATAGATAAAGTGATAAGACATGTGTCAATCTCTTGTGATTGAGATCAAAGAGGCAATAAACTTTACCCTAGATACATTTGTATTATTTTGACCTCTACACACAGTATAGCCGCACTTGGACTGCAAGCAAAAATAATTGATTTTTCTCATATTCTGGTGTTTTGTAGGAAGTTGCTAAGCAACTACCGGCAAACACGATGAAAAACCAACACAAAAAAATCCACCTCTGGAGTGTGGTCTTTTGAAATGCTGGCAGAAATTTCACCGTTTTCACTAAAAATATCGGTGAATGATTACGTTTTTTGGCACGTGACTCTCCTTGCTTCCATGCGATCGTATGCAGAGCAGTAATAAGTTGTGCATGCGCACTTATTATGGGCTGTGTAAATGGGCCTTCAGTGAATTATATTGCACAAGTGGTTTTTGAAGAATAAACATGTATATATTTATATATATATATATTCGGGGCTCTTATGTTCTTGCATTAAATTTCTACATGTGTCTCCAAAAAATGGGGGGCTTGACCCCTCCAAGCTCCCCTCTAGAACTGCTACTGTTATGTTGTAGTGTAAATAAAGGAAACTTTATTAATCTAAATAAGGCGACTGCATGATAAACAGCGCGTCAGCAGCCCTTTTTTGTGCAGACATTTTTGTGCAATAATTTGAAGACAAGGCAAGGTACACCATACAATAGTAATAAAAATGTAGGTCAGTTTAAAATATTTTGGTGGTATCATTGAGATACATGTAGTTTGTCCCTTGAACATGTATATTGTATGAAACAATAATGGTGAAGTATGATAGAAATGGAAGTTTACACCATGTAAATTAGACTTACAATTGCATGTACATGTAGGTTAATAAGAGATTTTTCTTCTTCAAAACTTGCTTTCCTTTATATGTGGATGCTATCAGAGCATAGATTTTATATATCAAGATATAAGCCCCTTTTTGAAGAATTGCCATAATGACGTAATGAACTTGATACGTTGTTAAAGCCGGGTATAAAATTTACACAAAGGGATTGAATTTCACAATGAGGCTATGGTCCATTTCTGTTACTGTTTCTGTAAAGATCCATTTTCAATTAAAATTGTGCATAAGCAATGTGCATGTATACAATACATATTCCGTAAAAATACATTATCATTCTTTTTCTCATTGCAAGTGCATTTACATTCAATGTTAAAGAAAGGAAACAAAATTCTACATTTCATCTGTTGCCACTTTAACAATAAGAAAATAGAAAAGAAAAAACTGTTTCAATAGTATTATTTGAGGGGGTGAATTTACATGTACTTGTGTACTAATGATGATTGCAGTATTTTAAAATAAATGAATTATTCGATAACAAATGGGTCTTTGGATTATATTTCTAGATTTGAGACATCACAAAGGACATCCTTCTCCTGGGATAAGATGCTTCTGGATGACTTAGCGTACGAAGATGGACAGAGGCCGCCTGGTAAATTCAAGAGAGCATTCGCAAGATGCAAGCCTTCCGATCAAACAAAGTTAGTATCAGTGGATACTCACATGTATACACTCACTGTGATTGTGGTCTGTTCCTTGTGAAAGTCATATCATGATAATCAATAACATTAAGTAATAGTGATGGTCATGATAATAGTGGTGGTACTACTTCTACTAATAATGATGATGATAATAAAGCTAATCTATATATTAATACGCAAAATCGTCGCGGGGGGTAAAAACGGTTCATGAAAAACGTCTTTCCTCGACCGCGCCCCCCTTCGCCGAGGCGCGGGAACGGCGACACAATTATACGAGGCATGTCTCCCGTATTCCGCGTGCCACGTCGACCCCGCGGTCGCCGTCGATGTCGTTAAAGGTGGTTTCGGGGTCCCGGGAGGACGAGCGGACGAGCACGGCCGTCGTTGTCCGTGGAAGAAGGCGACGAACCCGCGAGAGTGAGGCAGCAAGGCGTGCACCCGCCCTCTGTCTAATCAAGGAGATACACTTTTAAGAGACGATTCACTCTATAATATGTTGTAGCAGATACACGCTGCAACAGAGCGGGCCTACCCCGTGTTAGGCATCTTGCTTATGATATGCTTTGTAGGCACTTTACGGGCATGCCAGAGAAATACACAGCATACGACAATCCACTCAAGTCATGTGGCGTAGCAAGTACAAGGCGCAACGGGTTGGGCCTGTCCGGTGTTAGGCATCTTGCTATATATAGGCCTTTGCAGCAGCCAAACTGACGATCGAGAACGTATTATGTTGGTTCTACGCCCAGGCCACACACACACACAGTTGAGTTAATTCGTGCGACAGCTGCGATATATGGCACAAACCGTCCGATTTTCGCGTAAAATCTTTACTTTGAAAATATTTATACATATTCTGTGAACCAAGTCAACATAATCATAGTCCAAGCTTCTGCTTTATTGGTCTTTTCATGAAAACTACATTAAAACCACAACAACAATAACGCAAATAGATTGTAATTATCGAGACCATATAACTGACGAGAAGGTAAATTCAGCGAGCTCACGTAATATCAAATGCCTCCGCACGGGCAACTCCGCGGTGCCAGTCACGGCGCTCACGCCATGCAATTTACTGTACCCTGTGCGGTAACTGCAGCACTCTACTGCTGTACCTGTAATACTGGCTGTATATAGCGTGTCTTTAGATTCTTCAATGTTTCGTGTTTGAGCCGTGCAATGAATTGTTGTTTTCTTTTATTTCTTTATTGAATGTGATGTGAATGTGAGTACGGTACATGCTATTACAGAAGTGTCCAAGGAATGATAGGCCTACAGGTGGAAGGGATATAAAACAATTATACAATGACTCATTCTCGGAACAAGCTAAAACTATTCGCACTCGGGAACAGTACTGTTCTCTCTGGGGCCGCGATCGATGGCCCTCGGGATAATATAATACGATTTGATGTTCCTTCGATGCGAATAGTTTTAGCTAGATCCTCGAGTCACTTCGAGTGTCATTGTATATTTGTATATTTGTATATTATTTTCATTGTAGGACTAAATTAACTTAGTAATGTGTGAAAATAACCAAAATGATAATGGGAGTGAAGTGCATGAGAACAATATTCGTAGGCCTATCAGGGCGTCAATCCATTATCCTTCGAGTGTCATTGTATATTTGTATATTATTTTCATTGTAGGACTAAATTAACTTAGCAATGTGTGAAAAAACCAAAATGATAATGGGAGTGAAGTGCATGCTGAGAACAATATTCGTAGGCCTATCAGGGGCGTCAATCCATTATCCTGGGGGCACGGGGACACGTCCCCCCACAATTTTCAGGTGGTGAAATGTCCCCCCACGATTTGGGGTTAAAATCTTTCCTTTTTCTTTCTTTCTCTCTTTCTCTCTCTGTTGACTTCGCGGGGGAACTTTATTCAAACAGTCGAGACTTTCTCTAAAAATTTAATGAAACAGGGATTAAGAGTCGAGAACGGTACAACGAATCGTCTTCTTTCTCTAATAATTATGAAACGTCAAAACTTACGCGCTTCGCGAGGTGGAAACTGAATTCAGACAAAGATTAAGAGTCGAGAACCGTACAACCAATCGTCTTCTTTCTCTAAAAATGTAATGAAACGTCAAAGATGAAAAAGACAATAAATGAACCGGTCACCAATGAAAGTACATGCCGTGAAACAGCGTAACTAGAGAGAGAGTGACATGTAATTGTGTCCCCCATGCTCAAACTCGGATTGCAATGACGCCCTTGATTCGTATAGATAACGAGTGAGGATCCGGGAAAGGGATAGTGAGAATAATAGGAACGAAGTGACGACAATAATCGTAAATAACGAAAGTGAAAACGAAGGTAAAGTCTAAAATATCTGCATCAATTTTGATTACAAATTATTGATTTCACTGTTTTCTTCCAGTTTTCAAGTTTTATTACATAATTCAGATAAAAATTAAAAATTAAAACGATACATGATGGGACAGCAAACAAAAGGTTGGTATTCTAACGAGTAAAATATTAATGAAAAGAAGAAGAAAAATTATAAAATGATAAAAAGTAGGCATATACAATGAAGAAAAATAATATCATCTAGCACAGAAATATCTTTTATAATAAAAATTATAATTAAAAAATTATTATTAAAAAAATCAAAAAAAAAAAAAAAAAAAAAATCGATAGCACATATCTATTTTAAAGTATTTACAACCCCCTCCCACCCTCCCTAGAATCCCGTGGATTTTCCACGGGCCCTGCTAGTAATAATATTAATAATGATAATGATAATAATGATAATGATAATAATAATAATACTATTAATAATGATAAAAATAACAATAATGATAATAATAATATTTACATTTTTTTTTTAATCACATACTTTATTTATTGAAAATAACAACAGAGAGCATGTAAAAAATATCATTAAAGCCTAGGCTACTGCCTGAATACACGGGACAGTACAAGACAGAAAAATAAGACACATAATTATACATGTAAAGAAAGGATAAACATTCAATGGAAAATAATACTGGTACTAAGAAAGGATAAAAAGATAAACAATTTGCAAAATAAAAAAAACATGACTTGTATGAAGTGATCATAGACTAATCAGTACATTTGGTGCATATTGTTGTTAACACAGGTATATAGTAATTATATTCTGTATACTAATAATGATAATGATTATAATAATGATCGTGATCATGATGAAGAAGGAGAAGAAGATGTAACATTTACATGTATATCGATATCGTGTTTAAAATGCAAGGTAGTGCATAGGAGAATTACAAGAATGAAAAGGAGGAGAGAGGAAAAAGAGAAAGAATATAAAGCAAACAAGTACTACTACATGTGCTACTATTAATTTTACTACCACTACTACTATTTCTACTACTACTACTACTACTACTACCTACTACTACTACTACTACTACTACTACTACTACTACTACTACTACTACTACTACTATTACTACTATTAGTACTTCTACTGCTGCTTCACCTTCGACTTCTACTACTACTAGTACTAGTACTACTATGTACTTCTACAGATACATTGTAGCATGTATTTTAACCTTGAACACTGAATCTGTGAATCTTGTTCATCCACAAATACGATTAAATCTACTACATTTATTAAGTCATTTACCATTTTTATTCCAAGTACATACACTATAAGTTGTGAAAAGCATACTCATGTCCATATGAAAGTCAAGGGGTCCTTTATTTGGTCTTAATGCATGTAATTGCAAAAATAATAGGTTTTAGATTAAAGAGGTCTAAGTTTAAAAACCACAGGGTCATCAGAAAGTAAGAAAGTGTATACGATATCTTGTTTATACTGTAAGAACTTTAGATTCATTGAACAGAATTTTGTTTATCAAACTGGACTTATTTAGCCTGAAAAGATGTAAAATTCATATAGCCTTTGACTTGATGAATATTGTAATGCTGAGGAATAATGTATTAAGTACAATCACATTCATCTCCATTTTTTCAAAGTTCACAAACTCTCATTCATGCTTTTGTTGTGTCGACCTTAAATAACAAAAGGTGGTAGATAATATTCAACCTGCAATGCACTGAGATGTCATGTGAAGGAGTTCCTGTTCTGGTTGGCACGTTGTCAATACATCAACAAAACATTGAGTACTGATATGCCATTTTTTTTTACAGAAAACAGATATTCACATGGTGTCAGTTGACCTTATCACATGAGGTTTTGTAGCTTGATTACATTGGAATTACTTCCTGTCAGGTTTATTTTTCTTTCGGTTGGCATTATTTCCTTTCACACAGGACAAATCATGTTCGATGAGTACTCAAACTTTGAAAACAAAAAATGAAAGATAGGCTTAGAGAGAAAGCGGATTGTAATCTTGTGATGATTGATTTGGGTACCAGCCACACGCTTGCACCATGAAGTTAGCATTTCCTGTTGACAAAGAAAAACTATATTAACATACAAGGAGCTCAAATTTTCTTGTGTCCACGTAAAACATGACAACAATGGCCTTACATTACACTTTTACAAATGTGGCAAATATCATGGAGGAAAGAAAGAGATTATATATGATTATCTGTTTCAGCTATAATGATGGAATATTAAATCAACAATTCTAGGAATTTGGCACCTTACAAATGTTGTACCATTATTATTGTTGTTAATGCTATGTTTATTATTTTTTATTATCGTTATTATTATTGTTGTTGTTTTTCTTATTATTAATAGTCATCTTTTTTTCTTATTTTATCTTTACAGGCTCTATCTGAGATATACCAAAATTGCAGTTGTATTTCTGTCAATGTTTGTCTGCACAGTAAGTTCTATAAGTGATTTATAGAATTTTGAATGTACATGTACATGTAGATGATCTCTAGACCTATTTGAATTGCATGGTTTCTTGGAGTAGTGTAGTACTTCATCCACCATAGCTGGTGGCCATCC
The DNA here is from genome assembly GCA_037976565.1 of Mesocentrotus franciscanus. Lineage (NCBI taxonomy): Eukaryota > Metazoa > Echinodermata > Echinoidea > Camarodonta > Strongylocentrotidae > Mesocentrotus > Mesocentrotus franciscanus. The sequence goes on along the minus strand of CP137680.1, from coordinate 8,952,406 downwards.
AAGAGTATAACAAGAGATTACTCAATGTCTTATGTGAAAAGGCAAGAGATTTTTCAATGTCTTATTTGAAAGGATTATTCAATATCTTATGTGAAGAGGCAAATGATTATCCAATGTCGCATGTGAAGAGGCAAGAGATTATTCAATGTCTTATGTGAACAAGCAAGAGATTATTCAGTGGCGTATTTGAAGAGATTATTCAATGTTTTATGTGAAGAGATTATTCAATGTCTTATGTGAAAAGGCAAGAAATTAAACAATGTTTTATGTGAAGAGGCAAGAGATTATTCAATGCCGTATGTGAAGAGATTATTCAATGTCTTATGTGAAGAGGCAAGAAATTATATAATGTCTTATGTGAAGAGGCAGGTGCGTGGCCGCCCCTGAACTAGATCAGGAATATTTTGCCTATTGTTAAGCATACCTGATGCCTCCCCCTATAATAGTGACTAACAATGAGGGCACACTTCCATGTTCAGCTCTCTGAATCGGTGTAGACAATGATCAGTGCAATTGTTATATGTACATGACCACCTGATGGAAAAATAGTACCTGATATTGCTAGAAATGGCAATGTATAATGTTTTTCAGGGGGGCACTGGGGCATGTGCCCCCTCCCTGAAAAAAGAGGAGGAAAGGAGGACAAAAAGGAAAATCATGGGCCAATAAGAATTCCGGATCTGTTTGAGATCTTTTAAAGGATTTGAATTCAATTTATTGAGACTTCTTAAAAAAACAGAGGCCATTACTGTAAAATTCTGTCATCAATTTTAAACTCTTCATGTAATTACACATTTCCATTATTAGTTTAGCTTGAAACAAAACCCCACTTGTACTATGAAAAATGATATCTGAGAAAGATACCTGAAAATCTTTTATAAACTTGTCATTTCTATAATTAGTTGAATTTCATGATTATTTTATTTTTCTTCTCATTTTGTTACAGGTATTCTTTACTATGATAGAGGAAGTGAATCCTAGGCCTGAAATCTTTTCTATCAGACAGGGCCAACCTTATTGTATCCTTCCTCATATAGTTTAATCCTATTCAAATGGGGTACTTTTTAGGGAACATTATTCAACTTTATAGTAATTGTATTTTTATTTTATTTTTTCCTCTCCTAAAAGTCATGTCATACATGTGTATCTTATAAAAGTCATATCTGAAATATATGGACAGAAACTCCGTTGAAGATTAAAAATTACTAATTATGCAACAGTGTATTTCATTATATTGAATTACATGTAGATTATACTACTGACACTTTCTGAGAATGATACTGTTGTTTGCATACTATAAATCTTCTGTTCAGAGCCAAAAAGGCGTTAAATCTACGTTGTTAAAAGTTAATGCCCTTCTGGCTCCAAACAGACAATTATTCATTGAGTGCTACACATTGTGACATACATGTACATGTATATGTAGAAATGGCAAAAGCCATCTTGAATCCAAACAACTTCTGGTAGCAGTTTTTTAAACAAAATGTATTGAAAACTCCCATTTTTCGTTGAATGGCCTCACAAGAAATTCTTTTCAGTGCCTTTTTTCCCTTAATCATAACCTCTGTACCAGCATCTGAAATTTTAGATCTTGGCAGTAACAACATTATTAGAGTCACCTTCACGGGTCCTGTCGTTGAGTTGGGCCTCCTCAACTCAACAGAGACTATCACAGTCAGACTGGTTGGCAAGGACCTCACACAAGAGGGCACCGTCTGTCACAACGATTCAGAAGTTTATAACGTCCGTCAAGAATATCCCCTATCGAAAAGCATCTACTGGGAAGAAATGGAGAAGAAATTTGAATATGTCAAAGAAGGGTGAGCTGATATACTAGGAATACAAAAACCTTATTTACAATAGCATTGTATATTTCCTCTCTCCTTCATCCCTCTTCAACTACACATACAGGTCTCCATTCCTCCATTTCCACAAGACTTAAAGGTAATACAAAGTTTTGGGAAATTCTGAAATTGATATATAGTAATTCTTTAAATTTTTGATATATTTGGATGCCCCTGTGGATGGTTTATAAGCACTAAAAAATTTAGCCCCTAAAACACTTCTGCTTTCGAGCAAATTGAATAATGAAAATTTACCGGTGCTCCCGGTAAATTTCAAATATTTCAAATAGTGCCTAAGGCCATTCCATGGTAGCTGTGGCCATGGAAATCTCAGAATATGCAGTTCTGATATATAATTTCCAAACGGGAATAGCAAATTGGTCGATTGGAGTCAAGAAACACTGTTTAAAAGCTAAAGTAATATCAGTCTTGAGAGGGCGCTATACAACATAAAGAGAGTATTATTTACAATTTCATCACTTTGGACTCGATTTCAACCGCGACAACGATCATTGAATATTGTAAAATCGCATATGCTTCCAATATGTTCATTTGAACCAAATTCATGACCCCATACCAAAACTTTGTAATACCTTTAAAGCACCCTGAACAAAGAGAAGCTGGGATTACAGAGCATTCACTACTGCTGCACCACGACTTTGGAACTCCCTTCCCCACTCGATCCGAATCTCTCTCTCTCTCTCTCTTGATTGTCTATCCTGTAAACTCTGCACCACTTTGTGAGCAACATGGATGGGTTGATGTATAAAGCACTTTATTTTATCAGTACTTCCACTCAAAGGTTCATAACATTCATGACAATCTAACTCCAGACTAACTTTGCCCGATCCTCTCACATCATCATCCCTCGAGACAATCTAACCTACCATGCCAGATGAGATCCAATCACTGCTGCATAGACTTCCAGTTAAGTCATGTCAACTAGACCCTGTCCTAACTATTCTCATCAAGGACTGCTCTTAAATGTTAGCCTCTTTTATTTCACAGATTGTCAACTTAAGTATTGATCAGGCCTATGTACTCTCTGTGCTCAAACCTGCCTATATTCTTCCTTTATTAAAGAAGCCTAACCTGGATTCTGAAATGCTCACTAATTATCGTCATGTTTCTAACCTCCCGTCTTTGTTCAAAATACTTGAAAGAGTAGTGTTCTCTAGATTAGCAGATTATTGTCTTGATGATAACCTACTTGATCTATTTAAATCTGCATACCGTCATCATATAGTAGAAACCCTCCTTGTTAACATGTCTAACTTCATTTTTCAGGAAATGGATGTGGGAAATGTAACTGCTATGCTACTCCTCGATCTGTCTCCCGCCTTTGACACTGTTAACCATACTATTTTGTTGTACACTCTCATGTCTCTTGGTATTAAAGTTCATGCCCTACAATTGTTCAGATCATACCTGTCACATCAAGCTGTCTTGATAAATAGTTTTACTTCTGATTTGTTACCTCTTACATGTGGAGTTCCACAGGGCTCTGTGGGCGGGCCAATCCTGTTCTCACTTTAATTTTATTTAATTGGTGTGAAAGCATTCTTCAACACTACTCTTTTCGATATCATATATATATGCAGATGATATTCAAATACTCTCTTCATTCAAACCTAACCAAAGCAATACAGCCAGTGCTATCCATAATCTTGAGGCTTATGTACATGATGTTCATAATTGGTTAAACTCACATTCCTTGAAACTAATTCTTACCAAATGTGGATTTGTATAGTATGGTTCCGAGGCTCAGTTAAATAAGGTATCTATTACTTCCCAATCCCTCGTTGGCCATATTGCTGTATCTCACATATGTAATAACCTTGGTGTTTTTTTTTTACTCAAACATGACAATATCTCCACAAATTCAGTACGTCTCTAAATCAGTCCAGTATCAGTTGCGTAACTTAGGATTCATACATACAAACTTAACTTGCAGTACCACAGAAAAGATTACCCATGCTTTGGTTTCATCCTGTCTTGATTTTGGAAATGCTCTTTTGTTCAACTTACCTCCAAATCAGCTTGTACAATTACAAAAATTACAGAATGCGGCTGATCGTATCGTGACCCTCTCCAATGAACAAAGTCACATCACACCAATTCTCAAAGCACTTCATTGGTTGCCCATGAGTGAACTCATTGTTTTCACAAAAATTGTTTGCTGTAATTTTGTTGTGTCCATTGCTCTGCTCCACAGTATGATTGGGCCCCTTACAAATCTCATATATTATTATTATTATCAAATATTATTTAATTAATAACTTGTTTTATCGATTTTCATCTCTTAGATGTGGTCATAATACCAGTTATGAGGTGAGTTTTGAGAGCAACATTGATGAGTTGGTGACTCTCAAGACCGAACACACCGTCTTACCCTCCTCATCAAATGAAGAGGTTGTTTGGGCAGCTATTATCTTAGTCGCTGTTTATATCCTGATCGGTTTTGAGGTATGTGCTAGTATACAAAATAATTAATGTTTATGAGAGCATTAGTGAGCATGCACTGCACGCAGGTTAAGTCGCAATGGGAGAATGAAAGACACTCGTCAAGTTCATGATCTGGCTCATTGTGACTTATTTGAGTGCAGTGCATATTACCAATGCACAAGCTTTAAGGACATGAGTTATTTGTTTTAAACAACAGGTCTACGATATGAATATAAAGTTGAGAAATAAGCAACAGACCAATTCAAAAGGCCAAGCAATCACACAGTGATGGAGGCTACCATTTGCTTCATTGAATGGAAGTAAAACAGTATAATGCGCCTCTCAACTCATTTCATTGTGTCTTAACTTTGTATGCGCCAGAGACTCGGGTTTCCTTGCGTAATTTTAATACTAGGAAACTGCTAACGTTTAAATTTCACAGATAGGACATACGTGACACATTCATAATTCCTGCAAAGTTCTACAGAATTTGATGTTGGCTTCAAAAGGGATACACTACCTTTAACAAAACAAAGTAATGTAATAATAAATGTAATATCAAATAGAGAAGTTACAAGTAACTTGGACAGAGTAGGAAAGATGAAAGGCAAATACTGATAAGTGGGCATTGAACAAAATGTATATTTAGATGGTTCATGCTGGTGTCTAGTGATCCTGCATTCTTAAACAAAGTTTGATAGATTTTTGTATTTCTCTGGAGTAGTTGACTACAAATGCCTGCTTACCAGCAATGGCCCAGTGTCTTCGAATATGAATTATTGTTGTGGTGTTGGATCTTATTTTTAAATTGGAGTGTTTAAAGACATATTGTTGACAGTTTCCATGTGCAGTATGTCATAAATCACTGACACTGGACTTGGTTGAAATACCATAAAAATGGGTGCTGAAGTCTCACACACAGTGAAGTTGGATGGTACACAAAGAAATAGTCCCCAGTCTCTTGGAACTCTTCAGTTGAGGGAAATTTACAATGATGAGCCTTTCTTTAATAGGGCAGTTGGTGGAGGATGCAGTACATGGCATTAGACTTGTCGGTTGTGAAAGTGAAGGCAACTCCTGGCAATTGATAACATCTGTTATCAGGTGAATACCCGAACGGTGTCAAATTCACCATGATAACCCATGTTTATGTGTCTTTTGCAGGAATTAGACAGGTAAGGTATGGGGGAGATTGTTTTATAGAGACTAGGAAAGTGTAGCAGTCTGGTTATTCTTTGTTGTTTTGTTGACAGTTAATACACAGGACCACCGCAGCCATGTTAGGATCTTTTGCCACGCTAGCCGTGTTGACCAGCTTCAACCAACGTCCATCTTTAGAGGTAGTGATGGGCTGGTTGGACTATGATGTTCTTGCTCTACTCTGGGGAATGGTGAGTAGGGGATACTCCCACATTTGCTTCATTGACAATTGCTCCAGGCTTTATTTCATCGATGATATAGGGTTAGGGTTGTAAGGGGTGTTAGGTTAGATGAAGGGTTTGGGCTTCATTATTGCAACTTTGTATAAACAGGGTTTGAGCCTCAACAGAAACCTCAGATCAATGAATTGTGAGACTTAAAAGATTCTCCTTAAAAGATTCCTCTCTGGATACTGATAGTAGTAGCAGTAGCAGTAGTAGCAGTAGCAGTAGCAGTAGCAGTAGCAGTAGCAGTAGCAGTAGCAGTAGCAGTAGCAGTAGCAGTAGTAGTAGTAGTAGTATTACTATATTATTATTATTGTTATTGTTGTTGTTACAATGTATTAGTATTATTCATTTGCTCTTTGCAGATGACCATAGTAGCCATCTTTTCTGAGACGGGCTTCTTTGACTACTGTGCGCTGCTCTCCTACAAGTGGGCTAAAGGAAAGATCTGGACACTGGTCACCATTCTTTGTCTCTTCTCGGGGATCGTTTCTGCCTTCCTGGACAACGTCACAACCATTCTACTGATGACTCCTGTCACTATCAGGTAACCAAAATTTGAGGCATTTGATTGGTCTGTTGCATATCACCTGACCTACACTCATATTCATTTATATTCATTCGTTCATTTACATTTTCTTCTCTAGCTATGAAATTTTTGGGTGGCAATACACCTTTTCATGGTTACAAGTGTGCGCATGCGCCGACATGGGCGCCATTTTAAATTGCGAGTAAATATTGCGAGTAACTTTTATTCCATGCAGCATGCAAAGCTCATTTGTCGATATGATGTGAGCGCAGCGCAGGCAGTGACGCAACAATACATGCGCGTCTGAAAACATTGATGACGCAATGTTTACTCGCAAATTAAAATGGCGGCCTTAACCGTGAAGGAGTGTATTGCTCCACGGTCAATTTCTTACTACTACTGCTACCTCAACCTCGGCCTGTGGCCTTGATGAAATATTGCGTTACTCGGGAAATTCTGAATTTGAAGGTTGATATATTTTGTTATATTGAACTCCGGAGCATTCACCATTTGTTCTCTTTTTGTTTTTCTTGAAGCCTTTGCGAGGTACTCAACATTGATCCTAGACACGTATTGATAGCTGAGGTAATTTTCTCGAACATCGGAGGGACGGCCACGGCCATCGGAGATCCCCCGAATGTCATCATTGTTGCCAACTCTGATATCGAAGCAGCAGTGAGTATTGTCTATAAATGCCACCAATAAACAATTGACAACCTATTATGAATATTTCATTATTTTTCTTCATTTGCAAGACATTTCCAAAATAAATACCAATATGTCTCATTCTGTTTCTGCATTTTTAACTCATTAGGACTTTTATTTTGCCAAAGAATACATTAAAGCTAGTCTTGAGCGCTGGTATCGGCATCGTATGTCAAGAGAACATAGCTATAATTCATTCTGGATTGTTAATCCTGCAGTAGATTGATTGTTTGAACCAGTAAAATAAAAACAACCTCACAAAAACTTGCTGGAAATTATCTTCAATAAAAACCACAACTCTCATTTGCACATAGTGACCTGTGTTAAGAACATGGTGTCGAGCCTACTTACCTTGATTTCCTTACCTTTCTATGCTCATTACTCAGCCCCTATACATTTTCTACAAAAATAATTGGCACATGCCATTTATTTGTAATCTTGAACATTCAGTTTGTTGGATTCTGTGAGAATTCATTTTCTATCATTACCAGAACTCAAGTTTATCTTTAATATATGCTTGTCAACCTCACTTATTATAATATTGTTAACCATGACAGCTTTGAACATTGTAAGATTGTTATATTTCAGGATTTCAAGAAAACTTAAAAGATGGGATATTTTTTTTCTTCATCTTTTTCTTCATATTCAGTTAATTATTTTACATCCTTTTTTATTTTTATTAAATCAGTATTATAATCAGTAATGATATTTTTATTTTCAATCCTTTATACATGTAAACATGTAATAAATTCAAGCACTCTTCATGAAAAGTTTTATCATTATTTCATGATTATCTTCCTTCTTTTTCATATAGCGTTTTTTGCTTTTTGCATATTATCTTCAAGTCTGTTTAATTTGTTGAGTAAAATGCTTTGGAATAATATTACAATGGAACCTGTTTTGACGAACACTATGATTGCAAACCCTTGATATAACAAGGGCATTTTCAGGTCCCATTTTTGTGTACACCATTGTTTTAAAGCCCTGGGGGGTGTTTCACAAAGACTAAGATCGACTTTAAGTTGGACTTAAGTATAACAGGCCGTTCGTGCCATTGTTTTCTCTCATCATTTACTGGCATTGGTCTCTCATGGGACGTACAAATCATGGTAAAAATCTACAAAACTTACATTTTTGATAATTCATTATTGAAGGAAAAAATATTATCTAAAGATCATAATGGTGAGAGCAAACAATGGCACGAATGGCCTGTTATACTTAAGTTCAACTTAAAGTCGATCTTAGTCTTTGTGAAACACCCCCCTGGTATAGCAAGGTTTCATTACCGGTATATGGTAATTTCTGTTGGTCAAGAGGAGTGTGTTAAAACATGGTTCCACTTTATTAAGGTTATGAAGTCTCACCTTATGGTATCATTTTGTGCATGTTGAGCTCAAGAGTTGAAGCAGTCTTACTCATTCATATTTTACCATGACATCTTTGTCTGTGTGCATCAGTGATTTGATTTAAAAAGACATGGTGATAAAAAGGTCCCCTTCAGAACAATATCAATTTGATGAAGTTTTACCTTTTGGTATGATATGTTGCATGTTAAGCACGACATAATGTAATAACAGTATTAGAAACAGTTTTACTCATCCATATTTCATCATGACATCTTTGTATGCATCACTGAATTGATTCAATTTGACAGGAAAGGAGGTATCCTTATATGTTGGTGAGTACATGATGAACATTTTGAATTCCCCAAGTGAATGCTAGCTCTTCTAGCATTGGGTGTTTCCTTCTTGTGCTATAGATTGGTGTTGCTTTGTTCTGAGCTAATTGTGTTTATCCACTAATCTAGTATTGCATGTTGGTGATGTGGTGCTAACGGTCTAACCTTGGTGTTAACGGCCTAACCTTGGTGTTACTAAAAGACTACAGTTAAAGACTATACATCTTTTTATTCCTGCTATTGGTACTGGCAGAGGAGTGAAAATTACATAAAAATATGATTTAGAGATATCAGGAGATATATAAAATTCTCTCCCCCAAAAAAGACAAAAATAACAACAACAACAAAGGTAGGAGACTTTAATTGTTGAGGTTTCTCTCTTAGTAAGAGCCACATGACAGGTAACTGAGAGTCATCTTTTGTGTGTGTTCTTCCACTCATGCATACAAGCACTTCACAAGTCTACTCACAAGCTGATTCTTCTAGTGTAATTACGTTCTGTAGACTGGTGATACCTCTTTACAAAAGTGGTATTTAAACGTCATAGTTTACTGTTGTATAACAGCATGCGACCTTTAAAGGTACTATGTCCCATTTGCAGGCCCAAAAAATGAAAAGGTTAAATTCCACGGCATTTGAAAGACAATACTAATTTAGAACTTCCCTCAAAACGAAAGGGCTTGAAAATGTCTTTTGTGGGAAAATAACGACTATTAGTTGTCGAATCGACTATAGTGATTGCAATCAGTAAGTAATAGTCTGATTTTCAGACCATTGTACCGAATGGTCGTACGTTTTGTGCTGCGCAAAGATTCAATCAGTTTAATTTTGGCCATTACAAGAAGTGGGTTATTGATGTAGACAAATGCTCATGTACCCTTTACAGCTCATTTTATGTATGTTATTACCAAAGAGAAAAAAAGTCAGTCAGTCACTCAATAGTGTCTGACAGTGAAGTCTAGCAAGTAAACGGGTTTCCTTGCATAATTTGAATATTAGGACACTGCTAACGTTTAAATTTCACAGATAGGACATACATGACATATTCATAATTCCTGCAAAGTTCTACAGAATTTGATGTTGGCTGCAAATGGGACATATAGTACCTTTAAGATACTGAAGCGGAAGATATTTTCTTTTGATTGCTTCCTGTAAATGTTTCCTCTCTGTTAGTGCTGAGTTGATGTATAGCCATGTGCTAGTCAGTTATCCACCATAACAGTGCTCTAAGCATTTTAAACCACAAGAAAATGTACGTAATTTAATACTTTTTTTATAACTATGATAAAAAGAGCATGTATGATAAGGGCTTCTCTTTTTTTCTTGAAATTCAAAATGGGCTCATAAATTTTGAACCTAGATATCATTAAACACTATTTGTATCAAAATGAAAGATGTTAATAAAAACATGTCTTGTAAAATCTTAGTCGTGAAACTTTTTTAAAATTTTGGTGGCACTTTAATATGGTCAAGGTATATGGCAATGGGAAGAGGTGTAATTTCAGTTTTATTCTTGTTGTCTACATATCTGTCTGTCTATATTATTAATCTTCTTGTCATTTCTCCCATTTGCATGAAAGTCCCTCCATCTGTAACCTTCATGTTTAACATGCTTTACATCCATTTATTCCTTTGTACCATTCTTTTGCCCCTGTGAAAGCTACCAGTGCCCAGCTCTTATAATGCTGCATGGAGAACATGGAACATTGTGCATTGACTGGAAACTGAAATTGATGTGTTTTTCTAGGAAAACTGATACCTTCAAGTGTACCTATATTACCTTCAAAATAGTTTGTGTATAGCAAGAATGTTTAACATCAGCCTCAAGAAAACTTTACCCAGCATTTTATAGGCCATAAAAGGATAATAAGGAGTTTGAAGAAAATAGAGAATAACATAACACTCTGCGCACGGAACCCAAGTCAGACTTTGTTTCTGCACGGACTGAAGCTATCCAAGTGTGTACAGATATCAGAGTAGACTACTCCTCAAAAGTCACTGTTTTGTTTACTGAGCGTGTCTTTTAACTTGCAATATCTCTTTATAGAAGCGATATCTGATATTTGTAGCTCATATTTCGAATATAGTATAGCGCCACTGAACACCTAACATACAGAACAAAATATCTTGATGATTGGTACACTTTAAGCTAGCATCAGCAGTGTATTATTCGTAAAGGCAGACTTTCAGGGGTTTTCATATGCAATGCAACAGGTTCGCTCACACTGGTCTGTGGAATTCTAATGAATGCATATACAATGTACACATCTGGCAAACAGCAAAAACTTTCCTGGGACTTCATTATTCAGAAATAAAGAGAAATCAGAGAGCATTTTGTTTAACGGATGGTGAACTTATATGATGAAATTTCAATTTTGGGGTGCTTCTCCTTTAATCCTTTTGAGATATTAATTCCACATTTTGTGGTCTGGCTTTATCACTTTAGATTCAGAGCCCTGAAATATACCAAATTC